>CM060894.1:132735748-133145748 GCA_030762935.1 Hymenopus coronatus
GCTGGTTAGTATGTAACTGAAGTTCCTTTGTTTGTATGGACAGGAGTTAACAAATTTCTGTATGAGAAAAGTATGTTTTTCAAAGCTGAAACAAAAAACCAGGAATATCTTAAAAATGATCAACTCCACGAAAAAAAATGTATATGACATAAATTGTGTGTTTTATTGTGAGCTACATTTTCTGTGTAGTAAGTTTTTGTCCATCTTTTATGGTTTAGCAGTTATGCACAATTCCGTAAAATTCATCCAGAATAAAGTAGTCTTCAGAGGCTATTCCCAGAAAATTCAAGATAAACATTTTATTTGTCAGGTAAATATCTTTAATATATGATATTTTAATCAAAATCGTTAGCGCCATTTTTTAGAAAATCAAAATTTTCGAAAAAAGTTCCATGTAAAGGGAAGTTTGGGGTGGGGGGATTTTCTTGAAAATCTTCCGTGTCGCATCCTTGGAGGATACCAAACTTAAATACCAAGTTTGGGCTTTAACGGTCCTTTCGTTTTTGAGCTATGCTGCCCACAGACACACACAAACACACACACACACACATGGACTTTTTTTTAAAAATGCTTTTTTTGGATTAAAAGAGTCTCAAAACATATATTTCCGGTGAAATCTCGGTATCAAATTTTTGGGTGCAATACAATACCTTCTCTATACACTATGTACATAGTTTGTATAGAGAAAGTAATAAGCGTGAGAGTAAGACAGTGTATTCTTTGGTCAGAGTCTTTTGTGACTAGGTATCTTCAACCTGTATTGATAGCTTTGCTCTTTGCTGTCTCAAAAAAGACTGACCAAAGAATATAGTAGGCAAGAACTCATCTCCAGGAGTAAGACATTTCCAGTGTATCTTGTATTTATAGCTTTAATTTTATTATTTAGTTAAACAGTAGACTTTAGAAATGGGATGTTCCACTGAAACACACTGTATCATCAGTTTAATAAATTTAATGCTCTAAATTGAATTAAAAAATAGTACTCTGTCAAAAGTTTTTGTTTTCAGAGCATAGAATGAATGGCATTGACCATTGAACATCCAACTTGTATACAAGTTTTAAGGATTAGAAATGGCCTAAATGTAAATCACAAATATGCACAGCAGTGAATAAGTAGAGATCCAAAAGGTGATGACTAAATTCAAAGAAAAGCTAAATAAAAAGGTAACCATTACTGCCCCCCCCCAAAAAAGTGTCGTAAAATAATCAGAACATTTGCACACAATTATTCCCTATAGTTCCACTTGTTTCTTACATGCTTGAATTCTCCTGCACATGTTTGATACAGATGTTTTCTGCTCCATGCAGTAAGAATGTTGAAAAATCTACACATCATAATTTTACTTTTACAACTCATTTTGGCTTCAAAGATGTATAGTTACAATTTTTGACATTCTTCGACAGCTATGGCTCCAAGCAGTTTCAATTGTTGCAAATATTCCCTTAAGATGGTGTGTCCTAGTATCACTGTTGGCATTCACAACCATAGAGTGCCAACATATGACTAACAAACTATGTTTTAAGACAGAGGACGTAAAAATCCTTAGCTTGGCTTCCTTCGGAAGGGAAGTAAAGCCGTTGGTCCCATGTCATAGATTTATGGCATGTAAAAGAACCTCAAGCCTGATTGAAAAGCCTATGAGCAAAATTAAGCGATCTTTCACGCCCAATATAGAATGGGATGCTGAGAACCACAGCAGTTAAAGATCATCCATAAATAAAATTCCATTTAATTTAATCCACAAGCACAGAGCAATTTGAGGGCTCTAAGCTACAACATCTTAGGCTCACCCTGCAAGAATCCTCACAGAAAGAAGTGTTTATTCACGGTTGCAAGCCTGGGTTCTTTATCCTCAACAATTGCGACCATCTCGACATCGCCAGAAAATTACTCTAGCCTAATGGGAGGTGTTTTACAGTTTGAGTCAAAACAAGTGGAGTGGGTTGTTTTTGAGTGGAGATTGTACCAGCAACGAGTCTTTTAATCAATTCATTAGTGGTCTTTTGAATTGATCTTTTTGCTTGGTCAATAAGCTCTCACAACTTGCCACGTCCTCATATTCGGCATCCGACTTTACATTGTGAATTTTGTCATCCAAAGTAATAAGTCACTTTAGAGTGTCTTAAAGACATTCCTTGTAGTCTTTGGTGGATGTATGAGCAGTAAAGCTATCTATTTCCATGCAAAATCACATCATGTTGCTTCTTTCTCATCCTCTTCTCCACTTAAGCATAGGAAGTGTAGGGGCTTCCATGTCACTTATTTCTAATCAACATTGTAAACTGATTGCTGGGTGGCTGAACTATTGGTCAGTTTTGCTAGCTCCCAACAGATGACAAACTTTGTGATGTCAAACAAATTGAATATATCCTTTACACGTCTACAAATGTTATTCTATCTTTATGTAAGAAGATCAATTTGTATACAACTCTACGTTAGAGTATGAGTGTAAATATGAATGTATATTAACAAATACCTCTTAGCTAAGATGTAGTGGTGGATCATCTGCATTGTGATGTGTTCTTCCTATTTCCACAAACGTCTTATTTCCAGAGTGCAGAAATATTTGCATACTTTTACCGCAGCAAACTGGCACTAAAGTTATATAAGTAATTTTCTAGTTCTTTTATCCTGGGTTTTGGCACCAAATATTTGGGTTTGCTAACATTTAGGAAGAAATAAATGCACTATTTTTCGTTAGTAGCAGTTGTCTATTTAACCTCTTTCAGCACACAGAAGCATAAAAATAAAGCTACAAAGTCTAGTGCAGGTCAGAAACTCCTAAATAAACATCTGCTTATTACCGACACATACCATGCATAATTTTCATTATAAAAGAAAAATCCTGAAAGGGTTTAAAGGAAGCCAAAGTGCTCACATCATTCTTAAACAGGCAAATACATGACATTTTGCTTAACTTTCACTATGTTTAAAACACTTTCTATGGAAGCATATGTATTGACGAGACTCCCAACTTTCAATATAGGATGTGGTGGCCTGTTCTCCGCTGAGTATGGCTACTATTTAAATTGTATTGCCATGCTCTAATGAAGTAAATGAATGAATGAATATGAAGATTACTTGGAATAAGAATGGATGATAGTTCTTAGTTAATGCCTGAAGGTTGTCATAAGAAGCTTTAGAATTCGTTTTCTGGGATTGCATGCATTACTGCAAATTTTAATTTAGAATTGTAGAGACAGTTAAACAGCCTATCTTCCCATTGTCGTGAAAGAAATGCAAGTGATAAAGAGAGGATATCACACTTTGGGAAATTTGTGCCCCAGAAAACCCATTTGAGTTAATGTAAGTAGCTGATGTATGCAACATATAACACTGATAAACTCATTCTAGCATTCATATAGTATACATATATCAGTATGAATTGCAAACCAATATACACAAATTTTGAGCACTTCATATTGCTTATGGATATCACTTTGGTAGGTAACATTTATAAAGCAGCACCTGAAATAGAAATTCAAATGCAGTTTCTAAAGACATCTATAATCATAAACAATTATATTTCAAACATGAAAATATAGAACATTCTTCTATATCAGTTGCATGCTATACATTCTAATCCACAAAAATATTTGTTTTCTAGTCATATTTTATGAGCTCTAGTCAGGGTATTCATCCTGAAAATATAAGTTGAAAAATGAATGGAAACATCTTAGAAAGTAAGAACACAAAAATGAAGTTTCACAGATGTAAGAATTTAAATTTAAATTTATGAATTCTGATTTATTCTTAAGAAGGTTTCACAGTTAAAAAAAAAAAAAAAATTGAGTGTAATTCACTAAATTGTACCAATGGTTGTACCTGTGTTTTGCAATCTTTAGGGAACTAACCTAAAATTCTGCTAAATTAGTTTATTTGTTTCTCTTGTTTTTAAGATTTTTTAAATGGCATTTTGGACAGTGAAAAATGAAATGGATGAAAGTTGGGCTACAGGGAGTTTAGAGTTACCCGACATTTGTCCCCTTGAGGATAAGGAGAAATCCTGGAAAAAATATAACTCAGTACTTTTGAATGTAATGCATACATGACTGTTAGCAAGGTAGTGTTTTAAAATGTGCCACTCGCATACAGGAGGTCCTGGGTTTCATGGGAATTGGTAGTGAATATTGGGGTGGTTTCTCATCTACCACAATTTCCCTTTCATTCTGTTTCCTTCTCATCTTTCAGGTATGCTTCTAAGTTCATGGCATATGATGGTGTGGATGTATGAGGACTGTCTAGTCAATGGTCATTGATTGCCCCCTCTGGGCAGCTCCAGCAGAGAGCCTGGAAGTTATGGATTTCTGTAGTCTTTGTGGTTCCTCACTTCATCTCTTCCTCCTAGCCACTATAGATCTGTATAGATTACAGTGAGCATGGTGACCCTCTCCATTGCCTAACATATGCTATAGCATGTAAGGGGGTAGTTAAAAAGGAATCCATTAAAAGGAGCATTTGAAAATATGAAAAATGTTTTACAGCATTATGCCTTTGGAGATTCATGCATATAAATTCATCTTAAATTCTGTTTATATTTTTTATTTCATTAAATAGGTAGTTTAAAATTTTATTTGAAACATCTAATTTAGTAATTGATATACCCAAAATTTTGGGGGATGAGGAATCTGGTCAGCATTATTTAAACTGACAAGTAATTTGCTCAACCACTCAAATAACAGTCAAAACTTTCCTAAAGAATAAGTTAAAAGCTAAAAATGAAATTGCTGGCCAATTATTATTGCCCATCTTAAGAGGACACACATATAGGCTTCACGATGTAGAAGTGCACTGTTTTAGTTATTAATTAGTACGAAATTTTTCTTGTTTAAATTATTGACCATCACTTTGAAACATAATGTAATAATTACATTATAATTAAGCTGAACATTTTAAATTTTCTATAAATTTTGTTGTCTTGCTTCCATATCTTTCCCACATAACAGACACAGAAACATTTTGGATTTTACATCTATTTACTGTCATTAAAGAGAGAAGTATGTATGAATGCTTACCCTGGAAATTAGTACCTTTCTTTTTAGTTAAAAATAATCAAAAGTATTTTGCTAATTCCACAGTTTGTTTCATACAGAACTAGGAAAATGCATGTTCTGTTCCAATCAGTTTTTTGACAATCAGAAAGAAAAAAAAAAAAAAAAAAAAAAAAGTAGAAATAAATACACACATTTCAGAAGAAGGTAGTATCTAGAAAATACACTGATAGCAAATGAAATCAGAAATGTAGCAAAACATATCAATCATTTTTTGCAGATGCATTCTGGAGCATTATTTTGATTTACAGTTTTCTTTAAAGCTATAGCTGCTGCTCAGTTTTTTCTTTTATTTGTTTTTTCTCATAATAGTAGTTGATAACTTATTTTATTATTGTATGGATATTTCAAAATCATTTTTTCTTTGGAAGGGGTAAGATTTTACATTTAAGTTTAACCCAATCTTAATTTTTTTTTTTTTTTCCTCTTTATTTTTTATCTTCTCTCTACCCTTCTTCTGTTGGGCGGGAAGAATAGAAGAAAAAAAATTGTTTCCATTTCAGAAACATTGGCTTCCTTAAGATGTGATGCATAAGAAACAGTAGTAATATATGGAGTATTAACTTAGTAGGCAAAAGCCATTTAATTGTATTAGAAAGTATTAAACACTTTACTTGATCTTCTCAAAAGCATTCTGCTACATTTTTAGCATGCTATTTATTTAGGTTAAAAGTCATCATAGACATAAAAATCTTAATGTGTATATGCATTGTATATGCCAAGAGATATTTTTTAACTTTTAAGATGAAATGAAACTCCGTCTGAGTAAAAATGTAGATTTTTTCATGTAGCTGTGAAAATGTATAGTTTTAATAGAAGTAGATTTTCCAGAAAAAGAGAAGAAGAAAAAGGAAGGTAGATGTTCTTGTTCTCATAGCTAGTAATGTTTGGGCCACAGCTCTATAGTGCTGAGTTGAACCTCTATGTGGAATAAAACACACTTCATGTTTTAAGCATTATGTTAAAAGAAAGAAAACAAATTTTAAAAGTTTCATCATGTTGATCTATCTTAATTATATAAACAATATCTTTGGAAACTAGTACATAGTCATTATATAAGATTAAGAGAAGCATATATAAATATATATATACATACATATATTTTTTCACTGTCTATCATGCAAGAGCAGGTGCATTGGATCTTTTCTCCTTCTGTTACTTTATAGCTAGATATAGATTTATTCTGTAAAGCAAATTAAAAAATGTGTGTTAGTACATGTATACTTTTCAGTGTAGGAAATATATCAAAGATAGTCAAGTTCAGTGAATTTATATTTGCTTGTGCCAATGGGTTTTGGTATTTAATTTCCTAGTTTTTATGTGTGAATTTTGTAATACATGAGATGCCAGGTATGTATATTTTATTATTTTCTGCTATTCTAAAATTTGCAAAGTTGATGAACTTTAAAGCCAGGGCCAGATTTTCAGCCTTTAATGTGAATATGGTGTGGGATTTGTCATTACTGGCCTTCACAGTAATGACAGTTGAATACCATTACATCAGATTAGCAACTCACAGTTCTTGCTTACAATCACATTGCTTTAACAAGAAAAATACGTTTAGTGGAAATAGATTACTGTTTGTAGCATTGCTTAACTTCTGCTTGGTCATGCCACAACATTGCTGTAGTTTGTTGGTTCACCTGAATCTGCATGTATCAGACAATGGGCTTGCAAGGGAACACAAGTAAGAGCTCATATAGCGCAAAGAATATTGGTTGTAGATAGCTTCATTTTTTACCCCCAGTGATGGGTGGCGCAAAGAAAGAAAGAAAACTGAATATTTAAAAATTGCTAATTTTTGTAAATTCTGTCCTTTAATTCTTTTTAAACACTAACATAAGCAAACAAATAAATATTATTAGTGATTCGTTCTAATGTGCAAATAATATTTTTCTTGTCAAACTTTAGCCAATGGGAGAGAAAGCCCAGACAGAGATTTATTTTCAATCTACTTTCACTAAAAGGAATCCCAGCTGGATCTGTAACATCAGTGTGACTTTGTCTCCTTATTAGTTGGATAGTTGTCACCTGCTTGAGGAACTTGCCTTACTTATGTAGGCACCTTCTTATACCATCTATTTTGTTGAGGTTGGCTTATGACGGAATGCAGACATTGGGACTGGGTTCCTTGAGTGTGTGATAGACATAAAGCCTTAGTTGAGTACTTGCCTTCCTATACCATATATTTTTATTTATATTTCTCTTGTTCTGTTGGTGGCATGTTGGACTGGTATTGAATATCCAGTTAAATTGGGGTACACAAGATTTAAACTTGTGATATCCTAAATGTAATCAATATATTTTGCTATCTCAACTATGGAACAATGAATATAGAAATGTTCACAGATCAACATATAAATATTTAATCAACTTGGTGAAATACAAAACAGGATGCAGCACAAGAAAGAATGTTCTTGTTATGAGACTTAGAATACAGTAGTCCAAAGATTCATTGAAAAGCTGTGTGGAACATCTATTAAAAATGTTTCCTTATTATTATTTCAGTTTAATGTCCTTTAACCTGGTAGGTCATTTCAGACAGTGAAATCGATGAAAAAATGCTCAAATGGGCTCGGGGTCCATGGATCTTAAAGTTATTCAACATTCATCTTCGCAGGATAAGGGAAAAACCCCAAGAAAATCTTATCTGGGTAACTCGCCATAACCATGATTTGAATTCAGAATCTCTTGAATGTGAGGCAGACAACTATCCCCACAGTACCAAGGCGAGCTGCAAATCTCTCGAATCTATATTTATATTACATCATATGTTTGTATTACATTACAACTAAACACACAAGCCTGTCATCTGCATAAGAAAAGTGTAATTATAAATGCAATAAAAATACTATTTGCTTATCAAGACCATATTTCGACTATTGGTATGATTTTATTCTCATACAGGGATGGATGAAATGGGTTACATGCAACTTGGTGGGACTTCAGGGACTAGAAATAATGTATTTGATCTTCAAATATGCTCATTCAATGTTAAATGAAGAAACATGTGATTCATAATTTCACTGACTGCATACAACCTCTCTGAATTACTTTCTAAAAGTTCTTTAGGAGTATATTTTGTATTTTTTGAGGTTATTTAGTTTATTTCAAGAGTTTAATTACAGATTAGCTAACGAGGTGTATAAAATAAGTATACTTTTTCTAATGTATATATATTCACAATGGGGAGGGGATATTTAAAAAAAATGAAATAGAAAGATAGCAATCCCCAATTTTTACAATAGAACAAAATTAATGGAACATCTACTTCAATTTTGCACTTTTAGCAGAAAAGATTTAGTATATCCACTTTAGAACCAGTATCTTGACATAGTTTCTGTAGAAAAAATAAAAATATTTGTTTCTCCATTTCTTAATAGAAAGCTTGACTAAATTTGTATTCTTTTGAAATAGTGGCAGGAGAAAGGTAGGAAACAGGTTGCCCATATCCAGGTTGGTAATGGATGTCAGCACTTTGTGATATCCACTGGTGCAGCCACATGTCATTCTTATTCAAAAGTATGTTTCACATTCTCAGCTTTAAGGTTTAATCATATCTTTATTTAGTTTTCACTTCTGTATAAGTTCGTATTTTGTTTTACAAAAATAATTAACTTAACATGTGCATTTAAATGGATATTTGCATAAAAACCTGTTTGCTTCAAAACAAAATATGAACTAAGAAACTTATTAAATTTCAATATTTCTCTATCTCTACTATTCTTGCTGGGAACACTTGGTTGCAGCATGCATCAGAACTGTGTGCCTACAAGAGATAATTCTAAAGTTTTCTGTTGTAAGAGCAATAACCAGATAATTTTGGCCACAAGGACTAAGTATGTGCTATTTATTTTCAATTCCATTCAGAATGTTGCCGATTATGGCAGTTGAAATAGCATTGGAGGATACAAACTGGGAGAGAGAAATTCATGATATAAAACAGGTACTATAAGCTCTGTAATTTTTGTTTACAACAGAATTCACATCTTAACTGTAGAAATGAGTTCAAATGTTTATGAGTTCCACTTACTTTGCATGTGATTCTTGAGGCAGCTACATAATCCTCTCCAGAAGTTTTAATTGTTAATTCAAGTGTTTTTAAGAAATAGTTGCAGTTATAAAAAGTTTTAACCTGACACAAGCAGATCAGTCAACACTGTTGAACTCAAACATAAATTTTAATTGTGGAGAATTTACCAAGACACTGGGTATAGGGTTGATATCTATCTCTCTCCTGCAGAAATATAGGAGCTCAAGCTAAATATCGAGGTTTTTTTCCCTCTGTCCGTTAAATGAATATCTGATCGTTTTAGGTGCCCAAGCTCATTTTTATATGAATTGTATTCTTTTAATTATTTTCTCATATACCTAAATATTATAGTTGAAGGATGCCACAAAAAACTAAAATGCATGTACCTGAAATTTGGAGTTCACAATCTTGGGTAGTTAGAGCCATACTAGCATTAAAATATTTATTACAAATGAAATATAATCAAAGCTTGAAGTCAATATTTTTTTTTACTTGAAAAATTCAATGATATACCTTTTTTTTGCAAATAAGGATTTCATAACATATTTTTGTGCATTGAACATTTAATGATAATGTGTTTCAATGTATAATCTTCTCTTTTGTTTGTTTACTAAAGCAAGCATATTATTAAAACAGATGCATCTCGTGTGTCACAAAATAACTCAGCCAGCATGTACTATGTGGTTTTATAAAATACTCAGAAAACTCCCAAGCATATAAATAAATTACTTAACTCTCCCTGAATGTAACTTGTAACCAATTTGTCTCACTTTGTTTAAAATCAAAAGGGGCAATGTGAAGAACTGCAAGCAATGATAACATATCAAAACATGTACCCATGCTGTCAGATTTTGGCTTCTGAGTTTTGTTTGGGGTTGGAGTTGCATACACAGTTTAACAGATTTTGTGGTTGTGCCTTTTAACATAATGAAAATGTCATCACTACAGGACATTTCTAGAATATATTGTGGAGCTCAGCATGTAAATTTCTAGACTGTCAAGAGCATATAGTATACTTTTGATAAGATTTTATTCGTGGTGTCATTTGAAATGTTTGAGTATTTGTTTAGATCTAAAAATTATAACATCTCACAAAAATAATTCAAGATAATGCAATCAAGAATAGAAACCACATGAAAATATGAATAATTAACTAGCTTTGGATTTCTAGCTCTGAAGTTTTAAGTGTTGAAGATGAAATCTTGTAAAAATGTATGTATAAATTAAACTTTAAGTGCTTTTTAAACTGTGTAGTGACTTGCAGAATTTAATATGTGATGATTCTATTACTTATTATATCATACGGGTGATTTAGAATTTGCCATATTCTAGTACTATATGCCTAATTTATACAATTTGAAAATTTGGTGTAAGAATTTTGTCACTTCCTGTTTTAAGAGGATTTATAGTTAATCGTTCTATGGTAAATGTGGCAGCAATATTTTTCAACATAGGATATGTATGTTGTTAAAATACGTGTAAAGTTTCAAATACACATTGAAATTTCATTTTTTGCTCATTATACAGAACAGTTTGACGTTCATTATAGTTTTAATGACTTTTATTGTGTCAAATACAGTTGTTTTTATTATTAGTAGTAATTGAAAGAAATTGTGTTGCAATGGGCAATTGTAACTACAGAGCTTAGCTTAAAAAAGAAATGATTGTTGCATTGTGATCAAACTTGTTTAGAGAAAAAAGTACCATTGCACCTGCAGTTTTTGTAAAAGTACTAATATTAACACAATTTTAACTATTGCTAGGTAATTTTCTCCTAACCTTTCTCCAGACACCTTTTCCATATTTAAGAGAGAATTGTATGTTTACTACTTTTTGTCACTCCCTGCAGCGAGTGTTAAAAAGCAAACATTTATTTCTAGCCTTGCAATATAATGTTTACTCTTGTATAGCATAGAATTAGTATTTGATAAGCATATGTATGAGAGGGATTATGTGTAACAAGCAAGTGAACAAGAGAGAGAGAAACAACTTTTCTTATATGAGTGTGTGTTTTTATGTGCATGTGTGCGAGTGCTTTCAAGTGACTTTTTGTTTCCATGGAATGGGAGAGACCAGTGCCTCATCTTTCATACTCTTTTTTTAATTACTGTTTTTTTTAAAAAGACTAAACAAATACTGTAAATGCAGTTTCCATTTTATAACACACTCTTGAAAATTTCCTTGCTCACTTCAAGATCATGAGCCTATCCTTTAGCTTTGATTCTAACTTCCTTCCTGTCCTTATCCTTTTCCTTTCATTTCAAAGAGATTTTTCCTCTTCAGTGAAACCTATTCAATAGCAAAGCAGAAAAACACTGCAACAATGTTGAAAATTGTCCAGAATGGATATTTTGTTGTGTGTTGTATCCATGGCATTTATGGTTGTATTAGGTGATGCACCAAAAATACAGAATAAATGGAGCTGAAATCCAAACTTTAGGCAGTATGATATTGTGACAGTTTAAGTGTGTTTCAAGAGCATATGAAGTATGGACGTGTGGTTTAGTATGTTTATGTGTGTATATGTGTGTGAGGTATATTTATAAACCTTTAAGTGTATCACAAAAATAATAATTAATGTTATCAAATATTTTAAGATTAGTATCTATATCTTCCCATACTTTTCCATTTCTTTTTATTTCTCTCACACGCAGCACACATACACATACATCCACAAAAATATTTCAGGTATATTTTAAAAGAACTCATTATAGTTGATAAGGTGATTTTTGTTTTGTTAATTTTTTTGCAATTGTAACAGCGTAGACTTATGCAATTAAGATTAAGAAACTGTTTAGATGTTTAATGTTTAAAGTAATGAGAGTTACATATTACTAGATTTTTGGGGCTATGCTGAAGAGCTGTTTACTTATTTCAATGTTTGCTGGATATTAATCACTTCTTATGACTTTAACTGGTGCTGTTAAGCAATACTGAATTCTGCTTATGAAAAATTATACACAACAAACGATTGCACAAGGTAATTGATTGAAATGCTTCTGAATAATTCAGTTACATAGAAGAATGAAATATGCCTTTATTAGTATCAACCTACAAATATCTACCCTTTCGCTGCTAAATACATGATGCAGGTAGCAACAGTGTAGTGCTTTCTTAGCCTTGTTCTCTTTAATCAAGAGCAATAACCACTCTTCTCCTTGCATTTGCCAACAAGCCGTGACTCCTATTAGCTTTTTGTGAATATAGTGCAGGACAAACAGAATGTACGCTATACATTGAATACTTCAAATAAGGTGCTTTGTTCACTAGTTTCTATTATTTAAACATTCTCCATGCCCCTTTTAACAGCTGAGGAGGATGAGGGAAGGTCCCAAAGAACATCAGGCATAAGGTAGATGGCACTAAGAGGTACATTCAGTTTAAACAAAGGTCCAGATCATAGTTCGTCCTCATTGAATCAGGTCATCCACATGAAACAATCTTTAATGCACATCCAATCTTGCAAGCAGAATTTTTTTTAAGAAAAATTCATTCCAGAAGCTGGTTTATGCTAATTAAGAAGACAAATGACAAATTATTGTAGGGACTTTCTGTATTTAAAAAAAAAAATCCCATATGCTGATGGATTGAATGTGTGTAGAAACATAACATAAAGCATTTAAAATCAGAGAAGAAAATTAATTTCCTAATTATGTGGTAGTTCTTACTTTATTGTATACAGAATTAACAATTAAATTATCTTTACAGAAATATTCAAGATTTATTCCTTTACTCATTAATGGTAAATATTTTTCTCTGTGGCTACAATGCCCTTATTGAAGCATGTGTTTCACATGGAGGGAACGCCTCTATAACTGCTTTCAGATGTCATTTAGGCCACATAGGGCATACAAAACATTACAAAAGTGTATTTATTATTTGGCATGTGTAAATGCTTGTGTTTCAAACTCAGCAGTTGCAAATAACATTAGTGTTCATATAGTGGCAGCTGGTAGAAAAATTCTAGGAGTGGCACAGGATTCCATAATTCTTGCAACTAAAATATGTCTTTACTGTTTTATTTGTAGGTGAATTCCATTCCCCTGGTTTTTATTGCTGCAAACAATATAAAGTTCTTTGTGTTGTCTGGAATTGTGTTGATTAGCTGCATACAAATTGATAACATTGCTAATGCAATGAGTGTTTCCTGGCACTGGTTTTGCACAAAAATGTTTTCATTGAGAAACTTCTTTCACTCTTAGCTATGATCATAAAAATAGTCATTATAATCTTGAAAAGCTTTAATGTTTCAAGTAATACTAGACTCAGAGATTGTTTTTAACAAGGAACTACAAGTGAGAAGTTTCCTCATCCTTTTTGAACATCATTCCTCAAGTAAATTACCTGTACTTATTTTTCTAAGTCCTCAAAACCTGTAGTTGTCTTGTAATTGTTTTTTCTAACCCATAATCTGAAAACTGTATAAATGTCTCGGGCATACAGAGGAATGCAGCCAAAAGTGTTTGGTGAAAGTAAGCCTTTCACAACATTTATTAATATGCCATACACTTCATTGGTACTTATGCATCATTTTTCCTTACACCTACATTTATAGTTCATAGAAAGACTGAATTTTCTGTTATACTTTCTCTTTTTTGTATGACATGTTTTCAATTGAGATCAGGCCTGTGATCATAACTTCTTAATTGTTTACCTATTATATTCCTAGTTATATTCATTTTAGCTTACCCAAAGACAGATATAGGCATAGTGCAAAGCATATATAATTAGTCGTTAAACCAAAATAATAAATGCAGAATCACAAAGAATACATTTGCATTGCACACTCTGTTTACTCTGATAGCAGGACTAACAACTAATTACTTCAGTTTATTTAGAATTCAGTTGAGCATAAGTTAAAATCCATATTAATCAATATTCATGAATATGTCACTTCGGTTAAATTGTTACAAATGGAAAATAACCATTTTCCACTTCTGCATTGATCACAGTTTTCATCTGCTAGCGATTCTTGTGAGAAACTTGGTCACAAACTCTCTGCACTTTTCAACTGGTAGCTATGCAAGAATATTACACGCAGCATGAGACAAACAGAAAAGAGCTGAAATACACTTCGTGAAATTGATTTTTCCAAAGTTATTTGGTGGTGAACTCTAGAGGAGCACACGCCCCTGCACTCTTTAATGCAGATTGTCACTGGCTAATATACACAAAGGGGAGGAGCTGTTGTCATGTTCATTTTGCAGACCTTAACTCTCTCTTGAAACTTTGTGCCATCAATATTAAGTTCAAGTGTTCCTTTCTCAACTAATCCTTCTTTATTATTGTTGGACTGCTGTGTGTCAGTTGGGTTTATCCAACATTGCTGTTTGTAAATAATATAGAGTAATTAAAGGTAATGCTTGAAAATTATTATATATGTGTTGACACTAGAAAAAAGATAGCAGGCCAACCATCCCAATAAAGCAAGCCTCATTAATTGCTACATTGTGCAAATTGAACAAGCAAATTACAATGATGCTTTTATAAAGAAACATTAGTAAATAATGACACATTTACATGACTTAAAAGTATGTAATTTGTTTAAAAGTTTGCTTCAACTTTAAAGGACTTGTTTTAGTAAACAAAGTGAATTAAGTTTCTGTGGCAGTAAGAGCTCTCTTATTAATAAAATATGATAATGGACATACTTTAATTAAAGACATGAGCATTTAATCACTATCAGATTTCAGAATGAAAAAGTGATTTAAAGTGCCTAAAATTGGTCACAGTATTCAGTTCAGTGTATTTCATCTCAAATAACATATGATGTGTAACATGTCCAAATCGTGGTTAAAAATGTATATAGTATTTCTTACAGAATAACTTAGTTTATAACTAAATACATTCAATGAGAAAATATCTATGACCACTAAAACAAAATACATACATATTTTTGTATAAATCAGATCATATTATTATTATTATTATTATTATTATTATAATTGAAAATATAGCATTGAAGAAAGAAATGAAATGGAATTTTATTTATGGACACTGTTAACTGCTATGGTTCTTAGCGTCCCACTCTATACTAGGCGTGAAAGACCCTTTAATTTTGCTCAGAGGTCTCTTTTATCAGAATTGAGGTTCTTTTACGTGCCGTAAATCTATTACACAGGACCAATGGCTTTACTTCCCTTCTGAAAGAAGCCATACTAAGGATTTTTACGCCTGAAAAAAATCCATCGTCCTCTGCTAGGTTTGAACCCGTGACCTTGGGCATATTACATCACAGAGGGCAACTAGCATTGAAGAGGATATGTTTAAACAATGAATGTACGTCATATGAATAAACCAATTACCAAAACCTCCAATTTTAATAGGTAATATATACTATAAAAAATTATAATGAAAGCAGTAACCATTTTCCAATATGAATGTCGTAAATATGTCATGAAGCTTTTTGGGGGTCATATTATTTCTAATTTTAAGTGGTATAGTGTAATAAAAATTAATCTAATGCAATTTGCTGTTATGAGGATTTTATATGTAACTTGATATATCTCTTGTATCATTATTATAAATCTCTGAATTATGAATAAATGTTTTCATATGTGTTTGCACTTTTATAATAATTTCATATAAATATGTTCAAGCTACTAAAGCAGCTACTATTTTTAAATACACAGTACCATATTTTAAATTTGAGTATGACTTAAAAGCATAATATTTTGTAACTTATTAAATATATGATCAAAATTTACTCAGAATTACTTCACAAGCTAAAACATTTGAAAGGGACACTGAGCTTAAATGTTGTTACATTTTGTGTGTTTGCTGCTTTTGAAATTTTAAGAACTTTCAAAATGTAAGAGAAAATAATTAAGAAACAGACATGATTTTTCACTGTATTTCATCTTTCTCTTTCTTATTTACTTAATCCCAAAATAAATATTTCATTCCTTCATGTTTGCTTAATAAGGAATAAAACCATATTTTCTAATATGGTATTACCAGGAATGAATGCAAACTTTCATTGTTTCTCCACTATGCAAGCATCAAATACAGCACAGAGCATCAAACTACATGAGAGAGCAGAAGTGAAATCTAAAATAATACTATGCATTCCTGTTGTAGCATTCAAACTTTGAGCAGAGGTACATTAATTTGATGGCAGCCATCTGTGATAGACCATACCTGATTATTGACAAATTCATAGTGTGCGATTGAAGAAAACTTAAATATAAATACTATTTAAAAGATTTTTTCAGTTGAATAAACAAAATCAACTATCTATTTAGGTAGTATGCTGCGTATTTAAGAAGCTTCTTTTTTTCATGTTTTGTAAACATTTGAAATTGTTTTCCACATCTTCAAAAGGGAATAAATGGATATTTGCCTTAAAATCTAGCGTCCACTAATCATGCATCAGTTGAACTTCTGGTTTTTTATTGGAGACTGAAACACACAAATGTTACATTTTTTGTGTATTCTTATAAATG
Organism: Hymenopus coronatus; assembly: GCA_030762935.1. NCBI lineage: Eukaryota > Metazoa > Arthropoda > Insecta > Mantodea > Hymenopodidae > Hymenopus > Hymenopus coronatus. The sequence continues at coordinate 132,752,279 of CM060894.1, forward strand.
GCTGAAGATGTTATTGTAAGCAGCATGATGTTGGCTCAGAGAAGCTGTTGAAGCACATGAATATTTGGTAGCATGTTGGTTCATGATCATGGTTACAAAACTTCCGCAAGTCTTTGAGTTTGAAAATATCATTCATGTAGAGTTTATGTTATTTAAAAGTAAGAAATCAGTAATAAGGAAATTCATGATATATTGATCTATTCTATGGCATGGACAATAATCCCACATGCAGTAATAAATGTGGCTGAGAGGAAAGTGCATTTTACCATACCGTGTGGCTATAGACAGACCCTTGTTTTTTCATACACACTTTAAATGCATTCAAGGATCTGCCCCTCATATGAAAGATAGACCATAATGAATTATTGTATTATTTTTAAACATAAGCATTAATAATATAGTGAAAACTGACTACTTTTTTAGGATTTCATTCAGCTCTGTTTTGCTCTCAATTTTGAAACTTACTGTATTGTGTTGCACAAATTGAAATGCTGCTTGTACATATGGTTAATGCATTTGGGTGTGTTTATTTCAAGCACCATCATGAACTTTATAAGTTTCACTTGTGAATCATCTAACAGCTAATAGTGTCATAAAAAGAGGGGACCAAACATACCCCAAAACTTGTGATCTTAAATTTCTATTCTTTATTATTTATTGACCATTTATTACTGTTTGAAAGCACATCACTCATAATGTAATCAAACTCTCCAGCATGGCCCCGATAACTATCCTATGGTAGTTGTAGCACTCTGTAGTAGAGCCATTCAGCATATAGATTGCTGTATCTTTCATATTGAAGACATGCAGTAGGTTGCTGGCACCACAGTCAGGTTTTCTGTCCAAGAATGTGCTTGCTAAATATGTTTTAAGTAGTGCAAAATCTGGTGTACATATAGTTGTCATAAGCCAAATCATTAATGTTCGACTTGTACTAAACCATTTGATTTAAATCATTAGCATTCTTTGTTACTCTTTGAAGAGTATTTCTATTTATATTGATATAGATTTTATATATATATATATATATATATATATATATATATATATATTACTCATCTTCCAGGATTGTTTTGTCATGTGTTTATGTTGGATGTTAATATTTATTTATTTTGGTGAGGTTATTATCTGTGGCTTTAAATGTTAAACATTACTGCTATTTTTAACATTTTTAATATAGAGAAGAAAACTACCATTATACTGAACCTTGTGTTTGTAATTTGGCATCTATATAACTTTTGTTATATAGACAACCTTATGAATATTATTACTTACAAATTATTTTGATCATAATCTTTCAGCATTTTAGCATTCATGGATAACTAAACAAACAAATATCGCTGAGTTTTTCTGTTCTTGAACAGCTGTTGGCATCACAGACTGAATATTAATACACATTTTGATATTTCCTCTTTCTGTGTAGATAAGAATAAATTCTTTTATACCTTCTCATGGAACTCATTCACATCCCTTCACTATTATAAGAAGTGCATAGTTATTTGTGAAAACTTCAGTTTTACAGACAACCTAGGTCAGTAGTCCAGAATCACCTTGAGGGAACAATTCATATTAAAGCAATAACCAAACAAACAAGCTATTAACAATTTTTAACATTTTACAGCAATATCATTAAGGTAATTAGTCAAAAACATTAAACATGCAAACTGTTTACATAGATGTTCACATAATAAATTTAACAGGAATTACATAGCTACTTCAACCCCCCCTTTAACAATTTTCCTGTGACATGAATTTAAATTCCAGAAGATTAACCAATGACTGATAAATTATTGAAATCCCAAAGTAGTGATCCTAGTTCATTAGATGACCATAAAGAATAAAAGGAAAGATCATACCATCCATGCTGAGGTACCTACTAGTTTTCTTCATAGGTCTAATACTTCAGTAATTTCAAGTGCTTCTATCCAAGTCTTCACCTCCAGCTAGCTTGCATGAAATATCTCAAGGCCCAATGTGCTTCAGACTCCTCTCATCCTCCCACTGGAGGTCAAGCTGAACATCATAGTAGACCATAGGGAGAACATTAGAAAAAACAATAACATACCAGCCACTATGACCTACTGGACTAAAGGATATTAAACTGAAAAAACCCTGCAAAACTACATAATTACTGGAATTACATTGAATTCTCTAATTACATAGTAACTAGACATGCATTCTAAATTAAGTCACTGAGAAGAAATTAAAAAAGATCCTTCTTCACTGCATGGCTTAGGCAAATTGTTGGTTCAGTCTTCCTTTGTTCAGCTCCACCATTCTTCTCTTCTACCTCTTGTATTATCAACAATGGTATTGGAAATAATTTCCATCCAGCTGAACATTTGGAGGATAGTTACAAGTTACTTATTTCTTGTAAATCCTAAGTGGAGCATAGGGCATCATTACAGTGTTTCTGTAATTGGATTTGAATTTATAGTTTGTAAGTTTGTTGCTATGCACCATGGTGACTAGGGATCAGCTCATTGCCCATAGATGGCACTGCAGGATGAAATCACAACTTGCATCACAAAATGTGGAATTTGGCCAGGAACCTTCTTTCAAGGTGCAAATAAACATTACATGGTACCACCTGTTTTACTTCCCTTCTGAAGGAAGTTGTGTTGAGGATTTTGGTGTCCAAAAAAATACAGCACCTTCTGCCAAGTTTGAACCTGCAATCTTGGATTTAGAGACTAGCATGGTAAGCACTTAAATTCAAGTGAGATGAGGTGATGCAGAGCCTGAGAATGTCTATACTCTCTCGCCAAGAAAGCTTCAGCTCTTACTTTACACTCCTACATCTTGGCTCAAATATAAATTTACTTAAAATGCACAGTAAATTCTTATATTAATATAGTATAGTACTTTTCAAACTACTTCTGTGGTCTGGCAGTTAGCATAGTCATTGTTGCAATTTGGTAAATGCCTAGCATTTTGTCTTTGGTATAGCTTTCAAAATGTTCATTACACTGAATTTGTGGATTGGTGGCAAATTTTTTCCATTCTTGAAGGAATTTCTTTAATTTAACATTAGGGGTGAAAGTAAATTACTTAAGCCTTTTTTCTTTTATGATTTTCTGTGATGGTTTGACTATGGTTTTCAGATATTTATGTATTTTTAGAGTAATTGTTTTGTAAAATCAAACCATTGAAAGTTGCTTGTTTATGCAACTTCCACTGTTTTTACATATCTATGTTTTTTTTTTCCTTAAAACCCAAATTCTCATTTGTGTTATACCTGATTTTTAATCCAAAAATGAGAAGTTTGCTGGTTTTGGTTTCTATGTGAATATCACTGAGCCATTTGCTTGGATTAGGAGCTTCGGAGCATCTACTGCAAGCTTTTTATTTACTATGGCATAAATGTAGATGGCAGCATTTCTAGGCAACAAAAGTAATTATCTTGACTGTCTTTAATTGTTATGTACAATCTAATAATAGTTTTAACAGTAACTGTGATAACATCCTGGAAGATGAAGGAAGTCACAATTAGCAACACAAATACTGTTACTAGATTTCTATAGCATGCACAAACATAAAACAAATAATGAGTTAAAAGGTAGGAACCAATCCTTACTGATGAAATAAGCTGCTAAACAAAATAATGAACATAAGTTTCCTATCATACAAATTGCTAAACTAACAGAACTAAGCTACACATCCCATAAAACATAATTTCATTTGAAACAATGACTAAACTTAAATTATTCATTTTGATTATTGTTTTCTACAGACTTGTAGAAGATAATTGACCTTAGTTCATAATAATATAGCTTCATGAATTAATGATGTTGTTTATTTAATGCATGTCATTGTTATCAAGATTGATCTGATGCATTCTTAGTGGTTCAATAGAAAGAAAATATGTGAACTTACATATGCTTTGAAGTTAAAATTATTATTGAAGATAAAGAATTTTATTAATAAACTTTTATAAATAACAACAAAAACTAACTGTATTAGACTATTTTTATAGATCAGCATCAGAAGTGACTATTCTCTTAGGCAGTAAATATGCCAATTAGCTCAGTCATACATTATGCTCAGGTGCATTGTCAAATACTTAATATTGCTAAGGTGTTCCTCAGTGGTTAGTGTTATTTTTGCTCATTTATGATGACTCATTTTGTTTAGATATGACAGCATATTTATTTATATATTTTAGTGCCAATATTTAAGTATTATGCCATAAATATTAGAGACAGCTAAATAACAATGCAGAATTTAAATACAGCATTATCTCAGGAATCATTCTATTTAGGTATGCTTTTTATTCTTTTGCTTTGAATAATCAATAGTGTTACTAATATTTAATTTTCATATGCTCACAAAATGATAGATTCATTTAATTATATAACTGTTTTACAGATATTTATTTCATTTTGTAGTTGAACTAGTTCACTAGAAACATGGGGAGAATGTTTTAGAGTAACTTATTATTGTGGGGTTTGTAACTCAATGTTGAATAAAAATCTTATATTTTCATTAAGGTTATTAATTAATGAACCAGCCAGAAGTTAGGGATAACTGTATCCATACCTTGAAAAATCCAGTTGCTGACACATAGCTCCAATCTTGCAGTAACTTTTGCTCGTAGCAAAGCGAGAGGGGTCAAAACGAACCATAAAAATATTTGCCAAAAGAAGCTCCACTAAATAGGGCTTACAAAAGGGGAGTAGGGATTATTTCAATTAGGTTTTATACATGTTCTTGCACATGTGACATTTTCTGATAATATAATATTATATTTTAATTCTATATTTCATTAAATTTATGATTGTAATATTGTGTGCTGTAGATTAAAAAATGTTAAACGTTTAAAAAAGCAATGTGAGCCAGTTGTTTACAGGTATACTTCATACATTAATGCATTCATAATTCAAATGGGAGATTCCTCTATCCACTTTACAGGTAATCACAATAAAAATAATTACCTAGAAATGATTTCAAGTTAGACTATACAGACGAGTTATACGAGGTACGTCCAGAAAGTAAGTTCCATTTGGTAATAAAATTAAATTGTGTACAGATACAGAATAATTATTTATTGCACAAAATTCTACAACTCTTAAACTATTTTTCCACGTAAGTGCCGAAATTTTGCAGGCATTTGTCATAGCGTGGCACAAGTTTTTGTATACCTTCTTCATAGAAGTTTGCTGCCTGTGTCTTCAAAAAGTTGGAAACATTTTCTTTCAGCTTTTCGTCATTATTAAAGTGTTGACCGCCAAGGAAAGACTTGAGATGTAAGAACAGATGAAAGTCGTTAGGAGCGAGGTCAGGGCTGTACGGAGGATGTCAAACACGTGCCAGTCAAATCTCTGTAGGAGGTTTTTCGTCACATTTGCAGTATGTGGTCATGCGTTGTCGTGAAGAAAAACAACACCTTTTGACAGCAATCCTCGGCGCTTATTCTGTATTGCGCGGCGCAATTTCCTAAGTGTCTCGCAATAAACATCTGCTTTGATTGTTTGACCACGCGGTAAGAAATCAATGAATAAGATGCCTTTCCAGTCCCAGAACACTGTGCACATCATTTTTCGAGGCGTCAAGATTTGTTTCGGCTTAACCTTTGCTGGGGATGAAGTGTGCCTCCATTCCATTAATTGCCGCTTACTTTTAGGGGTGTCGTAAGAAACCCAAGTCTCATCTCCTGTGACTATGTGTGTCAGAAATTCTTCGCCGTCTTCATCATAACGGGTTAAAAACTGAAGTGCATTACCCATCCGTTTTGTTTTGTGTTGCTCAGTAAGAATCTTTGGTACCCAACGTGAGCAAAGTTTACGAAATTTCAGTTTTTCGGTAACAATTTCATGAATTAGTGATCGTGAGCTTTGGGGAAATTCCATAGCGAGAGCACTAATTGTAAACTTGCGTTTTTCCTGGATCTTGTCATCAATCGCGTGAACCAGTTCTTCTGTAACCAAAGATGGACGCCCACTTCGTTCTTCATCCCGCACTTCACTACGTCCTTCATTGAACTGTCGGACCCATCTTCTCACCATTGAATCACTCATCGCATTTTGTCCGTAAACTTCGCAAATTTGCCGATAAATTTCAATTGGTTTCACTTCCCTAGCATTCAGAAAACGAATCACAGATCTGATTTCACAAGCGGCGGGATTTTCAATCAACACCGACATTGTAAACAAGCATAACAAAGCGTATGTGGCTGACAGCGATCTCAAAATGGTGCACGTTTCTTCTCCTTGATACAGAGCGTCTACCGCGCATGTGCGGAACTGCGATCGCAGCGCTGCAGCGGAGCTAAATTGAAACGGAACTTACTTTCTGGACGTACCTCGTATTTGTTCCTCCTTCTATGGCTATATAAATAATATGGAAATGATGGTCATTGTTTGTATTACAAATAAAATTTTCCTTATCGTGAACTTGCATAAAATCAAAAAGAGAGTGGTCCGGTTAAATATTCATAGATAGTAACTAGTCAAAGTTTCAGCCCAAGAAATTTTAAGCATATTTAGAAAACAGCTAATGTGATACAAATTACACACATTTTTTCTCAAGAAAATTTACTGCAGCTCTTTGTTTTTTCATGTGTTGTACACAGAAAATTCAAAAATGTATTTTATTGGTCATCTTCTAAATCTCGGAACAACATTCTAGTCAAAATCACTAGAGTCTTTTTGGGAAAATAAAAACTTATGAAAATAAATGCTTTTGTGGTTCTTGGAGGAAAATCTTATCAAATTTTTTAGTGTACTACAGTACTACTACAGAAGAGAGTAAGAAATTCTCACCAATGCTCCAGATAGTGTTTTATAGTATTAAAAGTATTTATTCAAATTGTATTTAATCCTTGTTATAAACTACAGAGTTGAAGAAATAGGTTTTTATGAGTCCACTAGTATTAAAAAGTAAATAGAGACCAGCGTACAGATTAATGGAGAAGTCTTAAAAAATGTCAGGATCTGTCTTAAGCAAATCATACACTCTCTGATAAAGCTTGTAAACAAGACATATAATTAAGGTTATTCAAAACACACTACATAGTTTGAAGAAATTTAAATATAATAAAATGTTTAACAGTACAATTAAATTCTGTTGTTCTGAATTCAACATAGCATACTTAAATGTTTATCTTGTCACAAACTTAAAAAATGTTTAAAATGCACTATACTTGTCCATTATTACTTCAAACCCTTCCTATTTTAGCCAAAATCTTTAAAAAAAAAAATCAGAAGCAACAGATGCTTTTCCAAGTATACTACTATTTACTACAGAGGACATTTTCAGAAAATATTTTCCCTGTATCCTTAGAAGATGCTTGATACAATACTTTTAAAATTTTTGTTAAATCTCATTTACATTAACTTGTGATGAAATGAAATGTCTTAAGCATTGTAAAATTTAGGAGGCTCTCCAATTAAAATACCTTAATTTTATACCACTTTGAACTGTATTTGAGATATTTTTAAAGCTGTGAAGAATTGTACAAACACCTATGTTCAACTGCTATATGTGCAATAGTAACTTCACAAGTTGCATATGGTTGGCCAGATGGATTGTGACACATAATAGGTGCTTGCCAATAGAGAACTTGCTTAAACAGCAAATGGAAACCATGCAACATCTTAGCTGAGAACCGTTTATTAAAGCCACTACAAAAGTACAAGTATTAAACAAGTTTCAAAAGCTTCTCTTTGCATTTGTTACTTAAAACTCTTTGGTGATTAAGCGATAAGCTATGATTAATAACCTGTTTAGAATTCCCTATGTGAGCCCATAGTATATGTATTAACCAGGAACTAATAGAAGAAAAAAAAATGGATCATCTCATATCGGCACTGTTTTAGAGTTCTGGAAAATATTCTGATGCTTAACCAATAGGACCAATTGCTTAGCATTTCAAAGAAGTGGCATAAAGCTATAAATGTTCATTTGAGGGCCATTTCATTCAATCATTTTCTGATATGATCTATATATTAAGGAATTCAGAATGAAAGAAAATAAAATGGTGTGACCCATGTACATGACTTTCTCTACATATGACAAATTGACCAATATTTATTGTATACTATATTATCCTGCAAAAAGTTATTCTTCTATTTGGGTACCTTACTCATTACATATTTTTACCTAGGAATTGTTTCAAATTAACAAGGAATTTCAACATGCAAATATTTATTCCTGGTAACAAGCTGATGTGATTGAGAGAAGAGAAAGTGGAAAAGAAAGTCTGAAATTGTAAACCTTTAAATATATCTAAACTTATAACAGGAAAAATTTTGAAAATTACTTTTATGAAAAAATTTGAAACATATTGGGTGGTTTTAAGGTGCTTTGCATTTTTTGTTTATTATGATTTCCTTGCTATACCAAATTCAATCAAATAGAAGTCCACAGGATATTCGCAAAAAATTCAAGATGTAGTTTTATCTATTGCATCAATATATGAAAGATTTTAATCAAAATAGCAGTTTTGAGAAAATAAAAAGATGTAATAGAATTGGGGAGGGGGGAGAGATTTTCTTGAAAAGTGCTGAACTTAAATACCACACTTCTTCATTTTCAAGCAACTTCGGCTTTTGAGTATATACCTACACATATTTTTTTTTTTTTCTTTATTTCTTTCTTTTTAGGAATCCCACAATGTGTATGGACTGCCACCTGATTGGGTGATATTGTGCTCGCAAACTCCTTTATGCACGGAGACAGAGAATGCTCCAGCTTAGCAATAACTGTAGTGATATCCGAGTGTCCTCTTTGATTCCCAGAATGTGAGGTGTAAATCAGATTCATCTACATTGGACATCAACTATTCTCAGAAGGGGGGAGGGAGGGCTGAACAACTTTCTGCACCCAGAGTATATTGTACAGCAGTTTCTTTGTATAAAAGGGGATTGATTCATAAATAATAGCAGGTTTGTCAGTGCATAACCATTAAATTAGAAATGGCCTTATCCAAGAAATTAAACATGAATCTAGAAGTGTGGTAGGAATATATATTTGTTGATAATTCACTGTTGGAATTTGTTGGAAGCCAGTTGCTGTCATTCCCAGAATGTGTGGGTATGCTTAATAGAAAAACCCCACAAATTCAGTTTTAGTTCAGTGATGTCTCTCATGGAAGTGCACAATAGAACTGAGAGGCTTTTGAGTTACATAAAATCAGTTTCATACTAAAATATCCTCCCTCTGTTAAAAAAAAATGTCAGTGCATTTCTAGTTAATGACAAATTTCATGTAGTTTGTCTTGAAATTAAGAAAGTAAAGAAAATGTTTTTATAGCTAACCTGAAATGTGCACTGAAAATGTTCACTAATTTTAAACATAAGTATGAAATATGTGAACAGTTTTATAATGGATTTTGCTGTCTCTAATATTTTGCATATATAAGCTGAACATAATTTGGTATCTAGTGCCACAGTTTCAGTATTTATTTGCTCAAACTTCAGTGATTTGTGCTGCTGAAAATTGTTTTCTGCAGTGTTTATGTTTGAAAAGTTTCATGAAGCTCAATCGCTGTATTATGTGTGCAAGAAGTTACATAATTAATAATGTGTTATGTAATGTTAACAATTAAACAATACAGGGTTATATTACTATTCTGACAGAAGCTATAAAAGGATTTATTATTATATTAATTTTCTCGGCTTCTCTTTTTCTCTTGGCAAAAACCTGTACAAGCCAGCAAACCGAACAAAGTGATGAACAAATTATATTATAATCATTATACAATAATCAGAATATTTTTTGTCCATTTTTCACAATAGAATGTAGAACTGTTATAATTTTTTTTATTATTTCTAGATGTTAAAACAATTTTAAAAGACTTTGAAAAAATCAATAAAATAGGTGAGTGTGAAACTTGAAGTTTGTTTAATATACATCACAGTGTCTTATTCCTCTTACCTTTTTGCATTCTCATTGTTGTGACAAGGATAGAAATGTTTAAGTTGGCTGAATGTTAATAAAAATGAGGGAGAAGCTTTTGTTCTAAGGCATAAGTGTATGTAATTTTCTCCATAAATAAAAAATCTGATGTGTTCCATTCACTTTACTTCATGCTAATCAAGAAAAAATTAGCAGAAATAAGTCTTATTACTTGCTTCCTTGTAAGTAGAAGTGAAATAAGGGAGTACCATAGGTTAGAGTGATAGTCAAAAGCTAGTTGCTGTGTGACTGAAGTTCCTTTGTTTGTATGGACAAGAGTTGACAAATTCCTGTATGAGAAAAGTTTTTCAAAGCTGAAACCAAAAACAAGGAATATTTCAAAAACGATCAGCTCCATGAAAAAAATGTATGCAACATAAATCGTGTGTTTTAATGTGCTCTACATTTTTTTGTGTAGTATGTTTTTGTCCATTTCTTACGGTCTAGTTGTTATTCAAAATTCCGTAAAATTCACTCAGAATAAAGTAGTCTTCAGAGGCTATTCCCAGAAAATTCAAAATATACATTTTATTTGTCAGGTAAATATCTTTAATATACGATATTTTGATTAAAATCGTTAGAGCCATTTTTTAGAAAATCAAAATTTTCGAAAAAAGTTTCATGTAAAGGGTAGTTTGGGGTGGGGGATTTTTCTCAAAATCTTCATGTCGCTTTCCTGGAGTTTGGTATTTAAGCGACTTTTCGTTTTTGAGTTATCTTGTTCACAGACACACGGACCTTTTTCTGAAAATACTTTTTTTGGTTACAGGGAACCTAAAACATATATTTCCGGTGAAATCTCGGTATCGAATTTTTGGGTGGAGTGCAATACCTTCTCTAGACGGTATGTACATAGTACGTGTAGAGAAAATAAAAAATTGTATTTGTGCGTACCCAAATCATTTAATTGATTTGGTTATCACTAAATCGGTGATTTAGTCCCTTAACGCAACAAATCAGTTGACCCCGACGTAATAGTGATACGTTTTATGCGGTAAGCAACAAGACATGGAGAAATTGCAAAAACAACAGAAGCCGATACGAACCTTATTTACGAAAACCTACAATGAATTGCTTGTGAATTTGGCAAGCGAGCAAGTGGCAATGAATCTGCACAGAAGATGTATGTTAAAATGGAAAGCTTCATTACGGAGCTGTCTTTCCTTGGATGACAAAACCCTTGATATTATGTTAAGGGAAGATTATGCTGCTGATGATGCATATAACCGAGAGTACAATGCCATTGAGAATTACAGAGATAAGATGAACGAGATTAGGTCAAATATTTCCAATGGTAGACAAATGATCGCGGATGTTTCCGTAGTCTTCTCAACTGCACAAAGGAAGAATTTGAAATTGCCGAAGCTGGAGCTAAACCAATATGGAGGCGACGTCAAAGATTGGTTAGGATTCTGGTGTATGTGTAAAAGAAATAACGAAATTGAAGCAGAAGACAAATTTCAGTGTTTAATTCAAAGTACAAACCAGATATTAGAGGCAGAGAATTAATCAACAGCTTCCCAGCCACTGCAAAGAATTATCCCAAGGTAATAGAAGCATTAAAAAACAGATTTGGGCGTGACGATCTGTTGATTATTATACTAGAGAGCTTATTAATTTAGTGATAATACAAAATACAACTCGTAAAATTGACAAGTCAGAAATGTCTGCATTATAGGATAAGCTAGAATGTCAGTTAAGACCTTTGGAATCCAAAGGTGTAACAAGAGATATACATGGATCTATGTTTTTTCCGTTGGTAGAATTATGTCTGCCAGAAGAAGTTTTAAGAGTGTGGCTTGGGAACAGTGGCGGCCGGACTTTAGGTGCACAGGGGCACGTGCCCTCCCTACAATTTCAGACAATAATTTCTCCATTATATTATTAGGTAAAATGCTATAATCTATAACGCATTTTGTATAAATTTAAACGTACTATGCACACAGGACAGTTGTAGTGAAGATGATTGTCGGAAATAGTAACCGGCCGAATTTTTCGGATACAAGCGATTTTGTGGTCATCCTATGCGCACGCGCAGAAGAATTCAGTGCTTACAGATGCTTTTGTCGGTGCGGGATTCAAGGGACCGAGAGGGGAAGGTTAGCCTCTAGTCATTTGCTGCGCAAGCGCAAAGAAAAAATAAGAACCGACAGTAAGCAAAAATTAAAGTTTGAGTCAAATCCCTGACAAAAATAATTAGCCAAAGATATCTTCACGTGTAAGAGTAAATAAGAAACATTTCTTAAGTTTGAATGTCTTCTTATTTGAAAACAAAGTTCGTTCATAAACCTCCCCACGAAATATACAAAAAGAAGCGTATGTTGTAAAAAATGTACAATGTTGGTACCAAGCAGACGACAAGGTACGCTCGCGCGGCAACGCTCAATGCGTACAAGCAGTAAGTTGTGTAACTACCGTAAGTTTACTAGGAAATAGATCGCGATACTGTTGAAGCTTCACTTGAAAACAGGAAAAGGCCAAATAACCAATAGTTATTGAAATTCTGGACGAGCAAACAATGGAATAACGCCTTACTTGCGAGAAGTGATTAGTGACTAGTGTTTTGAGAATGAGTGTTGAGTTACAATATACACCTTAAGAGTAAACTGGTGAAAGAGTGCCGTGAATGCATTTCTAACGTTAATGAAACAATCCGAATGTGCTGGAGAATAATTTGGTGAAATTAACTGCAGAATAATATGCGGATTTATCAATTGCTAGCGTTCAATGAAACGGCAGTGTTAAAACGCGCCTTAAGAAGGAAAGCCCTAAACACTTACGAAAGATGGCGATGGCTTTTAAAGTATACTATTGCTAATAAAGAAAACGCTTAAGACACTAACACCACGATCGTGATCTACTTTACTTTAAGGGTAGTTTCCATAATTTTCTGATAGAAAAGCGAGCTGCGTTTGTGAGAATAGCCATCGTGAACGTTGTAATTGACGTGCATAAGCTATTAAAGTTGCGCAAGGTAGTATTGAAGACTGGAATTTTAAACTCAAGTACATCTGCTGTAAAGACGAGCTGTGCATTAATTTGCAGCAGGATCGCCTCTCTGATAATGTTGTTGATACATGAAAAACATGTGAAGCTGACCGTACGTGTTCAAATTTCTCGGAACATATCGCGTTCAGTTTCTAACTTAAATCAAAGAGCTGTGGAAGTATTTTTTTCAAGCAAAGGATCGAAAGATGAACTTCATCTACAAACAGAAAGTTTAATGCTAATACACAAATTAGCATTTTATTTCTACTGATAGCGTTTAGTATCCATTAATTTTAATTTGTCGCCATCCGTGATCTAGGGGTAACATGCTAGCCTCTGATTCTCAAGGTCGCGGGTTCAAATCCGGCATAAGAGAAGTAAAGTTTGAATGAAAATGTATCGCCTGCAGTGCCAGAAGTAGTAAAAGCGTTCGTATACCACCAACAATGAAAATGTATTGATTTATCTGTATAAAAGTATATAAACGCTAATAAAGATGTTAAAACACAAAAAACATGCGACTGGCATATAATTTAACTTCTTAAAACATCTAAAATATGGGTCTGCTGTACTAGTAGAGGAAGTGTATACAGTTGGTCTGGCTGCTATCCTCTCGTGGATAGTGGATGGTGTGGAAGGAGAGCATGTCAGAACATGATTCAAGAATAGACGATGAAAACAAGGTTTTTGGGATGTGACGTTAAATAGTGACATGAGGTTGGTAAGAACATGCAGGGGGGGGGGGTTAAAACATGAAAACCGGTTTTAGGAAGGGGAAGGCAGATCCATTAACCTGTCGGACGGCTTTTATGAGGAACAACAGCGGGAAATGAATGTTGAACTTACAACTGTGCATTCTTAATCCTCGATTATATGATAATTCATGGATTTATGCAGATAAAAATATAAAAACAATAAAATCTATTGAAACGTGTGAAAAAACATGCGTCTCATATATAATTTAACTTCTTAAAGGTTCTAAATTATGAGGACTAACTCGAACGGAAACACACAGAAAAACCGGGGCAATGACTTGGCTTAGATCGCGTGACCTTCTAATCGGTCCGTGTCGTTGGTGTAAATAGGACTATCTATAGCGAAACCTAAACGAGGATTCGGAGCTTAATCTTCGAGCTGTCAACATGGCGAAGAAGAGACAGCGCAGAGCCGCCGCTGCTACGGCAACATCCGACAGCCGCTGAGGAAGCAGCACCTCCGTCAACACCGGTCGTGGCAAGCTCCGCTTCGCCACCGCAGCCTCGCCGATACTGCAACCGCAGTTGCCATCTCCAGCAACGCCGCCGACGAGCTCCACACCGCCGGCCCGGTTCAGTGCCGTGGTACGGGGGGTCCCTCGGGACCTTTCCACCCGGTATCTGCTCACCGCCGCGCAGGCTCGGTGGCCATGTTTGAGGGCCACCCGCATTATCTGCGACCGGGGACCAACGCCGTTGGTATGAGTGAAGTTGCAGGACCAGCTGACCTTGAAGCTGTCTTGGCGTCAGGATTGCCCTTATTAGGGCGATTCCTGGTCGTCGAGGCTAGCAGACAGGAACGCCACCGGCCCTGCCGATGGCTGCTTTGCCTTTGGGCACACAGCCGACGTCTGCTCCTCATTGCCGCATGCCACTGCTGTGGTACCAACACCACCATCGTCGACCACCATCATATACACCGCGCCACCTGCACCCTTGATTGACGTAGCGACACGGTACGCCATTCAGGACCTCCACGCGGAGATCCTGAACGTCGGCGCTCGTTTAGCTGCCCTATGAAGAGCTGTGCAGTGGCTTCACAGAAAACCTTCAGGACCTCAAGCTGCCACCATCGCCTCCATCTCCACACTGCAGTCCACCACCGCTGAGCTGTCCAACCGGGTAGCCAGTGTCCAGGCGCAGCTTCAGAAGGACCTCCAGCCGCAGCAGCTCCACTCCGCCGAGCGGTCCCTCTCCAGGGGCCAATCACATACCGGGGCTGCTACAAGAACCGGCTCTGAGTCTTGGCTTCAACGCTCATGACAGCTACGACTGGAGAAGAACAGTAACCAACATTAACTCCATCCTTCAAGTCTAAATTCCTCCATTTCTCTCCCAGAATCCTCCGCGGTGACAGTCTGGGCCTTGGCCAAGGCTGTCTGCCGCCCTCATTTCACTCCCCTGACTGCAATGTCCAGTCAGATATCTAATACTGGTGGAGGGGTTTTTTTAGTCAGTATGCTTGCCCGGGTCAGTCCTTAAGGTAGATTTTTCCCCTCCACTCGAAAAAAAAACTTATTTTGGCAGTTTGCTTCGAGCACATCAGCTTATTTTAGCGAAACTAGCTGTCAATAGTGACGAGAACATGTGAAGGTGATACAAGTTCAGAACTTTTAATCATACTCATAAAGATTTATTACACTGGAGACATGCAGAAAGCTACAGTCAACGAAGCATCTACGAACTCTATTTCTGACTGTGGTTGTATTAAGTGTAGCAAAAGCTTTCTATGGAGTTATGACAAGAGACGGCATGAAATGAGTTGCGGTCAACTCTTCAAATGTAAACACTGTGCTACAACCTTCGGGAACAGCTACAATGGGTCGACACGAAGGGCATTGCGGTGACAGCGTGGCTCGGAAGAAAACAAAAATTGAGCCTACCAGACACCAACTATTGTCTACAATGGAGAACGAATGCGACATGAAAGAATATGAGACTTCGTTTGAAGGACGTCTGAAATCTTACTTCATCCGTTGCAATTCAAGCAAGGACATGAAGACTTACCTACAGCAAGCTAAACATAGGATTATACAAGCTGTTCAAAAAGAGCTGCCCATGCATAAAGCTGTGAAGGTTAACCTGCTAGTGGAATGCCGATTTGTTAACAGTGCTGGAGAAACTACAGACAAGACCTTCAAAACCAGCAATCAGACAGTATTTCTAGAAACTGATTTAGACGCCATGTTGGAGACGAAATTCAAGAAACTGGATACTGAAATGGAGGAATCGCAACTTAAAGGAAACAATTAGCTCTGCTTGTTGAGGAGGGGGTACGCCTTCGAATTAACAAGCACAGCCCCCTTCGCGGAGCAGTTACTCTGCCTGCATCTATAGAAGCAAAGAAAGTGTGTGTCAACCCTCAGAACCATCGTGATGAGAGGTGCTTTTTATACGCTATCCTTGCTCAATTCGTTCAAAAGGACCCTAACGTGCCAGCAAATACAAGAAACTCGAGGAAAAATATGACTTCTCATGCATCACGTTTCCTACGCCACTGTCTGAAATCCCAACATTTGAAAAGAAAAATAATATCTCTACCAAGGTATTTGGACTGGACGAAAAGAAAGTAGTGTTTCCAATAAAGGTTGTAGAGGAAGAACTATCTGATCATCGGGACTTTCTTCTGCTGAGTGATGGAAACGGTATGCACCACTATGTATATATCAAGAACTTTGAGAAGCTTATCCATGAGCAAAAGACAAAACATAATGGACAAGTATACACCTGTAAACGTTGCTTCGCCCATTTTAATGACCGATATGGGCGTAGTGGAGTGGAAAAATTGAAGGAACATGCTACTATCTGCAGGCAGCATGCTATCGCTAGAATAGTTATGCCTACAAAGGAAACCTCTATCATTCAGTTTAAAAATGTAGAAAGGATGTTGAAACTCTCGCATGTTATGTATGCGGATTTTGAGAGTATTCGTAGTCCAATTTACTCATGCGAGTCTAATCCCAAAGCTTCCTATACGACGTCTTATCAGAAGTATTCTCCAATGAGTTTCGCTGTTTACGTCAAACGACTGACCTTCCTGTTGTCCTTTATGTATACAGAGGGTATGATGCTGCTAGAAATTTATCGATTATCTAATATCTCTTGCAAATAAGATTAGCACTATATAAAAATCTGCTAAACCTCTGAAATTAACTGATCAGAAACAGGAGGATTTCGAGTCTTCTTCCGAATGCTATTTGTGTGATAAAAATTCACTGAAGAAAACCGGAAGGTTAGGGATCATGACCATTTGGCTGGCGAATATCGAAGAAGTCTCCATAATGAGTGCAATCTAGCCTGCAAAACACCCAAATATATTCCTGTCTTCATGCACAACTTAAACGGATATGCTTCACATTTCATCTTTAAACAGTTAGGTTGTACAAGTGAAAGAGTGGAGGTGATTCCGTGCTCAGAAGAAAAGTATATTTCATTCTCGAAGTATGTTGGAGATATTAAGCTTCGGTTCGTGGACATATGCCGTTTTCTCAGTTCAAGTTTGGATAAACTAACAAAACCCTAACATCGTTTCCTGAGACATGCAAATACTTTGGAGAAGAGAAGATTGGTTTGGTGACACGCAAAGGAGTATTTCCCTATGATTACATCACGTCGTGGTATGTTTTGAAAGAAACGTGCTTGCCTCCAAAGGAAGTGTTCTACAATAGAGTAAATGAAGAGGAAATTAATTATCAAGACTGCAAACATGCTAAAAATGTATGGGAACAATTTAAAATCCAAAATTTGGGAGAATACAATGACCTCTACTTAACCTCAGATTACTTCTTCTTGCTAATGTTTTTGAAGCCTTCAGAGAGAGTAGACATTGAATACTCATAAAGTTGATCCTGCACATTACTTTATATTTCCTGGATTTGTCTGGGATGCTATGCTTTTGTATACCGGGATTGAGCTAGAATTGTTATTGGATTATGAGCAGCTTCTCATGGTGGAATCTGGCAAAAGGGGAGGATTATGTCAGGTGTCTCACCGGTATGCCCAGGCTAACAACATTTACATGGAGGAGTTTGATCCTGATAAACCAATTCAATTTACTACATACGAGGACGCAAATAACCAATATGGATGGGCTATGCAGCATCCACTGCTTAATGGAGGCTTTCAGTGGGTTTCTCCCGATAGTATTAATATAGAAACATTAAAAGAAGTTGATCCTTTTGGATATATATTCGAAGTTGATGTGGATTATCCTACTGAGCTTCACGATCTTCATAATGATTTGCCATTCTTGCCTGAGTGTCTGAAAAACTAATTGCGCACCTTGGAAGCAGGCAGAAGTATGTTGTACATTACATGGCGTTAAAACAGGTACTCTCACATGGACTACGACTAGCAAAAATCCATCGTGTGCTACAATTTCAACAACCGGGTTGGTTAAAACCTTACATAGGTTTAACAACAAGCTGCGGCAATAGGCTAGAAATGACTTTGAAAAGGACCTGTACTAGCTCTTCGACAATGCTATGTTTGGAAAAACCATGGAGAATATACGAAATCGCATGGTAATACGCTTTGTCACAAACGTGAAAATATTGGAAAAGCTGATTGCTAAACCGACATTCATTGATAGAAATATTATGGACCTAATCTTGCATCTGTGCATATGGCATCGCGGCAGATTGTACTCAACAAGCCAATATACATCGGAGTGAGCGTACTGGATATCTTAAAAACCATCATGTACTCATACCAATATGATGTGTTATTGCCGTATTATGGGGTTAAAAACCTGAAGCTTATTTACATGGATACAGATTCCTTCATTCATTGAGTCACAACAGCTGACATATACCACGACAAAATGCAATTTCTTGAACATTTGGATACATCTGATTACCCTGCAAGCCACATGCGCTACTCCACACAGAACAAAAAGGTGCTTGGAAAGTTTAAAGATGAAGTTAAAGGAAAAATCATCCAACGTTTTGTCGGACTGAGACCTAAGATGTATGCTCTCGATATTGATGGAGGAATGATAAAAAAAATAAAGGTGTAAAACTAAGCGCTATTAAGCAGTACATCACATTCGACAGTTATGTAGATTGTCTTAAAAACAATGAAATAATAAGAACTCCTATGAATTTGATCATGTCTAAACAGCATAATGCTTCAAATGTGTCAAGCCAAGTTATTACCTGGCTAGAAGCCCGAGAAGATTTTGAATTAGCATAATGCTTCGTCTGTAAAAGTCAACAAAATCGCTCTATCGCCCCATGATGATAAAAGAGTGATTGCTGATGATGGAATATCAACCTATGTCTATGGTCACTACAAAGTTGTGAACGTATCGTGAGAGAATGCTTCATGCATTGCTCATCGTCGGCAACTTAGTAAGAACATTTAAGTTTACACTGCAAACGCTCCCATGCACCTAGTAAAAGACACATAAAGCTTGGAATAAGAATGAGAGGTGGCGGGAACTCTGCTATTAGAAAAATTTCTAATGCTAGTCTCAAGCCCAGATAAAAGAGGAGAGACCTCTAATGCTAATTATATGTATATAAAAACAAATAGGAATAAAAAGTTGAAAATATTGGTCAGAACTCAGAAAATATGCTCAACGCTTCAACAATAACAGCATCAGCAGCAACAATAACAACAAGAAAAAAGGGCGAGACCACTATTCTAGAAAAAACACAGCTTGATTAAAAGAAAACACCTTAAAAAAACAACAAAAGACGAAAAACATGATTACCTAAATCAATAAACACCTCGACAACAAAGGCTTAGACCCTTTTTCTGGTGTCAATCACAAAAAGAGAGACATCATACATATAAAAAGACGGAGAAATGAAAACTTGGTCTATATTAGATTTGCAAGAAAGGCTGGAAACCGTGCAAACATATTCCCATCGCTTCACAAGTTGGCACCTGCATAAAGGATATAATATGACTCTTAAAGGATTGCAAAATATGGAAACATAATAAAGAAATGATCACAGAGGATCCAAACTATGGAAAATGTGACAAAACTGTAAAATATTGGATTGGCTATAAAAGCAATCACATCATCCTGAAACATATGAATATGTTATGAAACATAATAAATGGTGTGAA
Source organism: Hymenopus coronatus (assembly GCA_030762935.1). Classification (NCBI taxonomy): domain Eukaryota; kingdom Metazoa; phylum Arthropoda; class Insecta; order Mantodea; family Hymenopodidae; genus Hymenopus; species Hymenopus coronatus. The sequence goes on from CM060894.1 coordinate 132,771,997, forward strand.
AAACGTCAGAAACACTGAAAGGATGTCATCAATTACTACAAAAATGCTGAAAATTGTTGTAGAAATGACATAAACCATTTCAAAATGTACCAAATCACCATCAAGAAAAGGGATCTACAAGGTCGCTTGAAAAGGACATTGCCTTAAATACGTTTAAAGTGCTCATAAACGTACAAAAATGTTGTCAGTACACCTTCGTCGTTGTCATAAAATTCTTAAAAAACTTCCAAAAATGCATTCAAAGTGGGTTGAAATACCTATTGCCTAAGGGTTTAACACTACTCTATAATTCTGAATATCTTAAAAGTCGTAAATGATCTGTAAGGAGGCACAAAGCACTACAAAACTCTGCAAAATGCTGCAAGGTATACTCAAAATGTGCTGAAATGTCTATAAAAGTGATAAAATCATTATAAAATACTGTAAAATATCAACAAAACGTCTGAAAATGGGAAAACTGATTGTTTTAGAGTCGTATATACCAACAAAACTGTTCGAGATGTATGGAAAAGATCTAAAATATCTAGTCAATACCCTGAATCAAGCTGTCTTGCAGGCCTAAACACCCTCCTCAAATGGCTTGGCAGGCCTTAAAAACATACTAAACAATAGTGATCGCTAAAAATCATCATTAAAATCCTGAAAAATGTATGAGAAAGTATTACAATCACTGAAAAAATCGTCTAAGAACGTACAAAAATGCTTGTAACATTGCTAAAAAGCATTAGAAAATACTGCAAAATAAGATAAAATATGAGCAAAAAGGTATGAAAAGTCTAAAAGTCTATTAAACTCTAAATACCCACAAAATGACATGATCTCAGTTGAAAAAAAGTTAAAAAAAATGTCTGATGGATACCCCACAACTAGCTGTCCTAGAGCCCTAAAAATCCTGCAAATGACATGGAATGCCGTTAAAAAGCATACTAAACAATTGCAGCAACATTAAAATCATTTTATAAATCCCGAAAAAATGCATGTGTAAACACTACAAACACTGAAAAATAACACTAAAGCATACTAATATACTTATAGAAGCGTCAAAAATCAATAAAAAACACTGTAAATATCAGCAAAAACGCCCGAAAAAGCCTAGAATACTAGCTTTAGAGTCTTTAAAGCCCACAAAATGGTGTGAAATCAGTTAAAAAGAGCTAAAATATTTTAAGTACACTGAAACTATGTGACCTAGAAACATAAACACCCTCCAAATGGTATGAAATGTCATTAAAAACAGTCGAAACACCTACGCTAGCACTCGAAAAACCTACAAAAGATTTATAAATGATCTGAAAGCACTCAAAAAGCAGAGAAAAAAACACTGCAAAATAATTAAAAAAAGGTCCTCAAACATTGTTCGCAATACGAATAATCGTTAAAACATGTTAAAATTCTGAGAAAAACCATAAAAATAAATGTTAAACAAAGCAAACGACCTTGAAAGGGACCCCAAATTACTAAAAAATACACCTAATACTCTGGGCTTAGGTTTGGTTCCCCCTTCGCCTAGTATGAGCTCCTTGAATTCCCTATTTCTACCATTTATGCGCATTAGCCCTAGCTCTGATCTCTCGCAAGAGACTCCCTCCTCCCTGAATTTTTGCATAACTAGTAAACCGTTAGAGAGAGAGAGAGAGAGAGAGAGAGAGAGAGAGAGAGAGAGAGAGAGAGACAGACAGAGGCAAAGACAAAAACGTACTACAGAAAAAAATAGATCTCGTTAAAACACACAATTTATTACATAATACTTAAACTTTTCACACGCGGAAATTTGTCAATTCCTGGCAATGCAAAGAAACGGATTTCAGCCATGTGGCAACGAGCTTTTGAAAGATTTGATTTTCCTTTTAGCCTAGTATATTCCCTTATTCCCCTTCTACTTACAGGAAAGCAAGTAATAAAGACAATTTCTGCTAATGTTATCTCAGTTAGCATGAAGTAGATAGCATGAGAAGTTTTTTAACTATTTATTACAGAGAAGTAGAGAAAGTCATGTGAATGAAGCACATCAGGTGTTTAGAAAAAGGTCCTTGTACGTGTGTGTCAGTGGCGTCTCGTGGTCAGTAATTTAAATACACCGCTTCCTTTATCATCGTTTTTCTTACTCTATAAAATATAGTCATCCCTCGTTATACGCGATCTCATTTTACATGATTTCACTTAAAGTGCTGATTTTAACACTGCACAAATGACAAAAATAGATGCATCTGTTTAGAACTATTTTTTTTTTTTTTTTTTGTCATGTTTGCCTTGAAATAGCTCATATCATTATGACATTCACTTTACGCGTTTTTTGTGTTACTTGATAATTCATGAGAACCAATTACTTGCGTATTACCAGGGACACCTGTATACGTAAATTGTTCTTTATTTTAGTAGTAATACTTGCCAACCGATGAGATTTCTTCCGAAATAGTTCCATTACAGTTCATTGAAATTCTCATGAACATCCTTCATGTACAAAGTAACTGCTTTTCTATTGACATCATTGACAGAGAGGATAGTCTTTCTTGGCCCATTGTAGACCTACAGTGAGATTTTACTCGATTTAAAGTGGAAAATGACCGTTGAACAGAAGCTGTAGTTGCTGGTACAGTTAGAATTAGTCAAGCTAATTTGTAAACTTCAGGCATAGCCCACACCAGATCTCTTTCATTCATAATTTTCACTACTTCACAACTGACTTTCCTTCAAAAGCTTTATCTCCAAAAGAGTACACAACACTAAGTTCATTTTTCAGACGTACCGACTTAAAATTTGATCCATAGGTGTCCAAAATTTATGAGCAATGGTGGTCAGGAAAAGACGTTCTGTAAGTGTTGAATTTTGAGGAATCAAGGACAGCAAAGAAATGAAAACGTTAGTAGTCGGAAAACCTATTTTGTATTTGATAGAGCACATTATCTAAAATTTCATTGAATATCTTCCTGAACACAAATTCAGTAACTTCACTTGGTCCATTGTTCTTCCTTTTCTTTTGTGCATGTTCATTGATCATTTCAGTAGAAATACTTCGCCAAATATTTTGGACCCATCTCTTCTTAGCTCTTCTAAAGTGTTTTTAGTCTGGATTACTTTTGAATGGCTATATGCAATATCCATAGACTTGTCTTGTAATATGTTGAAGAGAATGTCGGTATGAGTAAATGTTGCCGAAAATGTTTCGAGGAGGAATACAATATCCAACCGAGTCAAAAAATAAAGAAAACCGTATGCTTTAACCAATGTATCAGGTTCCCAATCAACATTGTTTTCTAATTTTGTCATGAATTCAAAGAATAAAATCAGGCTATCTCTTTGCTCTTGTACAGTGTAGACAAGGCATGAATTGAAGTTCCAGCGTGTTGGAGCCGCATGTCAAGTTTCCGTTCTTTTAGTGGAATGAGTAAAGAAATTAGAGAGCCCTAATAGAGTTTGAAAAATTCTGCACTTATCAATACACATCGCTGCCTGTTGCAGAACCAAATTCAGAATATGACAGTAGTAGTGAAAAAATAATGCCTGTGGAAATGCCACTTTTACCTAATTGACCATACATTACGGCCGCACCATCATATGTCTGAGCGACAAGTTTCTTACAAACATTAAATTCTTTAACTGTTGTAAGTACATGGTTGTAAAGGGCCTCAGCAGATCTGTCTGCTGCTGTTAGACGGCCCGGGTTCGATCCCAAGCACCGCATGTGAGATTTGTGGTGGATAAAGCGGCGCAGGGGCGGGTTTTCTACGGTTTCCACCGCCATCGCATTCAAGCGTTGCTCCATCCTCATTTCATATATCACCAGTGTCATCGCCTGCGGTGTCACAAGTAATAAAAGCAGGCGTTAAACACTATCAAAAAAAAAAAAAAAAAAAAAAAAGATGTCTGCATTGACGCCCGTAGAGCCCATGAACCTTTCTTGAACTTCCCCTGATTTGTCCACATAGCATAAAATGATGGAGAGTTGGGATCTGTTCACTATGTCTGAGTACTCGTCTAGAAGAATGAACACAAAATTAGCAGATGCGAGTTCTTTTGTTATACAGTTAACCAAAACACCCCTAAGAGCTTCAATTAAATCATTCTGAATGGATGACAAAGTGCCCTGGAAAACTGTAACATTTTTTAAATGATAATTTAAAAGCTTATCATACGTACTGAGTAAATCCAATGTTTCTAGGCAATAATCTCTATTAAAGGAACTCTCGTGTCCTCTAAAAGCTAGTTCCTGCTTCCCTAAATGACAAACAACATCACTGAGTCTATTCAATATTTCTCTGTTCTTTTTTACTATTTCATAATGCTTTGAAATTTGTAATGATTTCTGAGCATTTAGCTGCAGGTCTATGAACCAGTTAGAGAAACTATATTATCGAATCCTTCTTGAGACCACGTGGTGCTGCTTTTGTCGTTACTAAAAAGAAGACATGACCAACAATAGAGTTTGTTTAATTTGGAGCAACCAGTTAACCATTTGTACCTAGAATAATTCCTAATGCAGAAATGTCTGTTATACTCTGATTTTCTGTCTTGACATGCTGTAATTAGACCGGTAGTTCGGGAGTGAGTCTGCCGTTGTTTTTTATTTTAAGTTTTTTTCAGAAAATTCAAAATCCCGAAATCCAGTCTTTAACACAAGTTCTACTACACAGTCACAAGAACCACTAGCTTCAGTAACACTTACATCGGTCATTTTCACAAAAACTTGCAAGCAAAACAACACTAATGCAGACTAAAAACGATTGTCAATCGCAAAATCTAGCGGTGCATTTCGACAGCTAACGGCTGGCATCTAAGCTTCCTTTCCCCTCGCCTCTCTAGTGGAGAAGTAGGAGTGAGTGAGTGGCTATCGCTTCAACTTGCGATGGACTAGATGCGCGCGCACACCATTGCTGACCTTGCCTAGCTAGCGGAAAATGTTGGGAGCATGGCTATAATTTTAACTTGCGGTGAGACAGATGTGCGCGCAAACCATTGCAAAAAAAAAAAAGAAAAAAAAACTGGATAAACAATAACTTCTACACGAAAAATGCTGTTCTCTTTAAGACACGCAATTTGTCACCATTTTTAGAGATTCCTTGTTACTGGTTGCAGTTTTAAAATACTTACACTTTTCACATACGGAAATTTGCCAGCACGGCAACGCAAAGAAACGGATTTCAACCTCATAGCAACCAGCTTTTAAAAGATTTGACTATCGCTTTAGACTAGTGTATTCTCTTGTTTCACTTCTACTTACAAGAAAGCAAGTAATAATACCATTTCTGATAATGTTTATCTCGATTAGCATGAAGTAGATAGAAGAATGAGCTTTTAACAATAATTTTAACGAGATGTAGAGAAGTCATGTGAATGGAACATACTAGATTTTTGTAATTAATGCAACTGGCATTTTGTTTATACTGTTTTTCCAATTTTGCTAAATTCTTTTTATAGGCTGTATAATACTATTTATTTTTAGTTCCTTCCTGAATCTCTTCATTGCATCTTTTATCTAACAATGTATATCCAGTAGAACACTTATCTAGCGAATTTCATCTCGCTTGGTTCCATTTTTACTTTCTCTATACGTACTCTGTACATAGTGTATAGAGAAGGTATTATATTCCACCCAAAAATTCGATACCGAGATTTCACCGGAAATATATGTTTTGAGACCCCCTGAATTGAAAAAAAAACATATTTAGAAAAATGTCCGTGTGTGTCTGTGTATGTGTGTGTGTCTGTGGGCAGCATAGCTTAAAAATGAAAAGACCGTTAAAAACCAAACTAGTATTTAGGTTTGGTATCTTCCAAGGATACGACACGAAGATTTTCAAGAAAATCCCCCCACCCCAAACTACCCTTTACATGGAACTTTTTTCGAAAATTTCGATTTTCTCAAAAATAGCTCTAACGATTTTGATTAAATATTGTATATTAAAAATATTTACCTGACAAATAAAATTTATATTTTGAATTTTCTGGGAATAGCCTCTGAAGACTACTTTATTCTGGATGAATTTTACGGATTTTTGCATAACTACTAAACCGTAAGAGAGGGACAAAAACTTACTGCACAGAAAATGTAGAGCACATTAAAACACACAATTTATGTTATATACATGTTTTTCGTGGAGTTGATCGTTTTTAAGATATTCCTTGTTTTTAGTTTCAGCTTTGAAAAACATACTTTTCTCAGACAGGAATTTGTCAACTCCTATCCATACAAACAAAGGAACTTCAGTCGCATGGCAACCAGCTTTTGACTATCACTTTAACCTATGGTACTCCCTTTTTTCCCTTCTACTTACAAGGAAGCAAGTAATAAGACTATTTCTGCTAATTGTTTCTCAATTAGCACGAAGTAAATGGAAGCATAAGCTTTTTAACAATAATCTGTTACAGAGATGTAGAGAAAGTCATGTGAATGAAACACATCAGATATTTTCTACAGTTTCGCATTGTTTTCTGTATGTTACTGAACAGCCTAAATGTTTAAAAGTGTTAAGCGGTAATAAATCATTTTGTAGGTTTCGAGTGATTTAAAATGTTCCCTGGAGAACTTACCAGCTTATAACTTATCAATTATAATGCTATCGTATCGGAGCTTATGATTCAGCTCCTCCCAGGAGGGGTTGCCTTTTCTGCTGTATTTAACTGCACAATTAATGAATTTGCCATTGCTACTCCGAGATGGGCTCTCAAATGCATAGCCTCTGAGAGAGGAGTGCCTCTTCTGCCCCAAGAAAAAAAAAAAAAAAAGTATCCTATCTCCTTTGGTCTGATCAGGCGTCCCCAACTCTTGGTAAAGCAGTTGATTGCTGGTTGCTCCTGCGAATTGCCTACTGTGCAATACGTGACTTTCCAACTGCATGGAAAGTAGGAGCAGATCATTTTCGTTTAGAGCAGTGGCGGTATGCAATATTTTGCGTTTGAAATATGTAATCCGCCTTTTTGAGATGAATATACCTATTTTAGGTTCACGATTGGTAGAACAACTACTCTATTATAATGTTATTACATTAGTATTTATATTTCTGATGTGAACATATGCACATTTTCATAGGTTTGGTAGTCGTTAATCGTAGTCGTAACATTCACATGACTTTCTCTATATCTCTGCAACAAATTATTGTTAAAAAGCTAATGCTTCTATTTATTTCATACTAATCGACAAAAAAATTGCAGAATAGTCTTATTTCTTGTTTCCTTGTAAGTAGAAGAGAAATAAGGGAGTACCATAGGTTAAAGTGATAGACAAAAGCTGATTGCTATGTCACTGAAGTTTCTGTATTGTATGTACAGCAGTTGACAAATTCCGGTATGAGAAAAGTTAAGTTTTTCAAAGCTGAAACTAAAAACAAGGAATATCTTAAAAACGATCAACTCCACGAAAATAACGTATATAACATAAATTGTGTGTTTTAATGTGCTCTACATTTTTTGTTCAGTAAGTTTTTGTCCATTTCTTACGGTTTAGCAGTTATGCAAAATTTCGTAAAATTCATTTAGAATAGTCTTCAGAGGCTATTCCCGGAAAAGTCAAAATATACATTTTATTTGTCAGGTAAATATATTTAATATAAGATATTTTAATCAAAATCGTTAGAGCCATTTTTAGAAAATTTTCGAAAAAATGTCCATGTAAAGGGTAGTTTGGGGTGGGGGGATTTTTCCCAAAATCTTCCTGTCGCATCCCTGGAAGATACTGAACTTAAATACCAATTTTGGTATTTCCGGTGAAATTTCGGTATCGAATTTTTGGTGGAGTGCAATACCTTCTCTATACACTAAGTACATAGTACGTGTAGAGAAAGTAAAACCTGCATAAAATAGTGACAATTATTATAGTATTAACATAGAAAACAACAGGATCCTAACTTGGTCAGTATCTCGGTTTTAATGCTAGCATTATGATAATTAATTTGTAACGAATGACTTAATGAATAGGAGTAGGCATTACGGTCATGGCCTAATCGGTATCGACCATAGTTATCGGTATCGACCATAGTTCCAAAGAAACGCCCTCTTAATAACTGGTATACTCATTTCCATGGCCTGCGTAAATGCGGCTATTTAATTTTCTGAGTGTCGAACTCTGCCACAAATTAAACACTGCTTCCGCTACTTTCTATAAATAAGAAATATTCCTCCTATGCATGTATAAACGTAGGAATCGTTTGCCTGCATGTTGGACTGCTTTCTGTTCCCGATATCTACATGTAAGAAACGAGAGAGACAATCCATGTAACGTTTTTACCCCAAGCAATGCGTGAAACAAGTCTGCTTGCTGTAACAAAAGCAAGTGAGGGGTGAAAATAAAATGGAGTTTTATTTATGGACGCTCTTTAACTCATGTGGTTCTCAGCGTTCCATTCTATACTGGGCGGGAAACACCGCTTAATTTCTTTCGGAGGCCTCTTTTAAGAGGCTTGAGGTTCTTAAAGTACATATTACACGTAAATAATTCTACACATAATATAGAATATTAAATTTTAACTGTTAAAGCACATATCCCAAATAATAGCTTTAATTGTTATTTAAATCCTTGGACATTAACTAATTCTTAATTCTTTTAAATTATCCTATACAATATATTAAGTATAATATGCTTTGACGGATAACTTTAAATATAATTTTGTTATTTAAATTCTCAGTTACCAAGCAATTTAAATTTCCTTCCCAATATTTGCTTCGTGCCGGCCCCTCTGGATTCAAGTCTACCAATACTGTTGTTGGAGTGCATTAGGATCAAATTATTGAGCATAAGTTTAACTGTGCCATTGTAAGCAAGTTTACTCTGGCTGCCAGCAATACTAATTTGCCACATATCAAGTTATTGAAGCGGAGTAGGTACGCATCATGTGGGGCCCTCGAAACTGGAACAGTGCACCACAAATAGGCCACACCTTTTACCTGGGAGGGACACCAGATCCCGGCGATGATGCGTACAAAGCATTAACGGGATCCCTAAGGGTTCCAGATATGGGGTCCCTAAGGCTCAGGGAACACGGGTCCACCAGCAGTCCATCCAGCGCCAGGGTTAACGGGATCCCTAAGGGTTTCAGATACAATCATCCAGATATGGGGTCCCTAAGGCTCAGGGAACACGGATCCACCAGCGCCAGGGTTAACGGGATCCCTAAGGGTTCCAGATACAATCATCCAGATATGGGGTCCCTAAGGCTCAGGGAACACGGATCCACCAGCGCCAGGGTTAACGGGATCCCTAAGGGTTCCAGATACAATCATCCAGATATGGGGTCCCTAAGGCTCAGGGAACACGGGTCCATCCAGCGCCAGGGTTTACGGGATCCCTAAGGGTTCCAGATACAATCATCCAGATATGGGGTCCCTAAGGCTCAGGGAACACGGGTCCATCCAGCGCCAGGGTTTACGGGATCCTTAAGGGTTCCAGATACAATCATCCAGATATGGGGTCCCAAAGGCTCAGGGAACACGGGTCCATCAGTGCCAGGGTTAACGGGATCCCTAAGGGTTCCAGATACAATCATCCAGATATGGGGTCCCTAAGGCTCAGGGAACACGGGTCCACCAGCGCCAGGGTTAACATTTTCCAAAGCACACACACACAGAAAACAACCCTTGGTCACAGTATCCCGCCTGACGGGACCTCCCGAACCACGGAGTCATCTCGCTCGGTCACCATGGTCAAAGACGCTGTAGTCTCGTTGTCCTCACAGCAGCAGGGATGAATATGCAATAGGTAATTATTATACTATATGTTTCATAAAGAACCCACTGCAGATAAATGACCGAAATAAAAGCATTATCTGTGTTGGATTTTTGGTTTCTGTCACCTAACTGGAGTACGCACAGTGTGCGCATAAAGTCCGTATACCCCTATATTAAATTCAAACTGACGTGAAATAAAAGCACAAAGTTCCAATATTTATGTAATTAAATGTTTCTCCTTACATGTTAGGACTGCAAAACATCGGTATGTCTCCCCCCATTGTCTCTGCACAGCCGCCATGTTCTCGTGTTCATCTTACTCAACATCATTGAAGTCACTGTCTGGAAAGCTACTCGCAGTTCACCAGTTGTAGCGTACCGCTGCTTCCGCACCCTCTCTTTGATGTAACCCATAGTGCATTATCTGGAGTTGTTAGATCACGGCTCCTTGGAGCCCATGTGAGATTGTCCGATCCCCTACCGATCCAACGATTTCCAAAGACTGCTTTCAGACGTTGTCGAACAGCCATTGCGAAGTGAGCTGGCGCCCCACCATGTTGAAACCAAACACTGTTTAACATTCCCGCATTTTGCAGCTGTGGGAGGAGCCAGTCATCAATCATCTGGAGATAAGTGTTCTGATTAACAGGACCATCAAAAAAATGTGGGCCAAACAGACGAGTTTGTGTCATTCGGGCCCAGACCATGACATGTGGTGGGTTAAGCTCGATTTCTTCGAAAAAAATTGGATTAAAAATATTACAGAAAATATTTATGTTTCGTCGATAGGGGGGCGGTGGGGGGAAGTCTGCTCAAGTCCGCGTCTGTGAGCAGAATCAAAGACAAAAAATTGAATAAATACCAAACTTGGTATTTAAGTTCAGCAAAATCAAAGGATGTGACAAAAGTTTTCAACAAAATCCCATAATTTTCCAAGTATCTTTTACCTGCCAATGTTTTTTGTTATTTTTATTCTTTAAAAAGTGGAACAACAATTTTTACTTTCTCTTCACATACTATATACATAGTATGTGGAGAAGGTATTGCACTCCACCCAAAAATTCGATACCGAGATGTCACCGGAAATAAACGTTTTGAGGTCCCTGTATCCCAAAAAAATTGGAAAAAGATCCCCGCGTGCGCGCGCGCGCGTGTGTGTGTGTGTCCATGTGTCCGTGTGTCTGTGAACACGATAACTCAAAAACGAAAACTCGATAAAATACCAAATTTGGTATTTAAGGTTAGTATCTCCCAGGGATGCGACACGAAGATTTTGAGAAAAATCCCCCCACCATAAACTACCCTTTTGATTTTCTCAAAAATGGCTCTAACGGTTTTGATTAAAATACCGCATATTAAAGTTATTTATATGGCAAGTAAAATATATCTTCAATTTTGTGGGAATAGTCTCTTAAGACCTCTTTATTCTGAATGATTTTTAATTTTTGTGTAGCTTAAGAGTTAGAGAAAAAATGGAAATGGCGTGTTATTTATGGACGCTCTTTAACTACTATGGTTCTCAGCGTCCCATTCTATACTGGGCGTGAAAGGCCGCTTAATTTTGCTCAGAGGCCCCTCTATCAGGCTTAAGGTTCTTTTACGTGCCGTAAATCTAGGACACGGGACCCACGGCTTTACTTCCCTTCCGAAGGAAGCCATGCTAAGGATTTATACGCCGGATTTTAACCCGCGACCTTGGGTATATAAAGTTAGCATGGTAACCATTGCACCACGGAGGGCGACAAGAGTTAGAGAGAAACTTACTATACAAAAATTATAGATCACGTTAAAACACACAATTTATGTTATATGCGTTTTTACTTTCTCCATACGCACTATGTACATAGTGTATAGAGAAAATATTGCACTCCACCCAAAAATTCAATACCGAGATTTTACCGGAAATATGTTTTAGGGTCACCAATATCCAAAAAAAAAAGCATTTTCACAAAAACGTCCGTGTGTGTGTGTGTGTGTGTGTGTGTGTGTGTCTGTGAACACGATAACTCAAAAACGAAAAGTCGGTAAAACACCAAACTTGGTATTTAAGTTTAGTATCTTCCAGGGATGCGACACGAAGATTTTGAGAAAAATCCCCCCACCCCAAACTACCCTTAACATGGAACTTTTTTCGAAAATTTTGATTTTCACAAAAATGGCTCTAACGATTTTGATTAAAATTTCGTATATTAAACATATTTACCTGACAAATAAAATGTATATCTTGAATTTTCTGGGTATAGTATCTGAAGAGTAGTTTATTCTGGATGAATTTTACTAAATTTTGAATAACTGCTAAACCGTAAGAGATGGACAAAAACTTACTACACAAAAAATGTAGATCACATTAAAACACACAATTTATGTTATATACATTTTTTTCGTGGAGTTCGTCGTTTTTGTGACATTCCTTATTTTTGGTTTCTGTTATGAAAAACGTATACTTTTCTCATACAGGAACTTGTCAACTCCTATACATATAAACAAAGGAACTTCATTGACATACCAACTAGCTTTTGACTATCACTTTAACCTAGGTTGTCCCTTATTTCGCTTCTACTTACAAGGAAGCGAGTAATTAGACTATTTCTGCTAATTTTTTCTGATTAGCATAAAGTAAATAGAAGTATAAGCTTTTTAAGAATTATTTGTTGCAGGGATATGGAGAAAGTCATGTGAATGGTACATATCAGATTTTTTATCGTGGCATTGCCCATTTCTGAGATAATCCTTGTTATTTGTTTCAGATTTAAAACACTTTTCTCACCCGGAAAGTTGTAAACTCCTATGTGAAGTGTGAGTGTAAAGTTAAGGGTACTTCACCGATATCGATTTTGTGGATGGAATACGATGGAATTGTTCACAATTCAGTATCGAATGCTCATTAACAATTGGTTGCTTTTGCAGAAAGCATTTTTTCTATTACATATACAGAAATAATATTGAACCGTGCTGTAGCAATCCAATACTGACTGCGCCGGGATACCCTAGTAAAGCGTAAAGGAGGCCACGTCATTGGGTGCCGTGTTTACCTGCGGAAGCTCATTTGTCTGTGTAATGGGAAGTGCAAGTGTTGTGTTTTCATCAACAATATGGGATCCTCAGCCTCACTCGCCCATCCTCAGCCGTCCGAGATCATATCCACACCCTACGAGCTTCGGTAAGCAATTGTGTTCGTGTAACTTTGGGTATTATGTTAAACTGGTCTTTTACCTTCCTAATGCTAATACAGATCCATATGCAACTGTCTTAATTTTTAATGAAATATATTAGAAAAATATATATTTAGTGGATGCTGATTTTTTGTTAATGTGTCTCAAATTCATTAATTCGAGATTGCTGAGTATTTTCACTTAAGTCTATCTTAACATTAAAATAAGTAATACCTTAGGAGTTCGGTTCTGCTCAGAGCTTTCTTTTACATAACTAATTTCGAAGTTGGTAGCAAATAAGTGCGTTATTCTGATGTATTAGATGCCAATAGTTATGCATTTACAACATAATATTTCCTATACATTGGGTTAATTGTTTTTTCACACAAGCCGTGTGTAGAACAGGAGTTGGATAGGTAGAGTCAGACATAATCCTACACATTGATGATTATATCATCGCTGAGTTTAAAGTCTGTGAAAACTGATTATATGTCTTGTTTCTGTCTTCAGACATATTCATAATATGCCACAATCGCTCAGGAAACTTCAAAGAAAAGAACACGGGTGTTAGATACCAGTAAAGTTGATCATGTACACATAGTACAGTGCGGTGTCATTGAAGATGGGGAACATATTTACTCATATGGGTCGGAAGATGTAAATGTTATTAAAAAAGAGGAAAAAAATTACAAAAAACAAGAGTGTGATTCGAAAAATAGTAATGCTATTGGGGTTTGCAATAATGATAATCATTTTATTGACAATGGTCAACTCGCCCACTAAAGGTATCACACCGAAAACACATAATTTTGTTGATTTTGTATCAAATTTATTAAATGCTTATTCAGAATATATAATCATAAAATCATTATAAAATGTTATATGGGTTTCAATTGGAGTTACTGTACTAGATCCATACCATAGTATTAGGAAGATAAAAAAATGCGCAAATGTAAAATATTCCGAACGTTAATCGGTTTCGTGAAACATTTTAATTTACCTATATTCGGGCTTATTGTGTTTGGAGAAAATAAATTCACTTATACTTTTATGAAATGAAAAGTCATACATTTTCCCCTATCCTGGTTATGCAAAGAGAATGTAAATTCAAAATCTTAATATAGTGACAAACTCTTAAAAGATTTGATTATTGCTTAAGCCTACTTTTTTCCGCTCTCTCCGTGTATCTACAAAGCAATGTGTAATACACCTATTTCTGCAAATATTTATCTTGATTAACATAACAGAAGAGTAACCTTTGGAAGAATAATTTGTTTAAGAATGGGTAGGGAGAGCCATGTGAATGTAATGCATCAATTTGTTTTTTTAATGGAGACAATTACTTTCTAGAACTCCTGTATTATTTGTTCTTAATTGGAATTATTCCGTACGTGTGCAGAGTGTATCTGAGTTAAAACAGATAAGTTATAAATGATTACAATATCTAATGATAACACTCTGATGTGATTAATTTACATTTTCAGTAATAAATTCGCATATTCATATAAGTTCTATATTAATATAAAGTTATTCTTCTAACCTCATTAAGCAGTTTTACCTAGGAATTGTTTCAAATTAACTAAGAAGCTTTCATGCAGAAACAACATTCAAATATTTATTCACTGTAACAGCTCAAGTTATGAAAATAAAACCAAAATTCGCAAACTAAGAAGGATGTCCATTAGACGAGGCTTAGGAAAATTTTAAACAGGTAAACATGGAATATTTCGAAAATGACCAGTGCTACGAAATAGTCTACTTACGAACACTGTGGATTTTAATTGGGTCTACATTATTCCTGTAGTAATCTTTTTGTGTCTCTGTTAAGATTTACTTGTTATAAACATTACAAAATATTAAATATTCACAGGATATTCATAAAAGATTCAAAACATTCTACATTTTATTTCCCATACTGATATAAAAATTAAACATACGACATTTTAGTTGCAGCGTGTTTAAATATACTTAAGTCGTTTGAGCTGTGCTGTGTAACCAGGGATCTCTAAACGTCTATTTTCGATGAAATCCCGATAGTGTTTAAGTACCTACTGCAGGTAGAGAGAGTAAAACTTCACTCAAGGAGTCCACAACGCCAAAGGATATAGTTTCTAAGAAAAAAAATATCTGATGTCCATTCACATGACTTTCTCTAGCTATTCCGCCAACAAACTTTACTTCCAAAACATTATTGTTTAACAGCATGCTAATCGAGAATTGGTTGTATTACTTGCTCCTTTATAAGTAGCAGGGAAATGAAGGAATACACTAGGCTAAAACGATAGTCAAATCTTATAAAAAGCCGGCGTGAAATATGACTTTCCGTTTGAGAAAATTTAAGTACATACCTACCTTAAAATTGAAACCAATAATACGGAATATCTTGGAAACGGTTCAATCTACCCCCAAAAAGTTACATATACATACACACAAATAGCATTAACTGTGTGTTTTAACGACATCTACATTTCTTTGTGCAGTAAGGTTTTGTCCATCTCTTACTGTATTACCAGTTATGCAAAAGCCATCAAGAATAAAGAGGTCTTGAGACCCTATTCCCAGAAAATCCAAGAAATACATTTGTTTATCATCTTAAATATTTTAAAGCCATTTTTGAGAAAATGAAAATTTTCGAAAAATATTCCATGTGAAAGGTATCTAGGGTGGGAAATTTTCTTGAAAATTTTCGTGTCCAACTCTTGGAAGACACAATTTAAATACCAAGTTAGGTATTTAAGGGAATTTTGGTTTTGAACTATGCTACTACACCCCCCCCACATACACACACAGAGGGACATTTTCTAAAAAATGTTTTTATGGGTTCAAGGGGTCTCAAAAAAGCACGTATTTCTGGTGAAATCCCGGTATAGATTTTTGTGTGGCATTCTAGCTGCATACGTGCTAGGGAAGCGAGATGTTCACCAAGGAGTTAAGGCCGAGTGTGTTTAATTTAATGTAATTATATGACAAATACGAGTATTAGGTAAAGCAGGACCTTGTTACATCATGCACAGCTGGACTTAGGGCACAACTACGAGTATTAGGTAAAGCAGGACCTTGTTACATCACGCACAGCTGGACTTAGGGCACAACTACGAGTATTAGGTAAAGCAGGCCCTTGTTACATCATGCACAGCTGGACTTAGGGCACAACTACGAGTATTAGGTAAAGCAGGCCCTTGTTACATCATGCACAGCTGGACTTAGGGCACAACTACGAGTACTAGGTAAAGCAGGACCTTGTTACATCACGCACAGCTGGACTTAGGGCACAACTACGAGTATTAGGTAAAGCAGGACCTTGTTACATCACGCACAGCTGGACTTAGGGCACAACTACGAGTATTAGGTAAAGCAGGCCCTTGTTACATCATGCACAGCTGGACTTAGGGCACAACTACGAGTATTAGGTAAAGCAGGCCCTTGTTACATCATGCACAGCTGGACTTAGGGCACAACTACGAGTATTAGGTAAAGCAGGCCCTTGTTACATCATGCACAGCTGGACTTAGGGCACAACTACGAGTATTAGGTAAAGCAGGACCTTGTTACATCATTCACAGCTGGACTTAGGGCACAACTACGAGTATTAGGTAAAGCAGGACCTTGTTACATCATTCACAGCTGGACTTAGCGCACAAATACGAGTATTAGGTAAAGCAGGACCTTGTTACATCATTCACAGCTGGACTTAGCGAACAAATACGAGTATTAAGTAAAGCAGGACCTTGTTACATCGTGCACAGCTGGACTTAGGGCACAAACACGAGTATTAGGTAAAGCAGGCCCTTGTTACATTTTTTCACAGGTGGACTTAGCGCACAAATACGAGTACTAGGTAAAGCAGGCCCTTGTTACATCATTCACAGCTGGACTTAGCGCACAAATACGAGTACTAGGTAAAGCAGGCCCTTGTTACATCATTCACAGCTGGACTTAGCGCACAAATACGAGTATTAGGTAAAGCAGGACCTTGTTACATCATTCGCAGCTGGACTTAGCGAACAAATACGAGTATTAGGTAAAGCAGGATCTTGTTACATCATGCACAGCTGGACTTAGGGCACAAATACGAGTACTAGGTAAAGCAGGCCCTTGTTACATCATTCACAGCTGTACATAGCGCACAAATACGAGTACTAGGTAAAGCAGGACCTTGTTACATCGTGCACAGCTGTACTTAGCGCACAAATACGAGTACTAGGTAAAGCAGGACCTTGTTACATCGTGCACAGCTGTACTTAGCGCACAAATAGGAGTACTAGGTAAAGCAGGACCTTGTTACATCGTGCACAGCTGTACTTAGCGCACAAATACGAGTACTAGGTAAAGCAGGACCTTGTTACATCGTGCACAGCTGGACTTAGCGCACAAATACGAGTACTAGGTAAAGCAGAACCTTGTTACATCATGCACAGCTGGACTTAGCACACAAATACGAGTACTAGGTAAAGCAGGATCTTGTTACATCATGCACACCTGGACTTAGCGCTCAAATACGAGTACTAGGTAAAGCAGGACCTTTTTACATCATCCACAGCTCGACTTAGCACCCAAATACGAGTACTAGGTAAACCAGGACCTTGTTACATCATGCACAGCTCGACTTAGCGCACTAATACGAGTACTAGGTAAAGCAGGACCTTGTTACATCATGCACACCTGGACTTAGCGCACAAATACGAGTACTAGGTAAAGCAGGATCCTGTTACATCATGCACAGCTGGACTTAGCGCACAAATACGAGTACTAGGTAAAGCAGGACCTTGTAACATCGTGCACAGCTGGACTTAGTGCACAAATACGAGTACTAGGTAAAGCAGGACCTTGTTACATCATGCACAGCTGGACTTAGCGCACAAATACGAGTACTAGGTAAAGCAGGACCTTGTTACATCATGCAGACCTGGACTTAGCGCACAAATACGAGTACTAGGTAAAGCAGGACCTTGTTGCATCATGCACACCTGGACTTAGCGCACAAATACGAGTACTAGGTAAAGCAGGATCTTGTTACATCATGCACAGCTGGACTTAGCGCACAAATACGAGTACTAGGTAAAGCAGGACCTTGTAACATCGTGCACAGCTGGACTTAGTGCACAAATACGAGTACTAGGTAAAGCAGGACCTTGTTACATCATGCACAGCTGGACTTAGCGCACAAATACGAGTACTAGGTAAAGCAGGACCTTGTTACATCATGCAGACCTGGACTTAGCGCACAAATACGAGTACTAGGTAAAGCAGGACCTTGTTACATCATGCACACCTGGACTTAGCGCACAAATACGAGTACTAGGTAAAGCAGGACCTTGTTATATCATGCACAGCTGGACTTAGCGCACAAATACGAGTACTAGGTAAAGCAGGTCCTTGTTACATCATGCTCAGCTGGACTTAGCGCATAAATACGAGTACTAGGTAAAGCAGGACCTTGTTACATCGTGCACAGCTGGACTTAGCGCACAAATACGAGTACTAGGTAAAGCAGGACCTTGTTACTTCATGCACAGCTGGACTTAGCGCAAAATACGAATATTAATTAAGTGACTGGCACAAGTCGCAGCTGTTTGCTCGTTGAACTACGAAGTGTCCGGTTTTCCTTTCTCTACGATCCCTCTTTCCCTTTACTCTCTTCCTTCCTCTTGTATTTATCCAGGTATATCTTCAATTTTCATTACTTTGTCTTCACGTACTATGTATATAGTGGATGGAGAAGGTATTCTATTGCACCCAAAAATTTGATACCGAGATTTCACCGGAAATACATTTTTGGGATCCCCTGAATCCAAAAAAAGAGCATTGTTAGAAAAAGGCTTGTGTGTGTGTTTTTCTCTGTGGGCAGCATAGCTCAAAAACGAAAAGTCGGTTAAATACAGAATCATATGCTTATAAACATTTGTTATATAACATATTTTATAAAACTGCGTCAGAACCCAAACCCCTTGGGGAAAGTAATTACGATATCATACAGCCTATTTTCTGAAGTGCAGTCCTGAAGCACCACATGTTACAATCGGTTTAGCCGTTCCTGCATGAAATAAATAAAAATACACACAACTTTAAAAATTGGATATTGGCTTCCGGGTAGGCGTTAAAATAAATGTCATTATGGAAATTCTTTTGTCTTTATGCGTATAATTCTATTGTTTATAGTGGACTGTATTCACATGAAATTCCTGCAAACAGTTGTTACAAAAGATAATTGTGATTGTTAGAGCTGGTCCGGGGTCACTAGGTTCGTGATAGATAGGCATGGTCTCCGCATGCTGTTCTTTTCCTAGATTAAAAAATGTCGAAAATACGAAACGGTAGGGTTCGACACTGAACAAACTTGTGGATGATACAAACATTTTTTGAGTGACAGGAGGAGAGCCATTTCTTTCGATACAGTAAGGATGTATCTGGTGATTCACTGCAGAGAATTCTGAGTGACTTTGGTTGATTTTTTTTTTATTTAACGTCCTTTAACCTGGTCATATCGGACGATGAATGAAATTAATGAAATGATGCTCAAATGATCTCGGAATCCATGGAGCTTAAAGTTACTGGACATACGTCTTCTCAGGATAAACGAAACCCCCGAAAAAAAAACCTTATCTGGATAACTCACCCTAAGCGAGATTCGAACTCGCCACCTTTTGAACGTGAGGCAGACACGCTACCACGACACCACCCAGGCGGGCTTGGTTGATTTATGTTCATTGTCTTTTCAAAGCTCTGCACGTTATTATCCTGCATTTTTGTATCAAGCTTTATATCTATATTTTGCAAAGCACCAAGCGTTTTGTTTATTAAACATATTATGAAATAATATTGTGTTAGTTTATGAATTAGCACTAGGCATGTGTGAATACTTGGAATGGCAGAGTATACCTCTGCTCTGTGCTCGCAACTGACCCCAAAACCGAACTCCACTTAATGTTCTTTAATCAATTCGCTTTAACCTCGTTTCCCTGTACCACACCATTTTCGTTTCGTCCACTACAAATCTCATATGCGGTCGCTTGCGTCTAGGTGAGAGGCGAGTGGTCTAGCCACTCGTCCACGGCGTGGCCCGACTAGACTACCATAAGACAGAGTTCAACCAGGCCACATCCTCAAGTACTTTGTTCTGCGACAAGCAGAGCAACTTCGGTTATTATTCAGTCTAGTTGCTTGTAGTAGCACAGTCGCATTACCACATATTTTCAGTTTTAAACTGAAGGTGGAAGTTTGGGTCATCGTATTTAATGTCCAACCCGTTATTTACCTTGGGCGGCTGAGAGAAAGGAGAGAAAAAACAGAAAGAAAAAAAAAACACATGGTTCGGCCCACAGGATTTGAACCCGGGCCTCTCTCGAATACGGACCACAAACGTTACCGTCTGAGTTATCCCGCTCGATAGCTTATTCTTGTATTTAATTTTGTTAAGTTTACAGAAATGGTTTCTACGCATTTTAGTAGGTTAAAGGGGAATACAGTAAGTTGAAATGATAGTCAAAGGGCGCTGTGTGGTTATACTGCTCTCCTCACACCCAGGATTCGATCGTAGGGGACTTCAAGTGGGGTTTAAGAGGGACAAACGAGTTCTGTGCGGGTTTTCTCCGGCTTCCCCGCCGATTTCTCCTGCTCCACAATTACCTTTCCTTTTATCCATTTCATCGTCATTTCATATCATCTTACTTACTCTCATACCAGCCATCGGAGTGATTGCCCATCCTGATTGCTTGTGCTCATCCAGAGTCCATCTGCTCCTCGAGGTTGCAACACTTCTATGGAGACACTTTTCCACGGAGTGACACTTCTACGGAACCTTTTCCTCTACCTGGCGAGTCAGAAGTTGATGTTGACATTTGTAGTTAACAAACATTAATGGTTGGTAATAACGGCTTTTATAACGTGGATATATATAACTAGAAAATTAAAAATCAAAACACGATTATAGTTGCAGAAAAGAGAAAGTTCACCTGTAAATGTACTTGTTATGAATGTTAGCTACTTATTCTCTAGATAAATGTTGCATTACGGCAACATAAAATAGTATTAAATTGCCTTAGTTTCGTTAAAGGTACAGCAGGGTGCCAGGTTAACATACCACCGCGATATGGTTAGAGGGGATCTGGTGTTGAGTAATTACGTCTTTTTTTAATATAAATTGTAAGAGACATTGGGCCGAGTGCTAAAACCATGGCCTTGGGATCTTGGGTTTGAGGACATGATCGGAAAAAATAGAAATGATGTGACTCAAACTGTGTTCAGTTGTTAAAACGAAGACGATACATGGTCAGCCAACAGGCCGTGTCTCTGATTTTACGTTTGGCAACACCGGTTGAGCAGGCGAATAAACAATGTCCGTTTCAAAATGCAGCGAGGATTACTAAGTTGTGGTTATGTAAGATGGAACGTAAATTCATCAATATTATGCGCCGAAAATGGTAAGTTGTGATTCGCATTACTGTCTAAGTGATAAATAACTATGTAAAACCATATCTAACCTGTGGTAATGAGGAAATCAAATGCAAATATTACTATATTACGGCAAACCAAAGGAGATGCACTTTAAAACCAGTCCATCAGATAATATAAGGCATGTAAAAATGCAGTGTTTGTGATGTGTTTCGGTATAAATCGATTGCTTTATTAAACCTTAAAGACCAAAAATAATTCTTAAAGCTTTAGTACCACATTATGACACAACTATAGAAATAAATTTTTTGTAGATTTATAGGTAATTTTAGTGCTGCAAGGAATCGAGCTAATACTATAAAATAGGAGAGTCAAGTTCGTGCACTAGTTCAGTAATGCAAGGCGCTTCATTACCACAGTTTAGGTTAAACCAAGCGAAATGTATGAGATTCCTACATTTGCATTGACCATACCTAATGATTTTATAAGTAAATCAGATGTTAAGTAGCCTTATTTACAATAATATTCTATCTTTATTTTTCAGATGAACTGTTAAACCGGCAAAGTAGCATTTGTGAACAAATTGCAGTTGTACAATCATTAGCTAAAATTAGCCTAGAGAATGCCACAATGTTTACATGGCTGAGAATTTGGTAAGGGACAGCAACATAGTTTTGAGGTACGATCACATAATAATTGGCTGAAACAACATTCCAATATTTTAAGTACTCATAATACTTCATGTGATTTTGTTTACTTTATACTTGATAAAGCTGAATATTGCCAGCATGAATGTTGCATGTACAGTATATTCATGTTGTTTTCAAAATCCAGTATCCAGAAAATGATTTCACATACATCTTGCTTACTGCAGTTCTATTAAGTTATGTATTATGCAACTATTTATGATTCATTAATGGCAACCAGTTAATCACGGACTAACTTTTTAAAGCTATGCTATAATTGTATATAAATGCTACAGAGAGAAAATTGCATGTTAAAAGCAATTATTGTTTAAACATTTGGTATTTTGTATGTTCTTTTAGATGCTTTCCAAAGATATATCTGAAATGACTAAACACGTTAGAGCATGATAGTTTTTTCTTTGTATAAACAAAATGAATCTTAAGTACATAACTTCTATTATTATTTGTTATTATCAATTATTATTATTTGTTTCAGGAGAAAACTGTGCAGCAGGACCTTTGTGGATTCTAAAGAAGAATATCACAAAATGAACATTTTTAATATAAGACAAGCTTTTTAGCATCTCAGTTTGAATATGTGTATGTGTAGCAAAAGATTATGTTACAAAACGTAAACAAGAAGCAAAATATATTTAATTTAAGAGTTGTTTACGGCTTCTATGTAAGAATGTATACTCTGTAGTTGACATCGACCCTTCTTGTCCAGATTCCAAACAACGTCTTCATTAAGTTCCTTGCCCAGTTATTTAACTATCATATTGTCTCGTTTTCATAGTGAAACTGTATATGGAGCAGGTAAAGTGTGTACTGTGTCACAAACATACCTAGCATAGTATGCCAACCCCTGCTGTTCTTGGTTTGGTTGGGTAAAATTAAACAAGACCCAATGCATTTAGTTATATGAATATTATACAGAATGGTAATTTAATTACTAATCTGCTTGTTCTGGCACTGAGTTTTTATAAGTAGAGTAATTATGCTTGAACTGGAATATGATCAGAGATTAAAATTGTCTAATATAATACTTGTGAAGATGAAAACACTAATTAAAATTACTAATTCAGAATATTCTCTCTAGTATTTTTAATTCATTTTGAAGTTCTGAGGCACGAGAATTCCCATTTTTGCTACTTTAAGTCTTATTTACATTCCAGGATTAGAAGGTGTAATAGCTGATCATATCCAGAATGTAGTGTATAAATACACATGGAAGATAGAGTGTATGGTTTATCATGATTAATAACATTAAACAGATCATTAGAAATGAGAACTATTATTCTAACTGATTGCTGCATGCAGTCTAAAGAGGTCACAATTTTACATTTAATGAATGCTGAGGATTTAAAACAAATGTGTTCTCATTAGTGGACCTCATATGACATTTTCTCTAGTTGCAAGCACTGTTATTTACTATTAAAGATGTAATTTGCAATAGAGCTTAAATTCGTAATTGAAGTTCTGGAAACTAAACACTGAGTTGTGAATTGTGTAAGATTTCTGTTCTACACATTTGGTCCATGCCTAGTCAAGACGTTCCTTTAATAGATTTCTAACACATGCAGATATGTTGTGATACTCTTGCGTAATAATTGTTTACTGAGTTTGTTCTTTTAGTGTGTGGTTTAATTTTGTACCACTCTCACATTCGTATGCCTGCTTGATTCATGGAAAGTTGTTGCAGTAATTAATTCTGCAACAAATATAGATTCAAATAGTTTCACAAACAGTGGCGTTTGTTGATACGGGGCCACTTATATATGCATCTAAACCCCTTCATAAAATACATTTACGTTTAGCTTAATATTATAGTTAAGTAGTTTTATCCTTTGCAAAGACATAGCACATATTCTTGAGCCTGAATGTTGTAATGATTACATGGAGATTAACGTTGTCATTTATCAGTGAGTTTTCTTAGTAAACTTATTTTTCTTAGACTAAAACAATGTTTACAAACATTCAACAAATAAGTGTTATATTTGAATATTTCTTTCCCTTCTTAATAACAGATGAATTATTGTATCCAACTCAAGAGTTATTCGAAATTCTTAGGCTTTCACGGCCAGTGTCAATACTGGCTGTAGTACAATCCGGGCTTGTGGGCCGTGGTCTAATGGGCTCCTTCTTCTTCTTCGCAGACGTTTCGTCTGCGACTACGGCAGACATCTTCGCTGGCAGCGGCGAGGTCGAAGTGCTCTAGTGGACGTTTCAACTGCGACTGTGCTGGTTGCTTCTTTTTTTTTTTTTTTTTTTTTTTTTTTTTGTCCGAGTGGAAAACCCCAATCTACAGGCGACAGAGGGGACAACTCTGCCAAGTGTGGGGGTCGCCATAAATTGGCACTACCCACTAAAAAACCACTCCACCGGAGAGAATTCGGGTGTAGGAATGCAGCAGTACCGCTTGTTGCACCTGCGGATTCAAGGAGCGGGTGTTATGGCTGGCCAGAGGCCATAGCCAGGAGAGAGTAAGAGCCAGGACGCAAACATGACCGGAGACCTGATTGCGCCCTTGGAAGATTTGTGGTGAGGAATAGATACATATTACATGTGTATATATCTGCAGCCCTGTAACAAAAAGGACATAGTCAGTATAGCTTTTGCTGTCCTTTCGGGTAAAGTCGTTTGTGTATTTCGTTTTGTCTGCAGCCCTGTAACATAAAGACGTAGTCATTTAAGATATTTCATTCGGTATATATTCTTAGCTAGTTATATTTTTACAACTACTGCTGGCGAAGTCATTAGTAAGAGAAAGGACGTAGTCATTTAGTAGAGACTTCATTGGTTTCTCGTGGCCTACCTGAGTGGTCAGCCATGCAAGTGATGGCCACGCCCAATGCTGCTTTACCTGCAATAAAACCTTATTCTAATCATTTATTGGTTACATTCTATAGAAGGTCCGTTAATGGTCTGCCAGGTCGTTGTAGTGTGGGGATCCCTCAAACCCCGGGTCCGCCTTGACTCAGAAAGCAAGGACTTCAAGGGCCACCAAACTAATGTCGTAAACACATTCATGGGTAATTTTATTATGGCATTCTTACTAGCGATTCTAAATATTCTTGTACATTTAAATCGGGTTCCCCCAGGCCAAGGGTTCTGTCAAATAGAGAGAGCGGTCTCTTGTGTTTATTATTTTCTGCTTCATATGTGGCTAGTTCTTGAATTAGTTCATTACTGTTCCTTACTTTACGCTTGTACAGGTTGTAACTTTGGCTTTTTATGAACTGCTCAATTGAATGCAGTTTCAGCTCCTCATGAAGGAGATAAGCCGGCGCTACTGGGGGTTGTTTGGCAGTTATTCTAATTATTCTACTCTGGAGAGTTTGTAGTTTATGTATGTGCGTTTTTGCAGCGTAGCCCCATACAGGGGATGCGTACGTAATAATCGTTCTTAATAGTGTATATATATATATATAGGGTAATTCCCATGTTTAACTTTAATTGGCTATTGAGATTCATGATGGGATATAGTCTATTTAGTTGACCATTAGCCTTGGCTCTGACCTTAGCTATATGCCTACTCCAGGTTAGGCCTTGGTCCATGACAAGACCTAAGTAGGTCACTTGATCTCTCCACTCGATAATTTCGCCTTGGTAGTTAAGCGGTTGCAGCAAGTTTCTGCCTTTACGGTGCTGTATTCTTTTAGTGAAGACTATAGCCTGTGTGTTCCTCGCATTTACTTTAATTCTCCACTTCTTGAACCATGGTTCAAGTGATTCTAAAGCATTTTGTAGGCGTAAGTGTAAAATTCGTGGCTGAGTGGATTGTGTGGTTATAGCAGTGTCATCTGCGTATATGTATTTGTTGGTTCTTACCAATTCTGGCATGTCATTTATGTATAAATTGAACAATGTTGGTCCCACGATACTTCCTTGTGGAACTCCTGCTCGGATTTGTTTGGAGCTTGACACTGCATCCTCTACTGAGGTATGAAATCGTCGGTTATAGAGGTAGTCCCTAATTAGGGCTATCGCAGTGTCAGGAAATTCGTAGACTTTCACTTTTCTGAGTAGCCCTGCATGCCATACTGCACGTTCAATATCTAAATAGAGGGCACCTGTCGATTTGTTTGTATTGAAAGTTTTGGTGATCTGCTCCGTCATTCTTAGCAGTTGTAGCGTGGTAGAATGATGTGCTCGAAATCCGAACTGTTCGGGTATAAGTATATTTCGTCTGTGCAAGTGTGAATTCATTCGCTTCAGCATCACTTTTTCTAATACCTTGCCCATGGTATTTAATAAGCTGATCGGCCTGTAGTTAATCGGTAGAGCTAGATTTTTGTTTGTTTTGGGAAAAGTAGGATGGTTGCTTTTTTTTTTTTTTTTTTTTTCGAGTGGAGTGGAGAAACCCAATCTACAGGCGACAGAGGGGATAGCTCTGCCAAGTGTGGAGGTCGCCCTAAACTGGCAATACCCACTAAAAAACCACTCCACCGGAGAGAATTCGGGTGTAGGAATGCTGCAGTACCGCTTGTTGCACCTGCGGATTCAAGGAGCGGGTGTTATGGCTAGCCAAAGGCCATAGCCAGGAGAGAGTGAGGGCCAGGACGCAAACATGACCGGAGCCCTGATTGCGCCCTTGGAAGATTTGTGGTGAGGAATAAGTGCATATTGTGTGTGTATATATCTGCAGCCCTGTAACAAGAGGACGTAGTCAGTATAACATTTTCTGCCCTTTCGGGTAAAGTCGTTGGTATATTTCGTATGTCTGCAGCCCTGTAACATAAGGACATAGTCATTTAGTTATTTCATTTTGGTATAAATTCTAAGCTGGTTATATTTTTACAACTACTGCTGCCCTGTCTGGCGAAGTCATTAGTTATTAGTTGTGTTCAACCCTTTAACTAGAGAGGGCGTTGTCATTTAGCAGAGACATCATTGGTTTCTCATGGACTTAGTGGTCACCCATCCAAGTGATGGCCATGCCCAATGCTGCTTTACCTGTAATAAAACACTTATTCTTATTACTTACATTCTATTATCTAAATACCAGAGAAGGTCCGTTAGTGGTCTGCCAGGTCGCTGTAGAGTGGGGGTCCCTCAAACCCCCGGATCCGCCTTGACTCAGAAAGTAAGGACTTCAAGGGCCACCAAACTAATGTCGTAGACACATTCATGGGTAATTTTATTATGGAATTCTTACTAGCGATTCTAGATATTCTTGTATATTTAAATCGGGTTCCCCCAGGCCGAGGGTTCTGTCAAATAGAGAGAGCGGTCTCTTGTGTTTGTTATTTTCTGCTTCATAGGTGCCTAGTTCTTGTATTAGTTCATTGTTGTTTCTTGCTTTACGCTTATACAGGTTGTAACTTTGGCTTTTTATGAACTGCTCAATTGAATGCAGTTTTAGCTCCTCATGAAGGAGATAAGCCGGCGCTACTGGGGGTTGTTTAGCAATTATTCTAATTATTCTATTCTGGAGTGTTTGTAATTTATGTATGCGCGTTTTTGCAGCGTAGCCCCATGCAGGGGATGCGTACGTTATGATCGTTCTTATTAGCGTTTTATATAGGGTAATTCCCATGTTTAATTTTAATTGGCTGTTGAGATTGATGATGGGATATAGTCTGTTTAGTTGACCATTAGCCTTGGCTCTGACCTTAGCTATATGCCTACTCCAGGTTAGGCCTTGGTCCATGACAAGACCTAAGTAGGTCACTTGGTCTTTCCACTCTATAATTTCGCCTTGGTAGTTAAGTGGTTGTAGCAAGTTTCTGCCTTTACGGTGCTGTATTCTTTTAGTGAAGACTATAGCCTGTGTCTTCCTTGCATTTACTTTAATTCTCCACTTCTTGTACCATGGTTCAAGTGAGTCTAAAGCATTTTGTAGGCGTAAGTGTATTATTCGTGGCTGAGTGGATTGTGTGGTTATAGCAGTGTCATCTGCGTATATGTACTTGTTGGTTCTTACCAATTCTGGCATGTCGTTTATGTATAAATTGAACAATGTTGGTCCCACTATACTTCCTTGTGGAACTCCTGCTCGGATTTGTTTGAGCTTGAGACTGCGTCCTCTACTGAGGTGTGAAATCGTCGTTCATAGAGGTAGTCCCTAATTAGGGCTATCGCAGTGTCAGGAATTTCGTAGACTTTCAGTTTTCTGAGTAGCCCTGCATGCCATACTTTATCGAAGGCACGTTCAATATCTAAATAGAGGGCACCTGTCGATTTGTTTGTGTTGAACCCTTTGGTGATTTGCTCCGTCATTCTTAACAGTTGTAGTGTAGTAGAATGGTGAGCTCGAAATCCCAACTGTTCGGGTATAAGTATAGTTTGTTTGTGCAGGTGTGAATTTATTCGCTTCAGTATCACTTTTTCTAATACCTTGTTCATGGTATTTAATAGGCTGATCGGCCTGTAGTTGATTGGTAGTGCTAGATTTTTGTTTACTTTTGGGAAAGGTAGGATTTTTGCCTCTTTCCATGCAGGTGGAAACCTGCCATGTTTGAGCGTGTAGTTGAATATTTTGGCAAGCAATGTTACTGCCCTTTTGGGTAAATGCTTTAGTACCACATTTGGTATCTTGTCTGGGCCTGGTGCTTTTCTTGCTGGCAGGTGTTTTATAATCCAGCTTATTTCTCCCTCATTTGTTTTTCGCAATTTGTTGTGTGTTCTTCTCTGACCTAAGATTTGGGCTTCATCTTCGACTTCTTGAATGAAATCGTCTTGCCCGTTCGCGAGATTGGGAGAGAATACCTCCTCTAAAGTGACCGTAAACGCTTCGGCCTTAGCCTGGGGGGTCTCTGCTACGGTGTTATTAATTTGTAGTGGCGGTATATTTGTGCGTGTGCGTGTGCGCGTTAAGCATTTCGCAATTCGCCATACTGTGTTTTGTTGGGGGTTGAGATTTTCGAGTGTGTCGTTCCATTGATTTCTAATGTAAGTCCTGGCCTTGTTAATTGCTAGTTCGCGCGCATGATGATATTCTGTTCGATGTATTAGATTTCTAGTTCTCTGCCATTTACGCCTGGCTTTATTTTGAGCTTTTTGCATCTCTTTTACATCTTGGGGATATCTGGCATTAATCGTGAATTGTCTTTTTAAGGGTACGCATGTATTAATAGTTGTGTTTATGGCCAGTTCTAGTTTTTGGATCGCTTCGTCCTGTCCTGTACTCGAAGAAGGGGAATATATCATCCAATATAAAGACACATATATTCTAGCATCAACCTCCCATTACTACCGGGAAGCTATTGAAATACAGAAGCATAGAAATAACATCAATCGCAAAGAAGA
The DNA here is from genome assembly GCA_030762935.1 of Hymenopus coronatus. Classification (NCBI taxonomy): domain Eukaryota; kingdom Metazoa; phylum Arthropoda; class Insecta; order Mantodea; family Hymenopodidae; genus Hymenopus; species Hymenopus coronatus. Next base: position 132,801,134 of record CM060894.1, read on the forward strand.
AGTCCTTAAACTGAACAGAATATGGCTAACGGCACTAACCAAAGTCAAAATCAAGAGCTCCAAACGAGCCAATCAGACACCAGCAGAGCACAGCACTCCGCCGACAGAAGTCCAGCCCACAGCCAACCCGAACCAATCACCACACGCCTCCCCATCGGCCGCTAATATAAATACCGCGGTCCACAGTGCAACCAGCACAGTCGCAGTTGAAACGTCCAGTAGAGCACTTCGACCTCGCCGCTGCCACCGAAGATGTCTGCCGTAGCCGCAGACGAAACGTCTGGGAAGAAGAAGGAGGAGCCCAGTAGACCACGGCCCACAAACCCGGATTATACTCCAGCCAGTATCAAGAGTTATTAATTAATAAACTCAGAGCAATTTGCCAAATGTTTCCCTCAGTGCATACAGTTATCAGTCTCAATTCCCTTAGTGCATACATTGTATTAGCCATAATGCAATTGCTCATAACATTAACAGGTACCTATGAAATAAGATTGATATTTAATTGGGTAAAAATGTCGGGTGGGTGGATACACATATACGCAGCATCCTTAAGAAATAGTTTAAGTAATACGTGAAACTTCCACAGGCGATCCATATTTAAAAGAGCTAAAAATATCTCGTTCAGATGTGACTGCCCCAGATAACCGAGGTTTTGACTGCTTCTTGAGATCATTGGGGGTTTTAGCTTCAAGGTCCCTCAGCTACGCCCTCTCGTCCTTCCACAGTTGCGGCCGCACTCCTCTGCTCGTAAAAAACATCCCTCAGTTACACTTTGCGGCTTAGAGCCCTAAACGTTTATAACTTACAAGTAAATAGCCACAAAGTGGCTCTAATGACAGAACAACAAAAGTACCTACCAAATTCAGATCTCCTATTGAAATAATGCCAAGTGGTGTAACCAACGTATATAAATTATTTTACTACAGTTGATTGTCTGCATAAATAATACATTATCACGAAAATGAGGTTAGCTTTCTGCTTAAATTTGAAGTCTAAAGCGTGCCTAAATAAAGCACTTTTAGATTGGAATAATATAAAGAAAATTGTTATATGTAATCGAGAACTTCATACACTTAGAACAGTTTGGTAAATGTTGCTCTCAGCACATAATTATCAGTCTGAATTCTTTTTTTAAATATAATAAGCAATTAAACGTTAATCGATAGGGATTGAGATTATGCCACTTTGTTGTAGTTGATCATCTGACAAAAATAATAAATTAGTCTCATGATTTGTTTAGCCAACGAGGTTAGCTCAGTCTAATGGAATTTCAGACATTTAAAATGTCCGTGAAAAAGACCGAAGTAAAACGAAACGAGTTAAAGCATCTGCGAATATTAGGTTATTTTGCTACAAAACGTTCCCATATCTGTGGAGGCCACGCCTCAGACTTACCCTTGCCATGGCTCCACTTTTTCGTTACGTATATAAGCCATGTCTTGTGATTCTGTACCTACATCCTTTCAGTTCCTTGACAGCCCGCAAGCGGCTTGCCAGGTTAAGCAGCATCGGGCCTGGTCCCTTTTTGGGTGGGTGACCACTCCGGTAGGTAAGCCAGCCCGCGCCGGCTGCACAAAGGGAAACACCCTGCCCACATTATACTTTGACACAGACATAAACGCTTGCACAAGACTACATCTTTTATATCACACGGGTAAATCCGCGAGAAAAGCGGATAGGTACCGTGGTGATTTGCCCCCGCCCGAGTACACTCGGGCGACTAGTTCCTGCTCCTGGCTCCTGGCGGGAAACCTCGTTTTAACAACTGATTCAGGGGTTTAAACCATGGCCATGGTTTACGCCACGTTTTAGTAATCGGCCCATTGTGTCGTTTCCAGGGAACACCAGGGGGAGGTAGTCTTTTCGTACCCCATTTACTCTTTTCTTTGTTTTTTTTTTTTCTTTAACTGAGTATTAAACTTATTTACAATATTTACATGATATAGCTGCCAGCTTGTGAGCCTTTTTCATAATTATAATTTCTGTAAGTAAGCCTCGAAGGTGAGAAATTATTGTAAGTTGCCATCAACCTGGAGTCCTTTTAGAGCCTTTAAAATAGCATCGTGAATCTTAATTGCGGATTTCTTCCTTGTTTTCCAATTGATATTTAAAAGTAACCGCTCAATGTGTTAGTCGTAGTACTCTGCGTCTTCTGGAATATTGTTTATTAATGAATAAACATTGGGATGAACTCTTGAAATTGATCTGTTTATTCTTTTATTCCACCCTCCTGAGATGTTATTAGTGCGGTGGCGTCTTCCACTGCAGTTCCACATATCTCTTTGTATGTGCTTGTTATCGAGCCACTGGTCTACAGAACTCTTGAAGTTTTTGGCCCTCAGCCGTACTCTCCTGAATGCAGAGCCAACCATCGTCCAACATTTCCAGAGGAAGATGCGCTAGTACTGAACACATCCTTATATGGCAGCGTGTATCTTAGTTTTCCCTGTAGGCAGGAACAAGGCCGCAATATTGCTCTTTTCCCAACAAAGATTGATTAAAATGAAAATTGGAACCCAAAATCTGTGTTTCAGGAAACAAGCTTTCTAGCTGACTGTATAGCAGCAGTTCCGAAGTCCATCACGAGAGTTGCAGTGCTCCATCCAGACACATTGGTTTCAATAGCTTTCAATACACAAGCTTTCTAGCTGACTGTATAGCAGCAGTTCCGAAGTCCATCACGAGAGTTGCAGTGCTCCATCCAGACATATTGGTTTTAATAAACGGTCATATGTTTCTCGTTTTTTGTTCGGCACCAAGGCGTATACAGCTGGAATTGTATTTGTTTCCTACCAGGAGCCTCCGAGATTGGCGACAATGACAAATAACTGTCTAAACTCCTTGCTCGAACTCTTGAAGGTGCCGTCGACAAAGAACGAAACACAGTCTGATAAAGATGGTTTTCCATTTTCGCTGGCAAACAACAATATTCTGTCATTCGGACCTCTGTTGTCATCTTGTTGTTACCATCATTTACAAGTAACAGATTTTCCTGAAGCACTAAGTCTTCGGAATCGGACAAATCTTTTGTAGGTCCCATATTTTATCGCCTAATGAGATGCAGCGATTGTTTGGCTCTCCTGTGTGATGGTAGCGATGTGATTAAGGCATAGCCTCGATTGATGAGCTTTCCTACATCCGCAGCATAAATACCAGAAATGGCAGTGTCTGTTTTTCTTGCACGCTTTTTGCGTTTACAAATTGTTTTTGCACTTCAGTTGCAGCTTCATCGGGATACAAATATGGCTTCTTTTGCCTAAAACTGTGTTGTCTTCAGTTGACAGTCTTCTTCTGCATTTGTTTTTATGATATATAGTTACTTCTTCTTTGTTGGTATAATCCACTATATACTGATGCCCGTTGTGAAGAACTAAAGACTTTCCTTTTGTGGTCTCGCTGAATTCCACATCTCCTCAACAATTACACTACTTGACATCAGATATCAGTTGTAGCAATAAAGTCTACTTAGCATGCTACTCTCCTTCCAACCCTTGCCCGTCAAATTGACAGTGTCAGTCCTTTTTGTATTCGCATCACAATTCTAATAAACGCATTAGGCCGGGCCAGGTAATTAATTACTTTCCGTACAAGTGTCACTCTCTAAATAATACCTGTTTAGCCATTTCTGGGAATTTTCTAGACTTCCGTACAAATGTCAATAAATTCCATCTCCGTAGAAATGTCATTCCGTTTCCTAGTCCTCAACAGGCATCTGACCCCAGAAAAGAAAATAAATAGGCTCTAACGATTTTGATTAAAATACCACATGATATTTACATGACGAAAAAGTATACAACTCGAATTTCCTGGATATAGTGCGAAATCCTCTTTATTCGGAATCATTTCGCATGGTAAACTATATATGATAGACAAAACGTACTACACAAAAGATGTAGTAAAAATGTATTTAAAATAAATGTGTTTGGGTACCAACTATTTCCGAAATATTCTATATTATTGGTTGCATTTGTCAATGCTTTGCCAATTTTTAAAATGCTATCATTATTCAGTTGTTTCTCGAGATTTCATGAAAAGAGCATGGAAATTTTAGGGCTGCATATTATCACCCGCTTTTAAACATTGACTATCACTTCGGTTTCGAGTAGCTATCTTGTACTTACAAGAAAATGTTAATGAAATTATTTTTGCAAGTGTTTATCTCAATTAGCAAGAAATAGATATGACTGCCTCCATGGTCGAGAGGTCAGCGAGCAGACTTCTCACCCGGAGGTCCCGGATTCGATTCCCGGCTGGGACGGGGAATTTTTCTTTAGCCAGAATTATTCTCTATCCCCCCCACGGAGTCTGGAAGTGTGTATGTGAGAATTAATGTGTTTGTGAGTAAAATAAAAAGTGATTTAAACAAACGTAAAAGAACCTACAGACAACGAGTTGTTTCAAGTGCAAAGCCCCCGATCTGACCTTAGGTGTTAAATGAAACCATAAAAAAAAGTAGATAGAGAAATAAACTTGCAAGAATTCTGGTAGAAACGGTATAAAATGTATCGATAATGACTAAACTTTATTCGGGGAGCTTTAAACATGTATTTAAAATGAGATTTCGTCGAGTTTTTGGTCGAATGCATCGATACCTCTACCTTTAGTAAGCGGTAGAAAAAATAAAAAGAATATTGAAGAGAAAATAAAAAGAAATGGGGATGTGTGTCTTTTCTATTTAGCAGATACATATTTGCGCATTTTAGATGATGTGTCGTCACATAACTGTTGTAGCTCGATAATAAGGTAACAAATGGCCTTGATGAGGACATTTGGCTTCCTGGACACCACGTGCAGGAAAACAGGTTCTGGCTTCGCAACATTTCTAAAGCTAGATTGGGACATTGTCAGTGCGCTACAGCCGTGAGGAACAAACTGAACTGCTGTAAGGAATTCTTTTGTAACTCAGGTGACTTTAGCAATACTACTCATTGAAATAATGTTAGAATTAAATGGTAAGATCATATCAACAGCAACGGCTCTCTCTGTTTTTGGTTTTTGTTTGTTAAATGCTAAAGTGAATTGCTGACATTTCTATAACCATCATCAAATAGAACTTGCCCTTCCGGTAGACGCCTACAGAATATTTGTTTGTTTGTGTGTGTGCGCGCGCGCGCTCGGTGGAATAGATGTATATCACCTGATCATATTTTATTATCCCACGTCCAGAGATTGTTTAAGCGCTAGAGTTTCCGAAACGTAAAGGAAAATGCCTAGTCTAAACATAGAGAGAGAGCGAGCTAGCCACTTGAAAACTACGTGACTCACCTACGAAGCAGGCTCGCGCTATCTCGTCCAATCGTGTTATAATGGCATCTCACAACGAGATGCCATCCTTGTTGTAATATTAAAAATTTTATGTGTTACATTCACATGACTTGTTCTACATATCTGCAACAAATTATTGTTAAAATGCTAATCGAGAGAAAATTGGCACAAATAGTCTTATTACTTGCTTCCTAGTAAGTAGAAGCAAATTAAGGGAGTATCATAGGTTAAAGTGATAGTCAAAAGCTGGTTGCTATGTGACTGAAGTTCCTTTGTTTGTATGGACAGAAGTTGACAAATTCCTGTATAAGAAAAGTTTAAGTTTTTTAACTGTGAAACCAATAACAAGGAATATCTCAAAAACGATCAACTCCAAGTAAAAAATGTATACAACATAAATGGTGTGTTTTAACGTGCTCTATGTGCCTTTGTAAGGTAAGTTTTTCTCTATCTCTTACAGTTTAGCAGTTATGCAAACTTCTTAATATTTACCCAGAATAAAGTAGTATTCAGAGGATATTCCCAGAAAATTCAAGATATATTTTTATTTGTCAGGTAAATATCTTTAATATACGACAATTTAATCAAAATCGTTAGGGCCATTTTTGAGAAAATCAACATTTTCGAAAAAAGTTTCATATAAAGGTTAGTTTGGGTGGGGGATTTTTCTCAAACTCTTCGTGTCGCATCCCTGGAAGATACTAAACTTAAATACCAAGTTTGGTGTTTTACTGACTTTTCGTTTTTGAGTTATCGTGTTCACAGACACACGGACACACACACAGACGGACCTTTTTCTGAAAATGCTTTTTTTGGATACAGGTGACCCTAAAACATATATTTCCGGTGAAATCTCGTTATAGAATTTTTGGGTGGAGTGCAATACCCACTATGTACATGGTACGTGTAGAGAAAGTAAAAATTGTTTAGTGCACTTTGTCTACAATGGCAACCACAAATAGGTGAAGCTGAAAGTTAAATAAAGCTATCTATCTGTCTGTCTGTCGGTCCGTCCGTCCGTCTGTCTGTCTATCTATCTATCTGTCTTATTATTATTATTATTATTATTATTATTATTATTATTATTATTGTTATTACTACTATTATTATTATTAGTATTATACACAACATTGCTCGGTTTGTAAGAAGCTTCTGTTTCTTACGCACACCGCCCACAACGGTATTGTTTTATAACTGCAGTGATTGTAATTTTTAGGCAAAATACATGTACCTAATAGCGTTTGTGGAAGAACTACGCGAATTAGTTTAATAAGTTTACGACTGCAACTTACGGTGTTTTAGTAAGTTGAAAGTTGCAGCCGCCGAACATGGAGGACAGATAGCGAGTGACGAAACAGTGTGACAGAGTGCCCACCAGACAGCGCTAACGTAGTCAAACTGAAAATATTACTAGTAGAGTTGATGACTAGCACCTACTTCATCAAAAACACTGTTATTAGATAGGTAGAGTCAGACTGAAAAATTCAGTGCCATAGCTAAGATTTAAACCATGGATCTTCCGGTCTCTAGCCGGTTGTTATCCACTGACAGCATCCGGCACGGCAATAAACATTGAGGTTTTCAGTCTGACTCTACCTATTCACCTCCTGTCCTATACACGGCTTGTGTGAGAAAAAATTAAATCAATATTAATTGACCATAATAGTTGGCTATATTATGAATCTTGAGAGCTAAAGTACTTACGACAATGATCAGTGCTGCAATGTAAATGGCGTTATTAATTATGGTTTGTTTAGACTTATATTAAGGACGGCGAATTCTATACCATGGTAATAGGTATATTTGATTATAATGGCAACATAAAAAAATCTGTTCCGTTCACATGAGTTTCTCTACATGTGTGTAACAAATTATTGTTAAAAAGCTTGATTCTATTCGAGATAAAGATGTTCTTATAAGCAGAAGGGAAATATGGCTAAGAGAATAGTCAAATATTTTTAAACATGATTGCTATGTGACTGAAAGTCGTTTCTTTGCATGGGCAGGAGTCGACAAGTTCCCATATGAGAAAGGCTAACGCATTGTAAAACTTAAGCATTATGGAATATCTCGGAAGTGTTCCAGTCCCCGAAAATAAAGTGTATGACATAAATTGTGTGTTTTAATGAGATGTGATTTTTTCGTGTGCTAAGTTTTTGTCAGGATGTGCATTTTATTTGTTATGTAAATATCTTTAAGACATATACGGTATTTTAACCAAATCGTTAATTTTTTTTATAAAATAAAATGTTTTGACATTTTCTCCATAAGGTAGTTTGGAGTAGAGGAATTTTCTTGAAAAATTCCCTTGTCGCATCCTTGGAAGATAATGAACTTAAATACCTATTTTGATATTTAATGAACTTTTCGTTTATGAGCTATGGTGCCCACAGACACAAACACGGACATATTTCTAAAAATCCTTTATTTTTTGGATTCAGAGGTCTCAAAACACGTACTTTCTTTACAGGTACTATGTACATAGTGTATAGAGAGTGTATTGCACCCCAAAAATTCGATACCGATATTTCCCGGAAATACATGTTGGTGTGTGTGAGTGTGTGTATCTGTGGGCAGTATAGCTCAAAACGAAAAGACCCTTAAATTCCAAAGATGCGACACGAAGATTTTCAAGAAAGTCCCCCCACCCCCAACTACTCTTTTCATGGAACATTTTTCGAAAATTTTGATTTTCTCAAAAATGGCTCTAACAATCTTGATTAAAATATTGTGTGTTTAATATATGTTTATGACAAATGAAATGTATATCTTGGATTTTCTGGGAATAACCGCTGAAGAACTCTTCATTCTGGATGACTTTTGTATAACTGGTAAACCGTAAAAGATATACAAAACTTACTATACAAAAATGTAGATCTCATTAAAACACGCAATTTATGTTACATGAATTTTTCTTTAGAGTTAACCGTTTTCGAGATATTCCGGATCATTAGTTTCAATGTTAGCCACTTAAACTTTTCTCAAACGGGAAGAAATCTTTCTTCTCGTTTCTCGTTTGCTTATTCCTGGAAAGCAAAGAGATTGGCATTTCAATTGTTTCACTTAGCGGTCGGGTTATAAAGGACGTCTCTGTCGCTTTAGCCGGTGCATTTTCTAATTTCCCTTCTACTTACAAGGAGCTAGTAATAAGAGTAATTCTGCTAATGTTTATCTTGATTATCATGATGTAGATAACGGCTTAATGTTTTCAATAAAAGGTTTGTTTACCGAACAGCTAGAGGACATTAAATGAATGGAAGACATTAGATGTTCGCCTTTCTTCTTACAAGGGACCCAATAATTTAGACAATTTCTTCCAATGTTTAATTCTATTAACAGATGTAGATAGAGGAATAAGGTTTTTGATAATAATTTGTAACATAGATGTCGAGAAAGTCTTGTGATGTTACACATCAGATTTTTTGGTGGAATACAATACCTCCCCTATAAACTTTGTAAGTACATATTACGTGTAGAGAAGTAAAAATCCACTCTACTTCCATTGCAAATGTGCCGCACCTCCTGACTACTCTATTCCACCGGCATATGACGTAACCAATGTCCACAGTTACGTTAAAAAAGGTGCATGCATACCTGGAGCTTTAAGTCACCTGCAGGAAAAGTTTAAACTACTTCCCAGTTCACAACACAACTGGGCATGCAGAAAATATACCTGCTCTGCAAAATTGCCTGAGATAGTACTAGCATGTACACCAGGAGGGGGACCCACAATGCTTTGCCTCGTTTCTTTTTACTTTCTCTACACGTACTACGTACATAGTGTATAGAGAAGGTATTGCACTCGATACCGAGAGTTCACCGAAAATATATATTTTAGGGTCTCCTGTATCCAGAAAAAGCATTTTCAGAAAAAGGTCCGTGTGTGTGTCCGTATGTCCGTGTGTCTGTGAACAGAATAACTCAAAAACGAAAAATTGGTAAAATACCAAACTTGGTATTGAAGTTTAGTATCTTCCAGGGATGCGACACGTAGATTTTGAGAAAAATCCCCCCATCCCAAACTATCCTTTACATGGAACTTTTTTCGAAAATTTTGACTTTCTTAAAAATGGCTCCCAAGATTTTAATTAAAATATCGTATATTAAAGATATTTACCTGACAAATATCTTGAATTTTCTGGGAATAGCCTCTGAAGACTACTTTATTCGGGATGAATTTTATGAAATTTTGCATAACTGCTAAACCGTAAGAGTTGAACAGAATCTTACCACACACAAAAAGTAGAGCACGTTAAAACACACAATATATATTATATACATATTTTTGGTGGAGTTGATCATGTTTTAGATATTCCTTATTTTTGGTTTCATCTTTAAAAACAAAAACTTTTCTCATACAGGAATTTATCAACTCCTATCCATACAAACAAAGGAACTTCAGTCACATAGCAATCAACTTTTGACTGTCACTTTAACCTATGGTACTCCCTTATTTCGCTTCTACTTCCAAGGAAATAAGTAATAAGACTATTCCTGCTAATTTTTTCTCGAATAGTATGAAGTAAATAGAAGTATAAACGTTTTAACACATTAAATTTTTTTCATGCAAGCTCCTGTACAAGTGAAAATTATCTCTTGCTTTTGAATCATACTGCAGTTGTATGGCTTCTTCTTGTAGTCAACAGAAAAGCACACATTTACATGAGTCAGACATCCCTATGTCATAACAGTACTCACTTAAATAAAATTACTTAATTAAGACATATTCATTAATCATTCCTTTCACTAGTTGATTTAACACTATGTTTGTAAAAATCTGATGTGTTCCATTCACATGACTTTCTCTACATCTCTACAACAAATTATTGTTAAAAAGCTTATGCTTCTATTTACTTCATGCTAATGGAGAAAAATGAGCAGAAATAGTCTTATTACTTGCTTCCTTGTAAGTAGAAGGGAATTAAGGGAGTACCATAGCTTAAAGTGATAGTCAAAAGTTGGTTGCTATGTGAATAAAGTTCCCTTGTTTGTGTGAACAGAAGTTGACAAAATTCCTGTATGAGGAAAGTGTAAGCATTTTAAAGCGAAACTAATAACAAGGAATGTCAAAAAAATGGTGAACTCCACGAAAAAAATGTATATAGCAAATTGTGTGTTTTAATGAGATCTACATTTTTGTGTGGTAAGCTTTTGTTTATCTCTTACGGTTTACCAGCTATGCAAAATTCCGTAAAATTCATCCTGAATAAACATGTCTTCAGAGGCTATTCTCGGAAGACTGAAGATAGGTACACATTTTATTCGTCATGTAAATATCTTAAATACAACAGATTTTAATCAAAATCGTTAGAGCCATTTTTGAGAAAATCAAAATTTTCGAAATTTTTTCCATGCAAAGGGTAGTTGGGAGGGGGTGGCTTTTCTTGAAAATCTTCGTGTCGAATTCTTGGAAGATACTGCACTTAATTTCAAGGTTGGTATTTAACGGACATTTCGTTTTTGAGCTATCCTGCCCACAGACACAACGTATCCTTTTTCTAAAAATGCTTCTTTTTTGGAATCAGTAGGTCCCAAAACATGTATTACCGGTGAAATCTCGGTATCGAATTTTTGGGTGGAATACAATACCTTCTCTATACACTATGTACATAGTACGTGTAGAGAAAGTAAAAATGGTAGAAGGACGTAATAATTTATCTCACCTCAAAAGGGGGCCGTCAAAAGGGAACCCCTGCCATACACCTAGGGTTTCTGGGCATGGATTTAAAAACAAAACATGATCACACGCTACTCGTTTGTTTACTATCGAGCTTTGTAACATACATTTGTTTATCGTGTGGTACATTTTCCGGCGGAGTGTTGGACCTATCGCCTCGGCTCGGGCATGTGGCATTTGTTTTCTGCTTTCTCCCGCCACTTATTCTACCTATTGCCCCGTTCCTATCATCCGCGTCCTTCAATCAGTGATGTTTTTAATAAAATGGTGGCGATACTGTAGCGATATGATGTGTATGTACGATATTATTTTACAAAGCTGTCACTTTTTCAACGTCACAATTTTGAGATCAACTGAATCCAAAAAATTAGTATGTGTGTGTGTGTGTGTGTGTGTGTGTGTGTGTGTGTGTGTGTGTGTGTGTGTCTGTCTGTCTGTGAATAGCACAACTCGGAAGCAAAACATCGCATAAATACCAAATTTAATATTGCACAGACTAACATTCGCTTAGACATATTTTCTTATGTTTCATTTTTCCAAAACTACTTCTAACGAATTTCATTAGAATATAATAGGTACGTATATACGAGATATTATTATGAAAGTGAAACACCCATCTTGAAATTTCTCTTATCCTTTTCGTATTATTTTTTTTTTTCTACAACTAAAGTTGATATGAGATTAACAAAACTGCAATTAAGGAAAAATGTAGAGCTCATTAAAATGTCTAATTATTATGATATGTTTCTAGCGTCGTCTACTAAACATCCCATCTTACGTAATATGCTTGAACTGCAATTTTTGTTTTTTTTCTTTTTCATGACAAGGGATCGTTGTTACGAGAAGGTTATAATTATATAAAACTATTATACTATACATGTATAATGTAACATTCACAATAATATTAGGTCAAATAAGTAAAGAATCATGTTTCTTTACCTAATGATGAGTATCAACATCTGTGATTACTCCGTGGTCGAATGGTCAGCGAGGTGGAGCAGGGGAATTTTTCTTTAATTAGAATTATTTCCCCTCCCCCACAGGGTTTGGAAGTGAATAAGCGTGTATTTAATTATATAAAACCGTTTTCCTAATGTCAATAGTTTACAATTCAGTTTTTACAAGTCAAAGCCCCCGAAATGACCACAGAAGTTATAGGAAGCTATACAAAGAAAACATTAAAAAAAAAACTGTTGTTATCCACTCACATAACTTTCCCTAGATGTTCCAAATACAAACAATTATTATTTTATCTACATCATGCTAATCAAGATAAACATTAACAAAATTGGTCTTGTTACTTGCTTCATTTAAGTAGAATGCAAATAAGGGCACTATGCTAAAGAGATAGTCAAATCTTTTAAAATCTGATCGCTATTTGAAACAATTGAGGTTCGGTTCGCTTTGCATGGTCCCGTTAGAGAAAAGGTAGTTTAAAAGTAAAATTAATAACAAGTAATACCTCAAAAGCGGTCAACCGTACGAGGAAAACGTATATGACAAAGTATGTATTGTAACGAGATCTGCATTTTTTTATACTATAAGTTTCTGTCTATCTCTTACGGTTTAACCGCTATGCAAATTTCTGCAAAACTGATCCAGAATAAAGAGGTCTTCAGGGGCTTTTCGCAGAAAATTCAAAATATACACTTTATTTATGATTTCAAATACCTACGGTATTTTAATAAAAATCGTTATAGCCAATTTTGAGAAAAACAACATTTTCAAAAATTTTCCATATAAAAGGTAGCTTGTGGAGGGGGAACTTTTTCTGAAAAATCTTCCTGTCGCACCCCTGGAAGATGCTAAACATAGGTATCAAGTTTGGTTTTAACGGTCCTTTGGCTTTTGAGCTGTTGTGCACAGACGCGCGCGCGCGCGCGTGGACCATTTTCTTAAATGCTTTTTTTTTTCTGACTCAGGGGACTTCAAAACACATATTTCCGGTGAAATCTCGATATAGAATTTTTGGGTGGAATACATTACCTTTTCTATCTACAGTGCACATTATATGTACATATATGCTAGAGAATGTATTTTTTTTTGTAAGAGTAAAAGGTACTACAGCACTGAGTGTGGCTGCTTCGCATTCCTATAGTTACAACAGTGCTAAGAAATGTTGTCCTCTACCCGCACTTCCTCTCAGAAAATGTTATAGGCTTTGTTGCTTTATTTTTCATGTGATTTTTACTTTCTCTACACGTACTACGCACATAGTGTATAGAGAAAATTGCACTCCACCCAAAAATTCGATACCGAGCTTTCACCGGAAATATGTTTTAGGGTCTCCTGTATCCAAAAAAAAAAGCATTTTCAGAAAAAAGTCCGTGTGTGTATGTGTGTGTGTGTCCATGTGTCTGTGAACACGATAACTTAAAAACGAAAAGTCGGTAAATTACCAAACTTGGTGTTTAAATTTAGTATCTTCCAGGGATGCGACACAAACATTTTGAGAAAAATTTCCCACCCCAAACTACCCTTTACATGGAACTTTTTTCGAAAATATTGATTCTCTCTAAAATGGCTGGAAGGATTTGGATTAAAATGTCGTATATTAAAGACATTTACCTAACAAATAAAATGTATAGCTTGAATTTTCTGGAAATAGCCTCTGAAGACTACTTTATTCTGGATGAGGTAATTTTGCATATCTGCTAAACCGTAAGACATGGACAAAAACTGTAGAGCACGTTAAAACACACACTTTATGTTATATATATTTTTTTTTCGTGAAATTGATCGTTTTTTAGATATTCCTTGTTTTTGGTTTCAGCTATTTTTTTTTTTTTGGGTAGTGTTTAATGCCCGCTTTTACTGCTCTGGCACCGCAAGCGATGATACATGAAGATGGAGCCCCGGTGGAATGCGATGGCGGGGGAAACCGGAAAACCCGCCCCTGCGGTAAGGTGGTAAGCAAAAGTGGATTATCAGTAAACCAGGCAAAAGTAATACCAAGCACAATATAATGAGGCGCGGAATGTAGATTAGAATCCGATGATGCTCACATTATTTCACTACGATATTTTTCTTATAAGTAACTTCTTACGTTATTTCTTAAGCAATTGACTTTTTAGGTTTCTTTTTGTTTATTATTTTTGTTAAGAAATTACGTGGTAAGCTTAATAAAGCTGGCCTTCAATTATGCTTCTAGATTATGATTGCGTGTAGCGGCGCTATTAAAACTCGAGAAATTTTCATAGCAAAGATAGTAAGCCAATAAATAAAATGGAGTACGGAAAAATATTACATAGTGAATGAGACATAAACAAAGGAATAATTGGGGTTGGAAAGTCAGAACTCAAATGTTGGCTGTTCAAATCCAAATTGCTTTTGAATTCCGGCTTTAGTGGCTTTCAATGTTACTCCTATGTTATATTTTTGTGAAGCAATAGAGGATTTTAAACCAGTTCAGTTCCCATGGTTATGTTTGTGTATTTCTATGAGTACTATATACAACTCATAAATTCTGTCATTCCTTTCAACTTTGTTTTTAAAAAAATCAATATAATTTGGAACATACGAATGCTAAAAATACTCTTAATGAAAAGTTCGTGCTCAAAGTAACTTAAAATAACATTGTGTTGTTATTTTAAATTCTTTTGGAAGCAAGGGAGGGAAATTAATCACGCATTTTGTAAGCTCTCGAAAATACTCCTGATCGAGTGGTGTGAGTAATCGTTTGGTACGGAACTGAAGTTGCGCTGTAATGCTTGAGTAACAGACTTACGGGGAACCCAGGCCCAAATACGTGTTTACAAGTGTTTTACCATTTGATCCATATGTTTCTCCTCCTCTGCTCCCAATCTTATGGCGGTCTGCTAAAACCGCATACCTACATGTTTACTCGATTAGAGCTGTGTATCAATTTGAGGTGACAAACAACAGACACTGTTTACACGTTTTCTCAATTAGAAGAGCTAAACAGTGCTTAAATGCTTTCTCAGTTATAATAATGTCCTTTGATTAGCAATTGACTGTCAATAAATAATTAAACGCGAATACACGCGAGCTTGCTCTAGCTCTATTGATTGAGTAGATACAATACACATTGGGGGGGGGGGGTCATTTCCATCTGAAATTTAATAAATAGCTCATTTCTACAATCCGATTTAACCTATCTCCATATATATATAAATATTGATTATAATTGAATTAAACAAATTGACGTACCTGCCATTTTCTGATCATTTCTATCTCGACATGAGTTCGTGTTCCTTGAAAAACATGCACCCAATTTGAGTTGTTCTCCGAGACTTATATAATATTGGAAGATGAAAGTGTAATAATTGTCTGTCATTGTTAATATATCCATAATGGATTCACTGCATTCGGAGTTTAATGTGCTTGCTTGCTTTATGATCTGATGTTTAGGATATGTTACACGACTTGTTAAATTAGCATTGTGAATTGTTTTTTTTTTTTTTTTTTTTTTTTTGTAATTTAGTAAAGAATCCTAGGATGTATTATAACCTATTAATATTATGTAGGCATATGAAAACTTATATAATATACCACCTCGGTCATTAGTTAATCATTCGGAGTTCACTGTGGTAGTTTAGGACGTCTAAATATGCGAAAACACACTGTGCATGTAGAATAAGGGAAATTGCACAACTACCAAAAAGAAGAGATATGTAATGTGTTGTATATGTGGGAAAAATGTTAAAAAATACGTCTATTTTCAGTCTTAAAGCATCTCGAGGAATTTGTGATAATAAAGAATTATATAGTGCTATAAGTTTCTTTCCCAATACATCATGCTTGACAACACCGTCTGATGATGCATCTTATTCAAGCTATTATCCTGTATTAGCCATGAATACTTGTGATCAACATTGAAGAGAAATAAATGTCTCGACGAAGAAATGGTTCTATTGCATCATTTGAATATAACAATAAAGACAAATGTACAACATGCTGAAGAAGTATCTGGGCCGTGTCAGCAGCGTGGATAAAACATATAGTTCATCTTCTTAGGCCAATGAAATTCTCTGGTAAATCGGCTGCAAGTGTTAATCTACTAGCAAGCAGCATACAATAGAGATCAGTCAATAGGTTAAGTTAGGATAGGTTAGGCTAGAATAGGTTATGCCCTTCCTATATTGTTGTGGAAATAATTAATAATGGTGGCATAATCAATTGACGTAATTGGTGCACGTAAATTCACGTAAGATCATAGGTTAGTTTAGGTTAGGTTACAGTAGGTTAGGTCCTTCCTATATTGTTGCGCAAATAATGAACTATGGAGCTGTAATTAATTAATTGTTGAGTTTGTTGCTGTGTATTTACGTAAGATGTGATGAGAGGTTAGGTTAGGCTGGGTTAAACGTTTCCAGATTATCTTTTTACTGAGGTGTGCTCCATTTAAAGGTGCACTGATTTTCCTCCTGTTTTCTTATATAATTCATTGTAATAGAGTTGTTGAAGCAGATTGCTACTCATCACATTTTATCTTGTATCATGTTAACATATGTCTTATATTTAGATTGTCTGAAGAGCGTGCGATTTTTGCGTTATAGAGTTGTTGAAGCAGATTGCTACTCATCACATTTTATCTTGTATTATGTTAACATATGTCTTATATTTAGATTGTCTGAAGAGCGTGCGATTTTTGCGTTATGATTGAAAATTATAAAACTTCTGTTGATTCTAAAGCTGTTATTAAGAAAATTATTATATGCAATATGATATTAAAATTTTTAGGTTAAGCTTGTAGCTCTACATAATGAATTAGTCCTGGAACAATAGAGTAATTTATGATCTGTGAAATTAAGACTTTTGACGTTTGCTTCAATCAAATAACATTCCTATTCCTTAACTAAATCACTTAGTGTTGCTTTTTACGCACAGCCTTCACACTTGCTTATTATTACATTAGCATTCGGGTCTTCCATAAGCTTTTATTGTAGGTTGGTATGAGCAAGTAATGTTCATCTGGATGCAGGTGCGTTTGAGATTCGATCATTTTTTCTGAAACATTTTACTCGATATATTCGTATATTAGAATAAAATAAACAGTGAAACTTATCTTGCATTTGCTTCATGAAGACCTTTTCTTTCTGAATGTATATATTGTATATGGTTATTTAGATTTTGGTTTGTCAAATTACTTAAGAAAATCGTAGTGTGATTCTTTGTAGATAGAGTTTGCAGTTCGACATATGCTTATCCTTGAGTTATTAAACCAGATTCTCTCATACAATCCACAATTGTTAGCAGTTGACTTTAATCTTTGCTCTTGAATTGCAGTCGTGTTTCCCTGAAGTGCGAAAATAATGTTTGTCATCATAAAACGATAATATATTTTGTCCTTGTTATAAAGATAGTAAAAATGAATTGAAATGTCTGGAGTCCTTAAATTTTAAGCATTGTGCGCTTAATACGTGCATGTTAAGGATAGCTTAGTTAGGTTAGGTTATTCTTGGTTCATTAAGTTCGGGTCGTTGCTCTGTTTGCTTGCACTTGTGCTTGGTTGCTCCTTAAAAGACACATGTGGGGCTTTTGGAAAAAGTCTTAAGCTCCAGGACATCCTCCCGCTGTAGCATGGCATTTATTACAAATGTGTTTGTGTGCTTGCTCATTGGCGCATCTTTTCAAGTACTCCTCGCATGCGCACATAGCATTGTAACAAGAGAACTTACAAGTTTGGATAAGTCCTTTATCTCATGTTTATTCTTTACAGACTGTGATGGTTCTATATATGAAGAGTCATGCAGGGGGCTATAAAGACAGGCGCTAGTCACCAAAGCATGAACTGCATACATATATTTCGAGGAGGCCTGCCTTTTAACTTTTGAAATTAAAAAATTTCCTGTGCCATTGAATGAAAAGTTTGATTGTGAAAAGGATCAGCTTTGTTGTTGAATTAAAAAAATTTCTTCCGTTTGTTTATGGATTAAATGTGAAATCTCCATAGAGCAAATCATCTAAATTCCTGACCTGAGCTTTTTTAAGGTAGATTTCATCTCTTGAATGACAGGGTCTTTGGATGCATTCATGAACACTCTGGGGTCAAGTATTTCTAGGGTAATCTCGATTTTAAAATTCAGAATACGCCCTTTGAATGCCTATTCTATGTCTGCATTGTGGATTATGGTGATGAAAGCCAATTCCTTTGCTTTCTTGGAGGGAATAGGCTCATCTTGTAAATCGGTACATCTCTCGTGAGGTGATACATGAGATCCTTCGTCTGATGTTGGGGCACTGTCTCCAGCTTCCGCTGCGCTCGTTCAGAAGGCCTGGCCTCTTTCCAGCAAAACTGATGAAAGAAAGCTTTTTCTGCTGCTTAGTTGACAGTTCTGAAACATTAGACAAAACATAACTAGTATTTGCAAAGATAGAGGATGATAACATTACACTGTCAATCAAGCCTTATTCTTCTATTTACTTCATGCTATTTAAGGTAAACACTTCCAGAAATGGTCTTATTCCATTGTTCCTTATAAAGATGGACATCTTAATTGGAATAAGTTATTCAATTTTCTATCATTAAAAGTAATATCCTCTATTTGGTTTCCATTAAATAAGGATAATTATTTATCTTATTATCAGGTCGAAACTAATTACAATTAATGTGCTTCTTACTTAATTAAATTAAATAAGGAAGTACATATTCTAAAGCAATAGTCTCATCCTTTAAAATCCTGTTGCAATGTGAAACAATTGAAATTCCATTGTCTTTGCATTGTCTGCTGTAAAGCAAGAGAGATGAAACGAAATGTCACTTGCAGTTTCAGAAAAGTTGAAGTAGTTTAAAAAATGAAGTCAATAAACTGAAATAACTCTATATACTAAACTTAAATAACAAGTCCTTTCTGTTAATGAAAGTTTAATCTATAAATCAAACCAATAAAATTAATGACGCGAGCTAGTAAACTTAAATACCGAGTTTTTTTATTTAATCGTATTTTTTCGTTTGTGTGCAGTACTATCCTCTGACATACACCCGTTAACATTTTTTCTGAAATTCTTTTGGTTAAGGGGTATTCAAAACATGCATTTCTGGGAACAATCTATTTTTGGGTGGAATGCAATACCTCCTATACTTATTAATGGAAGCATAAAACTATGACGTGTTACATTCAAAATGTCTTTCTCTACCAATTGGTACCTGACCATCACTTTGTTGTTGTTGTTGTTGTTTTTTGAGTTAACGTGTTCTCAGATACATGAACATACACATACACAGACATTTTTCAGAACATGCTATTTCGGATACAGGGAACTCCAAAGCGTGTATTTACAGTGAAATCTCGGTATCGAAATATTTGGGTGAAATGCAATACCTTCTCTGTCCGCTATGTACTGAATGGAGAAATGATTTTTTGACAAACGAGGACCTCAAAACGCGTATTTCCGGTGAAATTTTAGTATTAAATTGTTGGGTGGAATACAATACCTTCTCTATCCATATGTACTAAATAGAGAAAGTAAAAATGTTTTTGGATACAGGGGATCTCAAAACATATTTCTAGTGCAATTTGTTCATCCAATATTTGGGGCTTCATATAATGCTTTCACTGCCTACTATGTACATTGTTAATACATGCAATAGGTGTATAAATATTTACCCTTATTCGGAGATGATTGTTGTCCATTCTTCTGGTGCAATTTAGGAGTGGCATAGGGCTGAAATCTTGTTGTTGTGGTACTTTCGGGCATCGAATCTGGGCGCATTCCTCCTTCAAAATGCCTGTCACCCGAAGCATTCACTATCGGGGAACTCTCTCATGGAATGTTAATAATATTAATAATAATCATAGTAATAATAATAACGATAATAACAACGATAATAACGACAATAACAGCAATAACGACGACGACGATGATGTCGATACTAATAATAATGATAATAATAGTTATAAAAATAATAATAGTAATACTAGCAATAATGATAATAATGATGATAATTATCATGATCATGATGATACTGATGCTGCTGATGATAGTAATAATATAATAATAATAATAATAATAATAATAATAATAATAATAACAATGATAATAACAACAATAATAACAATGACTAGAGTAACGACAACATTAATGACCACCATAATGACGACGATGATGACGATAATAAGAATAGTAATAGTAATAAAAATAATAATAATAGTTATAATTATTATCATAATGATCATGATCATGATGCTGATGCTACTACTGATGATGATAATAGTAATAGTTATAATGATTATGATAATGATCATGATGCTGCTACTGATGATGATAATAGTAATAGTTATAATGATTATGATAATGATCATGATCATGATGCTGATGCTGCTACTGCTGATGATAATAGTAATAGTTATAATGATAATGATCATGATCATGATGCTGATGCTGCTACTGATGATGATTATAGTAATCTTTATAATGATTATGATAATGATCATGATGCTGCTACTGATGATAATAGTAATAATGATGATTATGATAATGATCATGATGCTACTACTGATGATGATAATAGTAATAGTTATAATGATTATGATAATGATCATGATGCTGCTGCTGTTGACACTAGTAATAATGATGATTATGATAATGATCATGATGCTGCTGCTGATGATAATAGTAATAGTTATAATGATTATGATAACGATCATGATGCTGCTGATGATAATAGTAATAGTTATAATGATTATGATAGTGATCATGATGCTGCTGATGATAATAGTAATAGTTATAATGATTATGATAATGATCATGATGCTGCTGCTGATGATTATAGTAATAGTTATAATTATTATGATAATGATCATGATGCTGCTACTGATGATAATAGTAATAGTTATAATGATTATGATAATGATCATGATGCTGCTGCTGATGATGCTACTGCTGATGATAATAGTAATAGTTATAATGATTATGATAATGATCATGATCATGATGCTGATGCTGCTACTGATGATGATAATAGTAATAGTTATAATGATTATGATAATGAACATGATGTTGATGCTGCTGATGATGATAATAATAATAATAATAATAATCAACAATAAGAACAGTAATAATAATAATAATAATAATAATAATAATAATAATAATAATAATAATAATAATAATAATAATAATAATATGCATGTGTTTTTTGCTGGTTTTGCGCTTTGGGTTCAAGTGATATTAAATGCGGTTTAAAGAAAGAAAAGTTGCACATTTATTTTTCAGTGTGCTTTAAAATCCGGAATAATCGAAGAATTCAGTTTTATAAACTAAAAACCTTATTAAAATTGCTTCATTACGTTAGTGTTGAATGTATATGTGATGAATAAACTAACATTTGTTAAAGATGGCTTATATTCGCGAATTAATTATTTATGTGAGTCATAAGAATAGAATTTTCAAATCTAGCATCTCTCCGTGAAAAATCCAGAGACTTCCTGTTGCCTTCGAGAGTTACTTTGATAAGCATGTACACAAAATACCGTTTAACCTCTTTGATATATAGCGTTCTTTCATGTGAATGCTAGTGACCTGTTTTCCTGCATACTAAAAGCCGCTTAATCGTTAATAAGTTTTGGAAACATCAATGACTGCTCATTCATATTTCTTGGGCTATTTCAAGAATGTGTTCGGTTAAATGTGTTTTATATTTATATATATATATATATATATATATATATATATATATGTATAGGGAGGTATATGAAAACAGCCTAGCGCGTGTTTATCGCAATCACTTAACATTTGTGAAAAATGACTCTGATGGTATTTTAGTAAGTCCCGTTTTCGTTAAAGGGTTAAGTTAAAATTGATACTTACTATTCCCTAGCATTAATTGTCTTGCCTATACACTTCATTTTTGTTGGTGATTTGACGTGTTCTCTGCAGCTAAATCATGGTTCCATTCATGACATTATCAATAAGAGATCCATCGCGTTCATATTAATTGTGATAGAGACTTTTAAGTGTTTCCAGAAACTTAGAATAGTGAGGGCACCAATGTTATATTAGTTTGGAACTCAGAAGTCATTTAAGTGTACCTGTCAAACCGCCTTCATGTTTCTTAGCGCGTGAGGTCTGTTTATGGTACATCATTTATACGTTCCAAAGGTTATTTTAGCTTTTAAAGTTACAGAGCATAATAAATCCTAAAATACTCTCTCATGAAAGGACGGTAATTAAACCAGTGTTCTTTTTATAAAACTATTAGCCCGTTTATTATCCCAATAAGAATAAGCTTTGCAAGAGTAGTTTGTTGAAGAATGGGTAGGGAAAATCACGTGAATGGATATTTTAATGAGTCGGGAATCGAAAAGATTCCACTTGGCTAAGAAGTACAGTCCAAGTTTTCGGTACTCGAAGCCTTGGCCGTAAGGATCAGAATATTGTATATACCTAATTCAGCATGTTAAATGTATTAATTAATATGCACATTCCAAATGTTATTTGGCTTTTAAGGTTACAGTGCATAATAAATCCTAAACACCCCTCTCATGAAACGACGGGAATTGAACCTGTGTTCTTTTAATTTACTAGCCGGTTTAATATCCCAGTAAGAATAAGCTTTGCAAGAATAGTTTGTTGAAGAATGGGTATGGAAAATCATATGAATGGATAGTCCATCGAATCGGGGATTGAAGCGGATCTGCTAGGCTAGAAAGTACTTAGAATCTTAAATGATCAATATCCACTTTTTCCGTTAATGTACGCCTCATAGTTGAGAATTATATACAAATCTTGAAATGTCCTCGAATACTATACATAGAATCTTACTAACGCCTGCGTACATAATTTATTCTCGTAATTTTGCTCGTGTACTGGCAACTGTGTTCAAACGTTTGTCCCGTCTCGTGAGGATTGCCTGTTGCTGATATAATATTGTTTAACATTTTTTTCGAACCCCGACCTTCAACTACATGTGGATATATTTAACTCATTGTACGCAAGATCCCTATATTGAATAATGTTTATTCGAAGTATGTATAGACCCTATACTAAAACAATTCTATACTCGAACCTAAGCCATCAGCAGTATACGTTAATGAACCTCTGTATGCTGTTCAGGAGTGTTTCAACTCTATCCCAGGACTCCAAGGTCAGTAGTCTAATTATGGTTGGATCTCCTTTCAGATTTCTGTCTGTATTACCAGATAATTACATTTTTATGTTTGTTATTCAATTTCAGATATCGATATATTACTTTGGGAGACTTATGTCGTAATAGAATACTTATTGGGTTAATTAAACTTTTAATTATGTAGGTACGACTAGAATAATTCTGACTTCAGATTGTGATTCGCCTTGAAAAATTAAATTAATATGTCTAAACGCTGACGCACGCATTGGTTTCTGTTGTATGAACGATATTTCCATCAATAAAATAAAATAAAGTTCTTTTGTGAGGGGTCCGGCATATATTGTAAAAAGTGAGGTTTTTATATTTCAGGCGGAAATCGTTTTCTGGGCAATTAGGCGTAATTTCATTTGCAGAATTGCAAGTGAAATAAGAAAAATAATTTCATTAAGCCCCTTGCTCTTTTGATGAAGCTTAAAAACATCTAGGTTAGAGCTATCTGTTCCGCTTGTCGTCATATTGGATTACACTGATTCAGAGTAGCATACTATTTAGATTCAGATTGAAAATCCATTACATTTTATTTTATTCGAATTGTGTCGTGTGAAAACCCAAATGAGTACGCATTGCGATGCGCGTTTAAACAAATCGTTGATTTGTCGCGGTTTAATCAATTCAGTTATAACCAATATTTATATGCATGGAGATAGGCTAAATCAGACTGTACAAATGAAATCTTTATTAAATCTCAGATGGAAATGACCCCCCCCCACCAACGTGTATTGTATCTGCTCAATTAACTGAGCAAGCTCGTTATATCCGCGTTTAATTATTTATTGATAGTCAATTGCTAATCAAAGAACACGATTTTATAATTGGGAAACCATCGAAGCAATGTTTAGTGCTTCTAATTGAGAAAACATGTAAACAGTGTTTGTCATCTCAGACAGGCTCTAATTGAGTAAATATGTATGCGGTATTGACAGACCGCCAAAGGACTGGGAGGGTGGGGGAGGGGAGAGAAAGATATGTATATTACATGATAAAACACTTATAAACACGTGTTTGGGCCTAGGATCGCCATAGAGCCTGGGTTCCCCGTAGATGATGGATATATAGTTTGTTGAGTTTTATTTTCGTACATTTCTTCTTATCAAAATTACGCTGCTCAAACACTTTTCTTACTACATCATGCACTAAAATAAAATGGAAATAAGCACAGTCTGTTACATAACAAACCGTGTTAATCTTTCTGCTGAAAGCTGTATAGACATGAACGGTGACGCCAGACCAATGAGGATGCGTTACAACCCCATGTGACCTTTCTGCATATTATATTTTAATGATATTTAGCATTATTATTTTTTCTTTTTTAAATTGTAATGATATTTAGCATTATTATTTTTTCTTTTTTAAATTATGTTGTGTTTCTACGTGAAATGTTCCATCAGAATAGGACATATTTGAGTATAATTATATCGTTTTGCATGTTCTCAACTATGCTCAACATGAGATCAGAATGAGCTTTAGAAACTGGGCATATACTATCAGCCCGACATTTACCTTTAGGACATTTCTGAATTAGTAACCTTGTATCTGCGCCCGGCTCAGAGCTCCCACTCAGCAGGACAAGAAACTCTGCAGCCAAAGTCTAATCCTGAAGACGACTGTGCTCCTACCATATAAAATAGTTTTTAGATGATGCGTTATAATGTCAATACTATCTATGTATTGTGACTTGTCTTTGTCAATTATGCAAACAAAATAACGTTAACATTTTGTACAAAATAATTAATTAGGGAATGCATCCAAATGGATATTGAGGACCTACAGCTTAATGTGGAATCCGAACCACAGTGGGTTAAGTTATGCTCCGTATAGCTGATACCAGAGGCGGAGGATCACTCATCAAGTAGCGATCAAGGTCAAAATGTTAAACTGAGCTATAAGAAAGGACTTCGTTTCTAAGAGTTTAGCGGAAGTACAAAGAAACGCTTAAGGATTCTGCCTTTTCATTTTTGAAGGGGAAGGATGCGGACTGTTGATTTTAAACATGATCTTAAAAGATGACAAGCGCTCCGGGCGTCCCAAAATCGCTTCGACCGATGAGATTCTGACAAACAGAATACCCTATTCGGTGCTCACCGGTTGTTGATTCGCGAGCTACATTGCAAAGACCTCCACAGGCCACGGTTCAGTAGTTACGTTTTGGACTTGAAAACGCTTTCCACTCATGAATGTCGCGTTTTTAACAATGGGCCAAAACCCCACTCGAAAGAACATTTTCCAAGAATGTTTAGATTTGTTTAAAGCAATTCCAGTGAATTTCTCGGACATTTTGTAACAGTAGATGAAACGTGGATTCATCACTACATATCAGAGACGAAGGAGCAATCCAAATAACGGGTGGCAAGTGAAAGTGCACCAAAAGAAAGCAAAACCGTTCCATTTACAATAAAAGTCATGGATTCAGCTTTCTGAGATTCTCATGATATGGTGTTCAGAGACTACGTCCAGAAAGGCACACAGTTACTGATCAGTTGAAGGATCCTAATCAGGCTAAAAATCTGCACTTAGCAAAAGTAAATAAATAGATAAATAAATAATCTGGCTTATGATACTGCGCCTTTCGTACACATTTGGGTTTGTTGCCGCAGAAAGAGTCAGGACCGTCGCTTCCAAATCATGTCAACATCCTTCCAAATGCTGAGTAAGTTTTTGTTTTGTTTCTTTTTGTATTGTTGTACACGAGAACAATTGTATCCTAAATGGTTCACACAAACAGTTTATAATATGATGATCAGGTTTTAAAACTTTTGTCAATTATCTCAGTTTAAAATGAAGCCCTTATTTAAATAGTTTGTAGACTAGCTAGGCAAATAAATGGATATGTAAAAAAACAAAAAGTCGTGTGACTGTTACGCTTTAAATCCTTTTTATTCATAATCAATCGATTTATTCACTTCTGATAATTAGGTACTGTTGCTTTTAAAGGTAACATTTAGCTTTGTGTTGTATAGGACATGTTGTTTGGTAGACTTCACTTTGCAACGAGGTGATTTAGGACTGTTGATTTTAAAGGTAACATTTAGCTTTGTGTTGTATAGGACATGTTGTTTGGCAGACTTCACTTTGCAACGAGGTGATTTAGGACTGTTGATTTTAAAGGTAACATTTAGCTCTGTGTTGTATAGGACATGTTGTTTGGTAGGCTTCACTTTGCAACGAGGTGATTTAGGACTGTTGATTTTAAAGGTAACATTTAGCTCTGTGTTGTATAGGACATGTTTGGTAGACTTCACTTTGCAACGAGGTGATTTAGGACTGTTGCTTTAAAAGGTAACATTTAGCTTTGTGTTGTATAGGACATGTTGTTTGGTAGACTTCACTTTGCAACGAGGTGATTTAGGACTGTTGATTTCAACTTTAAAAATAATGCATACATTTCTTCTAGAATAACTTCAGTAGGGCTCCAGCTGCAGGTTCATAGATTTCTTCACTCGATTTACACTCTCGGTGACTTGATCTGAAAGTCATAAATCGTATTAAATGGTTCGTTACTTGATGCTGTGAAAGACGGGGCAAGGGAATAGAAGAAATTGGAGAGGAGAAGAATAAGGGTGGGTTGAAAATAAATTGGCAGCGTTTTACAGGCGTCCTCTCTCTCTCTCTCTCTCTCTCTCTCTCTCTCTCTCTCTCTCTCTCTCTCTCTCTCTCTCACTCTCTCTCTCTCTCCCTCTCTCTCTCCTAGCGCCAAGCTGATATAAAGAGCAATTGAATTTTAGCAATCCAATTTCAATGATTTTATTATTCAGCATTTTATTTATTGGACGTTTTATAAGGAAGTGGGACGAAACTTTCAATTTTAGTTTTCGTGAGTTTTGTTGCATTAGTGCTTGTAATATGTGATTGTGGATTTTAAGTCTTTGGACACTCCTTGCTTTATACATTATTTCACGTTTTAATAATCAAGGACCGAACCTACAAATAATTCACATATGTCAATATAAGGTTTGCCCAACTCTTTCTCGTGCTGGATTATATACATAATTAGATTCGTATGGAATATTTCAAAATACTACTTAATTAGCAAATTATAATATTTAAAACTAGTGAAAAAGTTATTGTTACATTCACTTGATTTGTTCTGCCTATTCTTCTACAAAATATTCTAGCAAACGTTTACTTTTCTGTTTACTTCATGTTAATCTAGATAATATCTCCACAAACGCTTTCGTTATATACTTCGTTAAAGGTTAGAGGGAAATACAAGAAACTGAACTGGCTGTCAAATCTTTAAAAAGTGGGCTGCTGCAATTCGCTGACTTTGAAATTACAATCTCCATTTCACGAGAAACAAACGAACGACGACTTAGCACTTAAGAATGTATGAAGTGTTTGAAAATTCAAATCAGTAACAAGAAGTGTTAAACAATACAAAACATTTGAAATAGTTTTCATTTTAATGAGATCTAATTTTTGTCCATCTCTATTGGTTGCAACGATTGCATAGTATTTGTAAGGGTCGCGCCATTGTATTGGTTGGTGTTGAGTGTTGTCGTGTTTATCACAATAGCGACAGTTTTAAAAGTGGTTTAAAAATAATAACATTTTAAATTTATTGGACTAAATTTGATTTTATAAACACAAATGGTTTAAATTGGGCTAGAGTTGTTTATCTACTTCAAGAAATCGGATATTATAGGGGTCTAATTTATTTGGGGCATTATATCTGAATCAATTCAATATCAATAAAATCTGAATATTCATAACTTTAATATAACTGATCTTCAATAGTTATAAACTTGCATTGCCTTTTGCCGCACTAGTTTTTATTTATATGCCGAATCAAGTCAAACCAAGTTTTAAACTACGTTCCACATGATAAAAGAACATTTACAGCAATTTATCTCTCTCAACTACCTCAAGTGGTGAATATAATCACTCTGAGCTAATGAGCAGAACGAGTAAAATGAGAGGTGTGGTCTGAGTTCTTGGAGATCTGACTTCTGAATGACTGCTGAATGCTCGACACACGCCTTTACATTTCCATTACGTTCCACCCCATGTTTAGTACTTTCTCGCTTAATACAGACACGCTCTTGGTCACATTTTGTCTAGATGTCACAAAAACTACCTGGCTAATTTACCTAAATCCAAATCTATGTGCAGGTACAGGTCGCGCGCTAGTTCTTGATGAATGTCATTTTTAATTGAGAGAATAGATGCGAGTTACAGAAGTTGTATACGTTATTCTCATGTTTCTGCGCTGCACTACAGTATAAAACAATATCACACTTCCAGTGATGTCAGTCACATGTATTCTCATGTTTCTGCGCTATACAATCAGTACAAAACAGTATCACACTTCCAGTGATGTCAGTCACATGTATTCTCATGTTTCTGCGCTGCACTACAGTACAAAACAATATCACACTTCCAGTGATGTCAGTGACATGTATTCTCATGTTTCTGCGCTGTACAATCAGTACAAAACAATATCACAGTTCCAGTGATGTCAGTCACATGCATTCTCATGTTTTTGCGCTGCACTACAGTATAAATCAATATCACACTTCCAGTGATGTCAGTCACATGCATTCTCATGTTTCTGCGCTGTACAATCAGTACAAAACAATATCACACTTCCAGTGATGTCAGTCACATGTATTCTCATGTTTCTGCGCTGTACAATCAGTACAAAACAATACCACACTTCCAGTGATGTCAGTCACATGTATTCTCATGTTTCTGCGCTGTACAATCAGTACAAAACAATACCACACTTCCAGTGATGTCAGTCACATGTATTCTCATGTTTCTGCGCTGTACAATCAGTACAAAACAATACCACACTTCCAGTGATGTCAGTCACATGCATTCTCATGTTTCTGCGCTGTACAATCAGTACAAAACAATACCACACTTCCAGTGATGTCAGTCACATGCATTCTCATGTTTCTGCGCTGTACAATCAGTACAAAACAATACCACACTTCCAGTGATGTCAGTCACATGTATTCTCATGTTTCTGCGCTGTACAATCAGTACAAAACAATACCACACTTCCAGTGATGTCAGTCACATGCATTCTCATGTTTCTGCGCTGTACAATCAGTACAAAACAATACCACACTTCCAGTGATGTCAGTCACATGTATTCTCATGTTTCTGCGCTGTACAATCAGTACAAAACAATACCACACTTCCAGTGATGTCAGTCACATGTATTCTCATGTTTCTGCGCTGTACAATCAGTACAAAACAATATCACACTTCCAGTGATGTCAGTCACATGTATTCTCATGTTTCTGCGCTGTACAATCAGTACAAAACAATACCACACTTCCAGTGATGTCAGTCACATGTATTCTCATGTTTCTGCGCTGTACAATCAGTACAAAACCATATCACACTTCCAGTGATGTCAGTCACATGCATTCTCATGTTTCTGCGCTGCACTGCAGTACAAAACAATATCACACTTCCAGTGATGTCAGTCACATATATTCTCATGTTTCTGCGCTGCACTACAGTATAAAACAATATCACACTTCCAGTGATGTCAGTCACATATATTCTCATGTATCTGCGCTGCACTACAGTATAAAACAATATCACACTTCCAGTGATGTCAGTCATATATATTCTCATGTATCTGCGCTGCACTACAGTATAAAACAATATCACACTTCCAGTGATGTCAGTCACATGTATTCTCCTGTTTCTGCGCTGTACAATCAGTATAAAACAATATCACACTTCCAGTTTTGTCAGTCACATGTATTCTCATGTTTCTGCGCTGTACAATCAGTATAAAACAATACCACACTTCCAGTGATGTCAGTCACATGTATTCTCATGTTTCTGCGCCTTACAATCAGTATAAAAGAATATCACACTTCCAGTGATGTCAGTCACATATATTCTCGTGTTTCTGCGCTGTACAATCAGTATAAAACAATATCACACTTCCAGTGATGTCAGTCAGATGTATTCTCATGTTTCTGCGCTGCACTACAGTATAAAACAATATCGCACTTCCAGTGATGTCAGTCGCATATATTCTCATGTTTCTGCGCTCCACTGCAATACAAAACAGTACCACACTTCCAAAGATGTCAGTCGCATATATTCTCATGTTTCTGCGCTGCACTACGGTACAAAACAATATCACACTTCTAGTGATGTCAGTCACATGTATTCTCGTGTTTCTGCGCTGCACTACAGTACAAAACAATATCACACTTCCAGTGCTGTCAGTCACATATATTCTCATGTTTCTGCGCTGAACTACAGTATAAAATAATATCACACTTCCAGTGATGTCAGTCACATGTATTCTCAGAGTTCTACGCTGCACTACAGTATAAAATAATATCACACTTCCAGTGATGTCAGTCACATGTATTCTCATGTTTCTGCGCTGCACTACAGTATAAAACAATATCACACTTCCAGTGATGTCAGTCACATGTATTCTCATGTTTCTGCGCTGCACTATAGTACAAAACAATATCGCACTTCCAGTGATGTCAGTCACATGTATTCTCATGTTTCTGCGCTGCACTACAGTACAAAACAATATCTCACTTCCAGTGATGTCAGTCACATGTATTCTCATGTTTCTGCGCTGCACTACAGTATAAAATAATATCACACTTCCAGTGATGTCAGTCACATGTATTCTCATGTTTCTGCGCTGCACTACAGTATAAAACAATATCACACTTCCAGTGATGTCAGTCACATGTATTCTCATGTTTCTGCGCTGCACTACAGTATAAAATAATATCACACTTCCAGTGATGTCAGTCACATGTATTCTCATGTTTCTGCGCTGCACTACAGTATAAAACAATATCGCACTTCCAGTGATGTCAGTCACATGTATTCTCATGTTTCTGCGCTGCGCTACAGTACAAAACAATATCGCACTTCCAGTGATGTCAGTCACATGTAGTCACTCTCAATCTCCGTTACTGATTACACTGAACTTTACATCCAATTTTCTTGTATCTCTTCTATTTCCGACACGTCTACCTCATCTTCTTATTCTTTTTCTTCTAAATTGTTGTCATTTTCATTAATAACTGAGTATCTCTCATAAACCACTGGTAATGACATAAACCCGTAAGGCACTACATTTTGCTGTGTATTCTCGAAACGTAATCATGAGGAAGCAAAGCTGTTTGTTATTGTAACATAAACTACAATTACTGACCTGTTTGTCATGGGTAGGCTGGCTCACTGTGTCTTCGCTAAAAGGTCATACGTCTAGAAGGAACGAGCAACCTGAACCTTTGATTAACAAATGCCAATGTCAATACCTGAACCCGAGCTGAATCACTGATTACTTCCCGTCCGCCAACATTTTAATTATTCCGTTTCTAATATGCTTATTTTAATTTCCGTAATCTTACCATTCATCATTATTAACGTTAAATATTTCCTTTCGTTTATTACCAGTATAATTCTAATTTACTATTCTTATGAATCACTTTCATACTTATTTACTTGATTCATTCAATACCGAATATCATTTATTAACGCAGTCTACCGATCCTCCCTCCTAATTATTAACTTGTACAAAATTAATTCAGAATGAAAACTCTCTTGTCGCAGCCTTGAAGTTTGAAACAGTTTTGCCCTCCAAAGTAATACATCTGCAATTGTATGTCTAAGAGGAATGATTTTAAATCATATTTAAATATGTTATTTAGATTGTAATCTAATGTATATAACTTCAAAGTAAAAATGAATACGTCAAGGCATCAGAAGTTAACTAGAAACGTACATAATTCTTGTCTGAGAGAAAGTTTAGTGAGTCGAGGGCATAGTATTAATAGAGAAATTTGTACGTTATCCTGACAAGGGACACTTCAAGAACAGGGCAATCTCCTTTAAAGTTATGTTATTTAGCTGGTGGTGTATCTTAAGTAAACCAATGAAAGATTAGAAGTAAGCGCAAGACGCAAAGTCACGTGTTAGTGCCCGAGAAAGTATAACCAATTACAGAAGTAGAAGGTGCTGAAAAAGAAGAAGAAGAAAGTTTAATTTGTGCAAGAGGTATATCTATTCTAGGGCGAATTGAAATATCTCCGTCATATTAAGTTAGTACGCCAAGTTTATCATGGAGAAACTAAGGCTCTCGTAGTTCTCTAATTTTGATAATAGATTGCAGATGTATACTGAATTAGCTTGAACACTTTTTTGAGTTGTGGCCTTGTTGTTGTGACTTCATTATGTACAACTTAGGTAGCAAGTAATTGTTGTTGTTGTTGTTGTTGTTCCATATACAGACTTTGTGGTTTCAATTTATTCTTTGGATACAAATTATTCGGAGACACCCAGTTTCTGATATATATCTGGTAAGTGATTAGTTATCAATATTAATACTTTTACTTTCTCTACACGTACTATGTATAGAGAAGGTATTGCACTCCACCAAAAATTCGATACCGAGATTTCACTGGAAATATATGTTTTAGGGCCCCTTTATCCAAAATAAGTATTTTCAGAAAAAGGTCCGTGTGTCAGTGTGTCCGTGTGTCTGTGAACACGATAACTCACGATAACTTGGTATTTAAGTTTAGTATCTTCCAGGGATGCGACACGAAGATTTTGAGAAAAATCCCCCACCCCAAACTACCCTTTACATGGAACTTTTTTCGAAATTTTTGATTATCTTAAAAATGGCTCTAACGATTTTGATTAAAATATCGCATATTAAAGATATTTACCTGACAAATAAAATGTATACCTTCAATTTTCTGGGAATAGCCTCGGAAGACTACTTTATTCTGGGTGAATTTTACGGAATTTTGCATAACTGCTAAACCGTAAGAGATGGACAAAAACTTACAACACAACAAATGCAGAGCACTTTAAAACACACAATATATGTTATATACATTTTTTTCGTGGAGTTGATTGTTTTTGAGGTATTCCTGGATTTTGATTTCAGCTATGAAGAACTTAACTTTTCTCCTACAGGAATTTATCAACTCATGTCCATACAAACAAAGAACTTCAGTCACATAGCAACCAGCTTTTGACTATCACTTTAGCCTATGATAATCCCTCATTTTGCTTCTACTTTCAAGGAAACAAGTAATAAGACTATATCTGCTAATTTTTTCTCGATCAGCATGAAGTAAATAGAAGCTTAAGTTTTTAATAATATTTTTGCAGAGATGTAGAGAAAGTCATGTGAATGGAGCACTTCAGATTTTTAAAAGTAGTGTTTTGAGCTTTTTCTCATTATTTTCAGAATATGGCACAAAAAAAAAGAAAGAAAGATAGGATTTACAGTACGGAATCTCTGAGAATGGTTTGTACGGGGGCAAAATCTGAAAATTGTTATGTGAGGATTTTCATGCAGATGACCCAAAAATAAAACTGAATCAAGTAGTCTCTTATTTGGTTTGGCGTGGCGTCACAAAAAGTGCCAACTGTGTAACGCCTGCGAGGAGTAAGTATCACGGGGCTACTTTTACACTATCACAAATTATCTTAGTTTAATGTCATATTTCATGGACAAACATTTCACTTTAAATTATGTTACACGTACTATGTAAGTACCAAGTAGGTAGAGAAGGCATTGTATTCCACCCATAATTCAATGTAGAAATTTCACAGGAAATACGTGTTCTGAGGCCCCCCTAGTCTAATAGATTGTTAAAATACGCGCGCTTGTGTGTGAATAAGGCAGTTCAAAAACGGAAAATCGATTAAATACAAAACTTGATGTTTTAAGTTCAGCATCTTTCAAGAATGCGTCTTGAAGATTATGAAGAAAATCCCCTCACCCCAAACTACCTTCTGCTTGGAAAATGTTCAGAAAATGTTGATTTACTCAAAATTTTCTGTGTGTATGCATATATATATATATATATATATATATATATATATATATATATATATATACTGGGAATAGCATCTAAAGACCTCCTCATTCTGGATTACTTTTGCATAAAAGGTAAACCGTAAGAAATAGAAAAAAACTTATCACGCAATAAATGCAGATCAAGTTAAAACACACCATTTATGTCATACACATTTTGTGTTTAACGCCCGCTTTTTCTGCTCTGCCACCGCAGGCGATATGTGAATGAAGATGGAGCACCAGTGGAATGTGATGGCGGGGGAAACCGGAGTTTTGTGTGTGTAATTTACCATTTGGTCGTCTCCTTAGCGCGGTGGTAGCGCAGCTGCTTACCAAGCGGGAGACCTGGGTTCGATCCCCAGTACCGGCGTGGGGATTTTTCCCCCGCTGGGAGACCTGGGTGCACAATGTACATAGTGGATAAAGAAGGTATTGTATTCCATCCAAACATTCGATACCGATATTTCACCGGAAATACATGTTTTAGGACCCCCTGAATCCAAAAAAGCATTTTCAAAAAAGGTCCATGTGTGTATCTGAAGTGTGTGTGCGTGTGTGTGTGTGTGTGTGTGCAGCCACAGCATAGCTCAAATACGAAAATACGGTTAAACACTAGCTTGGTATTTAAGTTTGGTATCTTCCAGGGATGCGACACGAAGATTTTCAAGATAATTCCCCCACCCCTAACTACCCTTTACTTGGAAAAATGTTCGAAAGTTTTGTTTTTCTTCAAAATGGCTCTAACGATTTTGATTAAAATACCATATATTAACGTCTTTTGCAACACAAATAAAATGTATATTTTGAATTTTCTGGGAATAGCTTTTAAAGACCTGTTTATTCCGATTGAATTTTGTTGAATTTTGCATAATAGTAAACCGTAAGAGATAGACAAAAACTTACCACACAAAAATGTAGATCTCGTTTAAATACACAATTTATGTCAAATACATTTTTTTCGTGGAGTTTACCGTTTGCGAAATATTCCTTGTTAATTTTAATTGTAAAGTACTTACACATTGCTCATACAGGAATTTTCTTTTTTTTCTTTTGTTCTAATTTTCTGCAAAAGAAGCGATTTGCAATCACTATCTCATAGCGACAGCTTTTAAAACATTTGACTATCACTTTAGCACAGCACATTCCTTCTACTTATAAGGAACTAAGTAATAAGAACATTCTGTTAATGTTTATCTCGAATAGTATTGTGTAGGAAGAAGAAGAATCTTTTTTGAGAAGATTGTTTGTAGAGCAGCTAGAGAAAGTCATGTGAGTGTAACACATCAGATGTTTTGACGAGGAGGCACGGGATGCTTGGCAAATATAGTTACCGAGGAAATAATTGAAAAAAGTGCAGAATATGATTCTCGCTCATCGTCAAAATGGCAGAGGCGATATGATTGTCGACGGGTATGGCAATTCATATTTTACATAAGTTTGAGATGAAATGATGGGTGCTGCGATTGCACGTGTGACTGTGTTTCGAGCTATATAAGCGAAATCCGAAGAATATTTTGCCTCGAGAAAAAGTATTGGCAGAATTTTTTTTTGGAGGAAGGATTCGAGGATTGACTTGTTAGAAATGAAATGCGTTTATTAGACATTATTACAGTGGCCTGAAGTAGTTGGAGACCCGACCCCATTTGACGAAGAAGACAACTAATCAGCATATTCACCTGAAGTTGCGATTTCTTCTTTTTCACAAATATGCCTCGCCGCAACAAAATTAATTACCAATTCCTATTTTTCTGAAGGGTTAAAAAAAAGTGACAGATACGTTGGGAGAAGTGTATTTAACTAACTTTTAGTACCACTAGATCATCAGTCAACCTGCCTCTGGTTCAAAATCGGCTCTTCTTCGAAATACGCCTTGGAAGCTCCTGGTATTTGTATTTTCGACTCAAAACAATTGTGTTAGAATTAGATTTTATTCGACAGCATCCATGTCATGTGAGTGATTAAAAGTTGATCTTCAAAGGTATATTATAATTATTGTAGTCCATACTCTTCCCACCAATATAGGCCTAAATGAAGGCTACAATAAACAATTTTAATGTGTCGCTGTAAAGGTTAATGCAATCCACACTTGAAATATTAACGCTTGCATCGTGCTTGTGGTCTACATAGAAAAGAAAATGCATAAATTGGCGAATTTATTCTGCGTTGGATAGAAATCACTACATGTGTAACAGCATCACTTACTTTGAATTAAATCAGCTCCAGACCGCCACGCCAGATGGTAGCCATTCCCATGCTATTCGTCAGAGTTTCTGTTATTTTTGGTCAGGGCTGCTTGGATCGATTAACATTTAACATTGGTAAACGGGCTTCACCTTTTTACTTTCTCTACACGTAATATGTACATAGTGTATAGAGAAGATAAATTATACCAAAATTTCTCCGGAAATACACGTTTTAGGATCCCCTGTATCCAAAAAAGTATTTTCAGAAAAAGGTCCGTGTGTCAGTGAGCACGATAACTCAAAAACGAAAACTCGGTAAATACCAAACTTGGAATTTAAGTTTAGTATCTTCCAGGGATACGACACGAAAATATTGAGAAAAATCCCCCCACCCCAAACTACCCTTTAAATAGAAAAAAAAAATATATATATTTTGATTTTCTCAAAAATGGCTCTAACGATTTTGATTAAAATACCGTATATTAAAGATATTTATATGGCAAATAAAATTTATATGTTGAATTTTCTGGGAATAGTCTCTAAAGACCTCTTATTCTGAATGAATTTTGCGTAAGTGGTAGACAAAAACTCACTGTACAAAAAATGTACATCACGTTAAAACACACATTTTGTGTTAAATACATTTTTTTTTCCATTTCTAAAATATTTGTTGTTGTTTGTTTCAGATATAAAATACTTAAACTTTTCCCACACGGAAAATTGTAAGCTCTTGGCCCTGCATAGAAATGGATTTCATCCAAATGGCAACCGGCTTTTAAAAGATTTGACTATCGTTTCAGCCTAATGCACTCCCTTATTTTCCTTCTAATTACAAGGAAGCAAGTAATTAAGACAATTTGTTTATCTCGATTATCATAAAGTAGATAGAAGAATATGCGTTTTAACAATAATTTGTTACAGCGATGTAGAGAAAGTCATGTGAATTGAACACATCAGATTTTTTAATGTCTTTCTGCTTTCAATTTCTGACGCTGATCCTTAAATATGGTTTAATACTGGATTCATGATCATATAGAACTATATTTTTGTTTTTGAAGGATATAGTTGTTAGCCATGAGGTTATTTCCGTAACGTTGTGAATTTCCTGAATGCCAAGGTGAACACTCTCCTGAAGCTTTGCCAAGAAAACATCTGATGTACTCCATTCACATGACTTTCTCCACATCTCCGCAACAAATTGTTAAAAAGCTTATGCTTCTATTTACTTCATGTTAATCGAGAAAAAACTAGCAGAACTAGTCTTATTACTTGCTTCCTTGTAAGTAGAAGAGAAATCAGGGAGTACCATAGGTTAAAGTGATAGTCAAAAGCTGGTTGCTATGTGACTGAAGTTCTTATGTTTGTATGGACACGAATTGACAAATTCCACTATGAGAATAGTATAAATTTTTCAAGGCTGAAACCAAAAACAAAGAATATCTAAAAAAAAAAGAAACAAAAAAAAAAAAAACAATCAACTCCACGAAAAAAATGCATGCAATATAAATTTTGTGTTTTAATGTGCTCTACAATTTTTGTGTGGTAAGTTTTTGTCTATTTCTTACGGTTTACCAGCTATACACAATTCCGTAAAATTTATCCAGAAAAAAGTACTCTTCAGAGACTATTCCAAGAAAATTCAAGATATATATATATATATATATATATATATTATTTATCAGGTATATATCTTTAATATACAATATTTTAATCAAAATCGTTACAGCCAGTTTTTAGAAAATTAAAATTTTCGAAGATTTTTCTATGTTCAGGGTAGTTTGGGGTGGGGGATTTTCTTGAAAACCTTCGTGTCGCATCCTTGGAAGATACTGAACTTAAATATCAAGTTTGGTATTTAACGGGTTTTTGAGCTATGCTGCGCACAACACACACACACACACAGACAGACAAACACACACACGTACATTCTTCTAAAAATGATTTTTTGTATTCAGTGTGTCTTAAAACATGTATTTCCGGTGAAATCTCGGTATCGAATTTTTGGATGCATTACAATACCTTCTCTGCACACTATGTACGTAGTACGTACAGAGAAAGTAAAAATGTACAAGAAGCTGAAGAAGTACTTGAGATATTGCTGAAGGCCTTTGAACTACCAGAATTATTGTTCATCAGCAGGACGAACCTATCGCAGAAAGCCAAACTGAAAGAAGAGCCACAATTTGACAATATGGATGACCAGAACCAAGTTATAGAATAG
The DNA here is from genome assembly GCA_030762935.1 of Hymenopus coronatus. Classification (NCBI taxonomy): domain Eukaryota; kingdom Metazoa; phylum Arthropoda; class Insecta; order Mantodea; family Hymenopodidae; genus Hymenopus; species Hymenopus coronatus. Next base: position 132,839,399 of record CM060894.1, read on the forward strand.
AAAACAAATAACAACAAAGAGTAAGGCAACGGAAAATGATTCAATGTAATGTAGAGCTGGAGGATGCTGATGATGACATAGTAATAGTTATCGTTTTGTGAACTGCAGGCAGCAGTTCTAACTTATTGTTATCGTCTCATATGTAACCTATAAAATACATAGTTCCTACGTGGAGAGTTTTCTTATTTAAATGCACTGTAGTGTAAAGCTTCCATGTAAACAGAGTACGGCAATTAGTTCGTTAATAAAATGTGTCTTTGTGTGAAGAATATATATTAACAACTGTAGTTACTAAAAGTTAAACAAAAACACCTTAGACTCCTTAACATATTTTATACCTATTAAAAATTGTCTAACTTGAAATTATTCTCCCTAAAATGCTAATTTCATAAGATTAACTTTAAAATTCCGTTGTATGATCTGTGTTTTACTTAATTAACAAACTTTTTAATTCAAAATCTTCTCGGGCTTCTAACCAGGTAAAAACTTGTCTTGACACCAACGCTTCGAAGAAGTGCATCTTCCTCGTCTTCAGGGTGAACTGAGGAAGATGCACTTCTTCGAAACGTCGGTGTCAAGCCAAGTTTTTACCTGGTTAGAAGCCCGAGAAGATTTTGAATTAATACGTCGCCAGGAATGCTTCAGTTCTTATTTTAAAATTTTTAATACACAGAATTTAATTCTGAAGTAGAATAAAAACTCTGAATTGCTCCATTCATATGATTTCTCTTCCTATTCTGTAACAAGTTACTATTATAAACGCTTATTTTTTTATCTAGCTCATACTAAACTTCTCTTTGCAGGGCCAGGAGTAAAACAAAATAAACAGAAATATGAATTCCCGTTGAGAAAAGTTTAAGTATTTAAAACTGAGACTAATAACAAGGAATATCTCAGAAATGGTTAACTCCACATAAAAATGACATAAATTGTGTGTTTTAACAAGATCTACATTTTTGTGCAGTAAGTTTTTATCTTCCTCTTACGGTTTGCCAGTTCTGTGAGTCAACCCGAATGAAGAGGTCTTCAGAGCTATTGCCAGAAAGTTCATGTAATTGGCCGTGTAAGTATCTTTAATATTCGGCATTTTAATCAAAATTGTTAGAGCCATTTTTGAGAGAATAAACATTTTCATTTTTCCATCTAAAGAATATTTTGGGGTGGGGGGATTTTCTTGAAAATTTTCGTGTCGTATCCTTGAAAGTTGCTGAACTTAATTATCTAGTTTGATATTTAACCGGCTTTTCATTTTTCAGTCATGATGTTCTCAGACACACACAACCTCACCTTTTTCTAAAAATCCTTTTCTTAGACTCCGGGACCTTAGAACATATATTTCCGGTGAAATCTCGACATCAAAATTTTAGGTGAAATACAATATCTCTCTTCACCCTTCGCAAAAAAGAAAAAAATCCTATTCGTGTAACTCCCTCACGGCACAGCTCTTGTATACCTACACCATCCGCGATAGCAACAAGTTGTCACGAGTTCCAAATCTTAATAATACCAACCCACATGATCAACAGTCATAATGAAACACATAATTTAAGCGTCTTCAACAACAAACTATCAATATTAACTAATAATAATATTAAGGACACAAAACATGATACGCTTTTGATTTTAAAGCCTCCACTTTCAATGCGTGCTCAGTATAGCGCCGTGACAAAACATAGCTTACGGAGGTACGCTTCTCGCATGTAACAAACTCTTTCCCTTCTCTTAATGATCTGGAATCAACATATAGCCACTATTTATTTGACATAGCTACGCGACATTCGGCACAGTTAATAGCATGGTACTTGTTATGATGCTTCTTTAAGACTTTATTCTACCGAACATCAATAGGGCAAATTTGATGTTTTTGGGAGATAGTAACCTTTCTTTGTTTTACTTAACATATCCTTTACAAAGAGCTCAAACACACCCTTCATAAACCGATCCGTGGTGATATTCTCAGACGAGGTGACATTTTCTTCCACACTTAAGGGAAAGGGGACTTGATACGATGCAAAATACGTGGCTTCACAATTCCATCATAATCGGGTGTATGTATCGTGTTGGGGCTGGATATCAAGGGACGGTCTAGATGTGCTGTGGTAGCTTGACGATGCAATGAACGTGTACAGTATAGTTAATACTCGATAATATTTTGATTCCCTCTGTGAGAATGTGTTCTCTATTGAGAATGTGTTCTCTATTGAGAATGTGTTCTCTATTGAGAATGTGTGGGCTGAGGTAAAAAGGGAGCTGCGCTCCAATTACCTGTAAATGGACGAAGGACAAAAGATGGTTTCTGGGTACAAATTCAAGAAGCCTGGTTTCTTAGCTTCTCGTCCACATTACTATAGGCGTTTATTCTGCATATGTCCCGAAGATTGTGGGCAGGTATACGGCCTAAGGATTCATACACCTGATATTAATTGTTTATTTTTTATGTTCTAGTTTTAGAAGATAACGGTTTATTTTGTCGCTGTCACGTTGGTGTGCAAATATGTCGCTGTTCTTTTGTCTACCTCGGAGTCGGTCTGGATTAGCACCAGTGAAATACTTTATAAACTGGCGTGTACATACCTCTTGAAAGTTCTTTGATGCGCCGGTTCTGCTCGTTCATGTAGAACACAAGTTTGGCTCTCACTGAGGGGGAGAAAGAATGACTGGGGTATGTGACACGAGGTCGACTCACAAATAAAAGTACTGCACTTCAGATTCCACTGAATTAATGCTTTTATTCACCTATGTTACTTGTTGAGGCACTAATCCTACAAGCGACTCCCGACATAGTAATTCTTGAAGAGGTAGAAATATTAATAACTAGTGCTATTTTCTTCTGCTTACAAAGTTCTTGTTCCGACAGTCATCGGTAATTACTGCGAACTTCCCTATTACGCGACAAATCAACTCGTACAATAACTACAATGTTTCGCGTAATAATATCACATACTCAGGCACTAATACCGCCGCATTCACGTACAGTCTATAGCGTACAGCATCACAAGTGTAACACGAGATCCAGCAACAAGAAGCCCAACAAGCAACCTAATTTCTTGTAAGCGCATCGCTTATATACCTAAAATCTCCAATCTTGAAGCCTCTTCCTGATTGGTTAAAAAGAAGGGCGAAAATAACGTTGTCACGTAATTAATTATTTATTATTAATTATTTAACACGAATGCTTTTCTGTGCATAGCTAGGCCTATAATCTCAAATGCCAAAGCTTTATTAATGCAATATTATGTTTTACATGTCCAGTCATAAAATTAATGAACAGAAAAAAATGACTAGGGCGAGTTTTGAACTCAGGAACTTACGAGTAAAGGCAAGGCCTGTTAACCTCTCGGCCACCGTAACGTTCCGTGATCTATTTTCAGAACTCAGAAGTTTATCATAGCGCTGTCAGTCACAGACCACTATCTAGTTCTTCCGTGTGCGTTGTGAATACAGTTTTACGAAAATACCCAAGCTCTTCGATGGGCACATGGAATTTAGGGATGGCTCATTTTTTGTGTTCACGGATGTACTTAGTATGGACGAATAGAGAAAGTAAGAAGCACTCCATACGCACTATGTACATAGTATATAGAGAAAGTATTGCACTCCACCAAAAAATTCGATACCGAGATTTCACCGGAAATATATGTTTTAGGGTCCCCAATATTCAAAAAAAGCATTTTCACAAAAAGGTCCGTGTGTATGTGTGTGTGTGTCCCTGTGTCCGTGTGTCTGTGAACACGATAACTCAAAAACGAAAAGTCGGTAAAATACCAAACTTGGTATTTAAGTTTAGTATCTTCCAGGGATGCGACACGAAGATTGTGAGAAAAATCCCCCCACCCCCAACTAACCTTTACATGGAACTTTTTTCGAAAATTTTGATTTTCTCAAAAATGGCTCTAACGATTTTGATTCAAATTTCGGAAATTAAACATATTTACCTGACAAATGAAATGTATATCTTGAATTTTCTGGGAATAGCCTATGAAGAGTAGTTTATTCTGGATGAATTTTACTAAATTTTAAATAACTGCTAAACCGTAAGATATGGACAAAAACTTACTGCACAAAAAATGTATAGCACATTAAAACACACAATTTATGTTATATACACTTTTTTCGTGGAGTTCGTCGTTTTTGTGACATTTCTTATTTTTGGTTTCTGCTATGAAAAACGTATACTTTTCTCATACTGGAATTTGTCAACTCCTATCCATATAAACAAAGGAACTTCATTGACATAGCAACCAGCTTTTGACTATCACTTTAACCTACGGTTGTCCCTTATTTCGCTTCTACTTACAAGGATGCGAGTAATAAGACTATTTCTGCTAATTTTTTTATCTGATTAGCATAAAGTAAATAAGAATTATTTGTTGCAGGGATATGGAGAAGGTCATGTTAATGGTACACAGATTTTTACTTTCTCTATACTCACTACGTACATAGTGAATAGAGAATGTATTGCACTCCACAAAAAAATTCGATACCGAGATTTCACCGGAAATATATGTTTTAGGGTCCCCTGTATCCAAAAAAAAGTATTTTCAAAAAAAGGTCCGTGTGTGTGTGTGTGTGTCCGTGTGTCCGTGTGTCTGTGAACACGATAACTCAAAAACGAAAAGTCGGTAAAATACCAAACTTGGTATTTAAGTTTAGTATCTTCCAGGGATGCGACACGAAGATTTTGAGAAAAATCCCCCCACCCCAAACTACCCTCTACGTGGAACTTTTTTCGAAAATTTTTATTTTCTAAAAAATGGCTCTAACGATGTTGATTAAAATATCGTATATTAAAGTTATTTACCTGACAAATAAAATGTATATTCTAAAATTTCTGGGAATAGCCTCTGAAGACCACTTTATTCTGGATGAATTTTTCATAACTACTAAACCGTAAGAGATGGACAAAAACTTAACCTATAAAAAATGTAGAGCACGTTAAAACATACAATATGTTATATACATTTTTTTCGTGGAGTTGATCGTTTTTGAGATATTCCTTTTCATTGGTTTCAGCTTTGAAGAACTTGCACTATTCTCATACAGGAATTTGTCAACTCCTGTCAATGCAAACAAAGGAACATCAGTCACATAGCAACCAGCTTTTGGCTTTCACTTTAACCTATGGTACTCCCTTATTTCGGTTCTACTTACTATAAAGCAAGAAATAAGATTATTTCTGCTAATTTTTCTCGATTAGCATGAAATAAATAAAAGATAAGCTTATTAACAATAATAATTTACAGAGATATAGAGAAAAGTCATGTGAGTGTAACACATCAGATTTTTACTTTCTCTATAGGCACTATGTACGTCGTGTATAGAGAATGTATTGCACTCCACCAAAAAATTCGATACCGAGATTTCACCGGAAATATATGTTTTAGGGTCCCATTTATCTAAAAAAAGCATTTTCGGAAAAAGGTCCGTGTGTGTGTGTGTGTGTCCGTGTGTCAGTGTGTCTGTGAACACGATAACTCAAAAACGAAAAGTAGGTAAAATACCAAACTTGGTAATTAAGTTTAGTATCTTCCAGGGATGCGACACGAAGATTTTGAGAAAAATCCCCCCACCCCCAACTACCCTTTACATGGAACTTTTTTCGAAAATTTTGATTTTCTCAAAAATGGCTCTAACGATTTTGATTCAAATTTCGGATATTAAACATATTTACCTGACAAATGAAATGTATATCTTGAATTTTCTGGGAATAGCCTCTGAAGAGTAGTTTATTCTGGATGAATTTTACTAAATTTTGAATAACTGCTAAACCGTAAGAGATGGACAAAAACTTACTAAACAAAACATGTAGAGCACATTAAAACACACAATTTATATTATATACATTTTTTTTCGTGGAGTTCGCCGTTTTTGTGACATTCCTTATTTTTGGTTTCTGCTATGAATAACATACATTTCTCATACAGGAATTTGTCAACTGCTGTCCATACAAACAAAGAAACTTCAGTGACATAGCAACCAACTTTTGATTATCACTTTAACCTGTGGTACTCCCTTATTTCACCTCTACTTACAAGGAAGCAAGTGATATGGCTATTTCTGCTAATGTTTTACTGATTACCATATAGTAAATAGAATTATAAGCTTTTCAAGAATAATTTGTAGCAGGGATATAGAGAAAGTTATGTTAATGGTACACATCAGATTTTTTTTTTTTTTTTTTTTACTTTCTCCATACTCACTATGTACATAATGTATAGAGAAAGTATTGCACTCCACCAAAAAATTCTATACCGAGATTTCACCGGAAATATGTTTTAGGGTCCCCAATATATATATATATATATATATATATATAAAAAAGCATTTTCACAAAAAGGTCCGTGTGTGTGTGTGTGTGTGTGTGTGTGTGTGTGTCCGTGTGTCTGTGAACACGATAAATCAAAAACGAAAAGTCGGTAAAGTACCAAACTTCGTATTTAAGTTTAGTATCTTCCAGGGATGCGACACGAAGATTTTGAGAAAAATCCCCCAACCCCAACTACCCTTTACATGAAACTTTTTTCGAAAATTTTGATTTTCTCAAAAATGGCTGTAACGATTTTGATTGAAATTTCGTATATTAAACATATTTACCTGACAAATAAAATGTATATCTTGAATTTTCTGGGAATAGCCTCTGAAGAGTAGTTTATTCTGAAAGAATTTTACTAAATTTTGAATAACTGCTAAACCGTAAGAGATGGACAAAAACTTACTACACAAAAAATGTAGAGCACATTAAAACACACAATTTATATTCTATACATTTTTTTCGTGGAGTTCGTCGTTTTTTGTGACATTCCTTAATTTTGGTTTCTGCTATGAAAAACGTATACTTTTCTCATACAGGAACTTGTCAACTCCTATCCATATAGACAAAGGAGCTTCATTGACATAGCAACCAGCTTTTGACTATCACTTTAACCTACAGTTGTCCATTATTTCGCTTCTACTTACAAGGAAGCGAGTAATTAGACTATTTCTGCTATTTTTTTCTGATTAGCAGAAAGTAAATAAAAGTATAAGCTTTTTAAGAATAATTTGTTGCAGGGATATGGAGAAAGTCATGTGAATGATACACATCAGATTTTTTAATTTAAGGTTCTTTTCCTAGGCAAGGTCACAGAGTGATGTTCACCGAAAATTCATATTTTCAGGTTCCCGTATTCTTAAAAAAACTACTTAGAAATGCGGTCTTGTTAGTTGTGTGTTATATCTTGAATTTTGTGCGCATAGTCTGCTAAGTAATCTTCATACTGGATTAATTCTATACTGATTTGTATGACCGTAAGGGATAGACAGAATTTTAACATACAAAATGAAACACCCAATTTGTGTCAATTTTTATATTCGCTGTAATTGGTTAGGATATCAAAGTCATAATTGGTTTGTTTTCTCAGTGCCATCCCTTTGACATTAAAAATGGAATACACGAGACTGAAGCAATAGTTAACTCTTTACTATATGGCTTTAAAATCCCATTCACCTTTCATTAACATCACCAGAAAAAATTGAGGGCAATGCCACTTCAACAAATGAATATCAAATAATGACAAATATTTTGAAAATGTTTTTGTTTTATTTGTATAGCCCCTTTAACTTGAATGGTGATATCGGGGACTTTGACTTGTAAAACAACTCGTATTACTGTAAGTTTAGAACATTATATTACTAAACACACGCACGTCCACTCTCACACTCATACTTCCAGACTCTGTGGGGGATAGGGAATAATTCTGGTTAAAGAAAAATTCCCCGCCCCAGCCGGGAATCGAACCCGGGACCAGTCGACCACGGAGGCAGTCTCGAAAATGGTTGTTGCCACAGCAAAGCTTATTTAAATAAACCGTTGGATGTAGCACTCAAAAATGGCGTCAGTTCAATGATTTGCATGTGTTACTTGTTATCGCATTGTTAAATATCGCAATTAAAACATTGAATTTTGTATAATTGTGTATACCTATGAAATCATGAGATAGACGACCATTAAAACACACAAATTGTGTCACATAGCATTGTTTTTACTTTCTCTAGCACCTATTTATAACGGCAAAGGAAGAAGCTTGCATTTCATCTAAAAAGATTATATATCGTTTTCACCGATAATATTCGTTTTGAGATACCCTGAATAAAAAACGTTTCAGAAAGAATTCCGTTGTGTGCGCGTGCGTGTATGTTTGCTTTCATAAATATGATACGAAAATTCCCCCACTCTAAATTACTCCTTACTTTGAATACATATGTATACTTATTTTTTATTTTGTTAAAAATGGTTCTGATGCTAGTAAACCATAAGAGACAGACAAAAACTTGTTGCACAAAATATGTATAGTATTGGTAAATTCCTTTAAAACATACAATTTATTTGAAACAGACGTTTTGTAGTATCAACCATTTCCGGGAACTGATTTTTGTTCCTCTACTTAGTACATAGTACAATAGGTAGGTAGAGAGAGTATATTAAGCTCCACACATGCAATTCCATATTGGAATTTCAATGGAAATACATGTTTGAGAGTATCCATAAAAAAAACATTTTTGAAAAAGGTATGTGTGTGTGTGTGTATATGTATGTATGTATGTATGTATGTATGTGTGTGTGTGTGTGTATGTGTGTATGTGTGTATGTGTGTATGTGTGTATGTGTGTATGTGTGTATGTGTGTATGTGTGTATGTGTGTATGTGTGTATGTGTGTATGTATGTATGTATGTATGTATGTATGTGTGTGTGTATGTGTGTGTGGGTGGGTGTGTGGGTGTGTGGGTGGGTGTGTGGGTGGGTGGATGGATGGATGAATGGATGGATGTATGTATGAGAATAAAATAATTACAAAAATTACATTTTAATCGAGGTAGACCTTTGCAGAAATAGCTACATTGTACACTTCATTATAGAACGATTGTCAAATGTAGAAGAACTGCTCTGACATTCCATTTATGTTCTATGTAATCAATAAAGTAACAAAAAATAGCAGGATTTAATAATGACAAGGTATTGAACGATTCGAGCAATTAATAATGGATGTCTCAGAAATTGCTTATTCAAAGAAAAAAAAAAAGTTAATAGGAATAAATTGTGCTTTAATGAGATCTGCATTCTTTGCTTGACTTTGAACAAGGAAGAACGAATAACGATGTCGCATTTGAGGAACGTTTAAGAATTTTTAAATTTGAACTTATAACAAGAAATACCTCGGAAATGTTAACTCAACAAAAAGAATATATTTGAATAAATTGATTGCATCTTTTGTGTAGAAAAATTGTATTTACCTCCTACAGTTTACGAGTTGTTATGCAAAAGACATCTAGAATGTACAGGAATTAAGAGGCTATTGCCAGAAAATTGAAGATATTCATTTTATTTGTAATCAAAATGTCTTAAACGTATGCTATTTTAATCTAAATCGTCAGAGCCGTTTCTTTAAATCTAAGTTTCAAAAAACATATTAATACGCTTGAAAATCTCTGTGTCTCATCCTTGGAAGATGAACTTAAATATCAAATTGATACTTAATCCACTTTTGTTTTTGAGTTATACTTTTGACAGGCACACGGAAAACGACGCGCTATCGTTCACCTTATTCTAAAATGGATTTTTTTGGATTAAAGGATCTCAAAACGTGTATTTCTGGCGAAATCTACGTTTTGCATTTTTGGGTGGAATAAATATTTCTCTTACTTACTATATGTGGTAAGGAAGTAATAAACTAGTAGGTAGAGAAACCATATGAATGTGACAATTTATGTCCATCGCGGTAGCTCGGTTTACCTCAGCAGTCAGTGAACGTATTCGTAGCCATAAGTGAATTTGTTATTGATAGAAGTTGCACGAGTTCTCTTTTCTTTTTTGTGGGAGAGTCAATGCAAATTACATTCGTTGAGCTAGTATGAAACAATGGTTTAACGTTCTGTGCAGAAAGAGATTCCAGTAATTGACACGTTTAATTTAGGACAAGCGTTGTTGCATCGTTCTGACGATTAAAAAGCGCAACTTTTCCATAACCACGAAGAAGGCCATGCTACAGCCTGTAATCGAACGTCTGTGCTGAAGCTGAAAGTGTTGTGTAACTTTCACGGGTTGTTTACGGAAGGGGCTGCTGTTGTCGGAACAAAATCAATAGTAGCATTATGTAACTTTGTGGTTGTGTACGAAACAAAAACCTAAAGAAAACTAGAATTTGTAATTGCTGCCGTGTTGCTGGAATTATCTGGAATCTTTATTCCTCTGCTAAAATCTTTATATACGAAACAATTATTTTATTACAAAGTTTGCATCACTGTTGAATAAGCAGCAAGAATACGGAATTTCTCGCTGTCGAAAAATTAACAATTGGTCTAGATGAGACGTTCAGAAGACGTTTAGAAGATCTACACTCATGCAGTATCGTCTGCGCTCCACGAAGTGATAGAAACAATTCTCAGTTGCTCCCGTAGTAATCTATTTTCATTAGCTGTTCCAATTTGGGTGTACACAGAGAACAGCAGGGTACTCACGACTAGCAGGAGTCTGCAAGCAGCATGCAATACAGCTGTAAAGGGCAACCTTTCATCACGACTGAATGAAGTGGCAGCAAATGCAGTCACGTTCGCCCAGAGAATATTAGTTTCATGCTCCCTCTCTAGCTGGGCTCCGAGAAGGGTTGCTGCGCATGCCCCGAGTAGTTGGAACAGCCTGCTGTACATGAGCATTGGTAACATTTCGGTTTTACAATGACCGCTAATTGTATTATTATTATTATTATTATTATTATTATTATTATTATTATTATTCTCATGACAAAACTGAACTGAACGTATTCGGAAATATATGTTTCAGTGACAAAACAAAAGATTTATTTCAGCAAACAATCGGTAATCTTAACTTGAGAGTTGTTGCTAAGTAATGCAAACCTTATAACAAAATCATTTTCTTTTATGTAAAGAAGACTAAACATTCCAGAAACCTCCCGCATTACAGTAGGAGGGAGTAGTGTGACACTGCCGCCCCGTGTGTGTGTGTGTGTGTGTGTGTGTGTGTGTGTGGACATTTTCTCGTTTGCCTTAAATGTGAGTCGATGCAGTTGGAGCTGTTATACTGTACAAACAAACACCCACGCAGAGCCTTCAACCCCATTCAGAGAAACCTCTGCCTCATCCAAGAGTGGTGCGAGCGTTGGCGATTGTCCATAAATCCGGAGAAAAGCCACGCTATTCTCTTCACCAAGCGCCGCTTTCCCGCAAACTTCCCCACATTCACGTACCTCAGACGAAGGATACAATGGACCAACACCATCACCTACTTGGGGGTGAAGCTTGACAGGGGCATCACTTTTAGGGGGCACATCAGGGGGCTGTGGTGCCGGGGCAATGGGGCTGCGGCCTCACTGTACCCGATGCTGAGGTCCTCGATGACGGTTCCCCTTAAGTTGCGCCTTTTGAGGGCTCTCATAATCCCCTTGTTAATCTACGCCTGTGAGATCTGGGGCATGGCGGCAGACTCCAGTCTGCTGTTGCTTCAGCGGGTGCAGAATAGGTGTCTTCGGGCTATCTATTCTGTGCCTCGAGGCTTTCCAACGAGACTCCTGCACGAAGCCTCTGGTCTACCATACCTGGAGGACGAGATTAGGCGTCGGGCAACAAAATTCAACGAAAGGTTACCATTCCATCGGAGCGCCCTCGTTAGGTCTCTTGGGGATTAAGATCCCACAAACCGCCGCTTCAGGCGATACCGGCTTCCCCGCATGGCTTACGGGCATCCCCGGTAACGAAGGAGCACCACCAACAGCTGCTACGTCTAAGCTCCTTATAATCCTTCAAGAGTTGCTTGGATTCAAAATTAAAACCTCAAAACAAACATTTTGATAAACACACACCAGCAGTGCACAAGGGCCGTTGCACCATCAAGGCAACCGTCGAGGAGCAATATTTGCCTCCTCCTGTCACTCCACAACCCCAAAACACACCCGCCATCCTGCAAAACCCACAATCCCGTCAGAGCGTGGCTAAGTTCTCTCCGAGAACAGGGACACGTCTAGCACACCTCGGGCTGCCCTCAGCCTGCCAATTGCACTGGACTGGAGAGAATACAGGGAGATGGCGTGCTTCCAATATCCATGCAAGACAGTTGAAACCAACGACCACACCCCCTCTGTACTTAAGAAAGATGTCGACTCGCATTAGAAACAATGCTAAATATCGGGCAGTTTAGCAACCTGTAACGGATAACATTGGTTAAAATGAATAATCCTCACCATTTAAAATTACGACTGAAACCTTTACTGCAATTTCTTCGCATAATGGAACATACAGCTAAAGGAGAACTCCAAATTAACTGAAATCCGTTCGGCCTGTTAATCAAATTGTGTTACCGCATCCATTAACAAAACTTCTTCTTTTACATTTAATCGTTAAAAAATGCACATTTGAAACACTTGACTAAGGCCTCCTTATTCCATTGATGTGCCTGGTAAGTACTTTGCAAATAAAAATCCGTCAGATTTGTGCTGAGAGCGCAATAAACCTATCCCTGATACTAAAATTACACATTACTTGCTTGGATTAAGGAAGGAAGGAACTTTGCCAATAAAACACTGTTTAGGAACCTGGATTTTTAAGTTAGATTATATCTATAAATAGGTACAATGGCCAGGAAAGTACACAATTAAGCCTGCATATTTATATCTTGAAATACATCTCACATTTCCCTAGCATTAATTTTACACAAACAAAATTAGATCTGGTGTATAAGTCTGCAAATAATACCCACACTACATATAAAGCAAAGCACACAATTAAAATATTTACACAGGTGAATTGGGTTTTAACTGGCTAAGTATAATGAATAAAGGCACACAATAAAATAATATCCACCACTATATATAAAACAAAGCACACAAAAATATGTATTTACACAGATGAGTTGAGTTTTTTACCCACCACTATATATAAAACAAAGCACATTAATGGCAGCATATAATTACAATCGTTAAATAAAAAAACATGATTCTAGACTTATTTAAGCTTTACTTATTGTCCTTCAAACAGAATATGTTTGTTATACACTTGTCGTTTTGACCAGCATCGATCAATGAAGGGTTTTGCATAATGCTTAGTTCTGGTTGCAAAGCAAGTTTGCACAACAGCATTTATTAGTTGGGAGCGATGGCTGTCCAAGCATTCAAACTCAGTACCATGATGTTCAAGGCATTTGAAATGGTTCAAACCTAGCAAATCATGAATCGCATGTATTTTGAATACCACTATCTGATGGCTATTCACACTTTTACCTTGTGCAAGATTTTTCCTAAAATGTGTTTCACAAATTTTGCATATTTGACATACATCTTCAGAAGGGTATCCAAAAAGCCTTTGTCCTTGTAACATATTAAAGATTTTCTGTTTCTCTCTGGCCGTAATAAGAACAATGTATCTAAGTGCTGCTAAGCTTTTAAATAATAAAATTGAGTTAACATTAACACCATTTGGTGCAATTATGCCAACAATCGCAAATGTCAGACCATCGACATGAGTGCTTTTCTCTTTTCAAGAACCGAAATGATCTATGGCTGTTAACTGTGAATTTAAACATAATATTGTTTTTGGAAGTTGCTAAAATGCAACATGATTCAGAAAATAAATGCCGTAAATATGCATATAAAGGCTGAAATACTGCCTAATTTTAAGCCTTTATAATTACACAGCCATTCACAGATGAATTAGGCAATTGTAGGCGCTATAAAATGTCCGTATTTCGTTCCAGACATGAAGTACTAAAGTAAATTTAATTCTTCAAGGAGAAAATACGCATTTAGATAACAATGCGCAGCTTAGTCATTACAGAGATTGATAATAGTTAATGGGCAAAGGACACCTCTAGCAGAAAATGTGAAACGCAGCTAGTCTTGAGACGGGTCTCGCTGATTTCGAATGAATAAAAATCTGGTGTGTTCCATTCACATGACTTTCTCTATATCTCTGTAAATTATTATTGTTAATAAACTTATCTTTTATTTATTTCATGCTAATCGAGAAAAATTAGCAGAAATAGTCTTATTTCTTGCTGTATTGTAAGTAGAAGCCAAATAAGGGAGTACCATAGGTTAAAGTGAAAGCCAAAAGCTGGTTGCTATGTGACTGATGTTCTTTTGTTTGTATGGACAGGAGTTGACAAATTCCTGTATGTGAAAAGTATGTTTTTCAAATCTGAAACCAAGAAAAAGGAATATCTCAAAAACGAACAACTCCACGAAAAAAATGTATATAAGATAAATTGTGTGTTTTAACGTGCTCTACACTTTTTGTGGGTTAATTTTTTGTCCATCTCTTACGGTTTAGTAGTTATGAAAAATTCATCCAGAATAAAGTAGTCTTCAGAGGCTATTCCCAGAAATTTTAGAATAAACATTTTATTTGTCAGGTAAATAACTTTAATATACGATATTTTAATCAAAACCGTTAGAGCCATTTTTCAGAAAATCGAAATTTTCAAAAAATGTTCCATGTAAAGGGTAGTTTGGGGAGGGGGGATTTTTCTCAAAGTCTTCGTGTCGCATCCCTGGGAGATACTAAACTTAAATACCAAGTTTGGTATTTTACCGACTTTTCGTTTTTGAGTTATCGTGTTCACAGACACACGGACACACACACACACACACACACACACACACACAGACACACACACACACACACACACACACAAGGACCTTTTTCTGAAAATACTTTTTTTGGGTACAGGGGATCCTAAAACATATATTTCCGGTGAAATCTCGGTATCGAATTTTTTGGTGGAGTGCAATACATTCTCTATACACTATGTACATAGTGAGTATAGAGAAAGTAAAAATTTCCGCTCCGAAGTGAGACGCGCTATCTGTGTGTAAACAGGTCAACACTGTATTGTTGCATGATTGGAAAGGTATTTCACCAGTTATGAATCAATGTATACGATTTGTAACGTCAAAATGGAAAAGGAAACATTAATTTTAATCGTGTTTTGCGCATGTTTTAAAACTTATTTAATAAAATTGTAATGGCTAGAAAATTAAAAATCTGATGTGTACCATTCACATGCCTTTCTCCATATCCCAGCAACAAATAATTCTTAAAAAACTTATACATCTATTTACTTTATGCTAATCAGAAAACATTAGCAGAAATAGTCTTATTACTCGCTTCCTTGTAAGTAGAAGCGAAATAAGGGACAACCGTAGGTTAAAGCGATAGTGAAAAGCTGGTTGCTAGGTCAATGAAGTTCCTTTGTTTATATGGATAGGAGTTGACAAGTTCCTGTATGAGAAAAGTTTACGTTTTTCATAGCAGAAACCAAAAATAAGGAATGTCACAAAAACGACGAACTCCACGAAAAAAATTTATATAACATAAATTGTGTGTTTTAAAGTGCTCTACATTTTTTGTGTAGTAAGTTTTTGTCCATATCTTACGGTTTAGCAGTCATTCAAAATTTAGTAAAATTCATCCAGAATAAACTACTCTTCAGAGGCTATTCCCAGAAAATTCAAGATATACATTTCATTTGCCAGGTAAATATGTTTAATATCCGAAATTTTAATCAAAATCGTTAGAGCCATTTTTGAGAAAATCAAAATTTTCGAAAAAAGTTCCATGTAAAGGGTAGTTGGGGGTGGGGGGACTTTTCTCAAAATCTTCGTGTCGCATCCCTGGAAGACACTAAACTTAAATACCAAGTTTGGTATTTTACCAACTTTTCGTTTTTGAATTATCGTGTTCACAGACCCACGGACACACGGACACACACACACACACACACACACACACACACACACACACACACACACACACACACACACACGCGGACGTTTTTGTGAAAATGCTTTTTTTTTATATTGGGGACCCTAAAACATATATTTCCGGTGAAATCTCGGTATCGAATTTTTGGTGGGGTGCAATACTTTCTCTATACACTATGTACATAGTGCGTATGGAGAAAGTAAAAATTTGCTGTACTTAAACAAGATTTAGGAAAAGTTTTATATTGAAATTCAATTACTTAGGAAATTAGGAAAATAAGCAATGTGAAAAGCGGAATAAAACAAGAAATCTTATGTGTTCCACTCACATGACTTTCTCTAGCTGTTCCACATACAAACTATTCTTACCAAACATTATTTTATCTACATCATACTAGTCGAGATAAACATTAGCAGAAATGGTTCTTATTACTTGCGACTTTGTAAGTAGAAGGGAATATACAATGAAATCTTTTAAAACCTGATCGTTATGTGAAATAGAAATTCAGTTTGCTTTGTATGGCCAGCAGTAAAACTAGCGAGACGAAATGAAAGATGCGTCCTGTTTAAGAAGATTTAAAGTAGTATAAAGTTGTAACCAATAGCAAGGGATATTTAAAAAACGACCAACTCTAAAAGAAAAACGTATATGCCATAAACAATGTATCTTACCGAGATCTACATTTTTATATCGTAAGTTTTAATTATCTCTTGCGGTTTATCAGTTATGAGAAATTCATCCAAAATAAAGAGGTTTTTCAGAGGCTATTTATTCCCAGAAAATTCAAGATATACATTTTATTTGTGATATACATGTATATTTAGTATACTGTATTTTAATCAAAATCGTTACAGCCATGTTTGAGAAAACCTAATTGTTCAAGCATCTTTCCTTGTTAAGGGTAGTTTGGGTAGTTGGATTTTCTTGAAAATCTTCGTGTGGCATCCTTGGAAGACTAAGTACAAATACCAAGTTTGATATTTAACGGTCTTTGAGCTATACTGCACCCACCCACAAACACGCGCGTTCGGACCTTTTTCTAAAAAACCTTTTTTTCGGGTTCGGGAGATATCAAAACATATTTCAGGTGAAATCTCGACATCGAATTTTTGGGTGGAATATAATAGCTTCTCTAGTTACTACGTACAATGTATATACATACGTGCTAGCGAAAGTAAAACGGAAGGCTTTACAAAAGATAACAAGAATATGCACAGAAATAATAGAAAAGAAAGTCCTGGGACTTAATAGGACAAACAAATTCTCTGAAAATAGTGAAAATTAATAAAACATTAGACGCGCGTTATTTTACATATATATTATTTATTTAGTTAGCTTTAAATGGAACTGCTGCTATAAAAGTTCCATTGTGTTAAGAAGTGTATAAATCTCTTTCTAGAAGATTAAACGAAGTATTTATCTCATGTGCCATAAAAAAACAAAAAAAGTGAGCAGTTCATTTGTATATATATTAATTTGTAACTGTATCGAAGAAACTAATGATTTGATAAACCTCGTAACAAGTTAATTAAAATACTTCAAAGACCTGTGTTTATTAAAATACCTGTAGTTCCTGTTGTATATTGTAATATTGCTTTCGTCGTATAAGCAAACTCGTGTAATCACTTATTATTCTTAATCCGTTTTTTCGTTTCTCTTTTCACTAATATACCTGTTTCCTCTCCATCATTACCGTAATGAACATTACAAGCTGATCTTGCTGCTCTTACTCCTCTCCATAGTCTTGTACCAAGAATCATGTTCCTGCAAATGTTTATTATGGAGAACCACATAACTTACGATAAACAAAGGTGCTCTGTAGCTAAGAACTTTTTATGGGATTATGCCGGGCCAGAATAACTGTGTTTTATAACATAGATGCTGTCCACAACCCCTATCTTTAACAAATAACGCATTATTATTATTATTCTGCAGACTTCGGAATTTTGTACTGAATCATGCCATTTTGGATCACTTGCAAACAACGCCTTTCCTGGTAAGGGTTTCGTGTACATGATTATGATACGGGTATAATCCAAAGTTCCAATTGCCTCAGGTAATGTATCTCACTGTTGCCATATCGCGTTAGGTATTTGAAACGCAGTAGCATTTACCAGAAAGTTGACCCTATCAAACGCTCGTACCCTTGCGTAGTTACAGCACAATTCTGAGAAACCTCTGTATCATACAAAGAAAAACACTTCTGAAACAATAAAAAGGATTATTTCTTATCGCAATCTATCTTCTGCGATGCCACACTGAAACCCAGAAAACCTGCTTTCGAATGGTCACCATCTGGCTTCTCACCCAAAGTCCCGGGTTCGATTTTCGGCTGGGGTAGGGAATTCTTTTTTAACTAGAATCATCTTCTATCCCCACAGATTCTCTAACTGCGCTTGTGTTTGTGTTTCATAGTACAAAACTCAAAAAACGACCTTGCAGTTCAGCGAGATATCACCAGCGGTTGTTTCTAAACTAAGGCCCCGATATGACTTCAGAAGTTAAAGGGGTGTGTTCCATTCACATGACTTTCTCTACATCTCTGCAACAAATTATTGTTAGAAAGCTTATACTTCTATTTAATTCATGCAAATCGAGAAAAAAATTAGCAGAAATAGTCTTACTACTTGCTTCCTTGTAAGTAGAAGCGAAATAAGGGAGCATCATAGGTTAAAGTGATAGTCAAAAGTTGGTTGCTATGTGAGTGAAGTTCCTTTGTTTGTATGGACACTAGTTGACAAATTCCTGCATGTGAAAAGTGTAAGTTTTTCAAGGCTGAAACCAAAAACCAAAAATATCTAAAATCGATCAACTCCACGAAAAAAATGTATACAACATTGTGTGTTTTAACGTACTCTACATTTTTTGTATGGTAAGTTTTTATCCATCTCTTACGGTTTAGTAGTTATGCAAAATTCCATAAAATTCATCCAGAATAAAGTAGCCTTCAGAAGTTATTTCCAGAAAATTCAAGATATACATTTTATTTGTCAGGTAAACATCTTTAATATACGATATTTTAATCAAAATAGTCATTTTTGAGAAAATCAAAATTTTCGAAAAAAGTTGCATGTAAAGGGTAGTGGGGGATTTTCTTGAAAATCTTCATGTCGCACCCTTGGGAGATACCAAACTGAAATACCAAGTTTGGTTTCTAACGGTCTTTTCGTTTTTGAGCGCTGCTGCCCACAGACACACACACACCCAAAGACAGACACACACGGACATTTTTCTAAGTTTTTTGATTCAGGGGTTCTCAAAACATATATTTCCGGTGAAATCTCGGTATCAAATTTTTGGTGCAATACAATACCTTCTCTATACGCTGTACATAGTACGTATAGAGAAAGTAAAAATAAATACAATAATATAATGTTTACTCGTTGGGTAAATCTCCAGCTCTTGTTCCTGTTGTACACGCCGCTGCACATTTTGCTTTAATCTCGAAGCTAATTGTTGAGAGTGGCTCCTGTATAATGCGCTCAAAGAACGAGCAGCTCTAAAGGAACCTCTACCAGAGATATCTTTTTTCCAACAGTTAAATGTCGTCTACACTGTAAACATATCACACCAGACTTCATAGTAACTCAGGCTTTGTCAGCACATGGCAAATTTAGTTTTTATTTTCAAAGATTTAAGACAGAACGTATACATACTGAATGGCAAACTGTTTAAAATCTTTTATTACACTGTCCAGTCCTAGAGCATTAAAGAAGAATCTCCGATACTCATTTAAATTGTTATATTAGATTTGACAATGCACTTTATAAAATATTTAGAAAACATGCTGTCTTAGAGAATTCCAAAAGCTTTTATCTTCTATTTACAAGACGTTATAGTATTATTGTTATAATATACATTATTTATCTTGTTTTCTTTCAATAGTATGACCTGCATGTAGCAGGTAAAAATATATGGCTAATTTACTTAATATTATTGTAAATTTATCGATATATAACTATAACCTTTAATACACATTCGAGTGAAATAGGGTTTTATGAAATTTATATTCAATAAATAAATGTTTGTTTCATTGAATATCATTCGATTGCCCGCTACTTAAAACAATAATTGCATCTCTCGGCCTTTGCGTTAAGCGAGAGAGAGGGTGGATCTATCGCGTTTAAAAATATCTCGGATGTGTCGCATTTACTTGACTTTCTCTCTCTGTTCTGCAGCAAACAATTCTTACAAAAGCGTATACTATCTACTTCAAGCTAATCGAGATTAACATTAGCACAAATTGTTTATTATATATTTTATTGAAGGTATAAGGGAAATAAAGGTAAACACTAGCCTAAGCAAGTGAAACCTTTTAAAGCTGGTCGTTACGCAATGACCTTGAAATTTCCTTCTCTTTGCATAACCAGGACAAAAACAAAATAAAAAAACGAAATTCCTTTCCCCATTTGGTAAAAGTAAAATTATTGGGAAATTTAAACCAAAAAATAAAGAATATCTCAGAAATAGTAAAATCCACAAAAACATGTATTTGGCATATTTTAACGAGATCTACGTTGTTGTACAGTAAGATTTCGTCTCTTCTTAAGGTTTACCAATTATGTAAAAGTCATCCAGAGTAATGAGGATTTCAGAGGCTATTCCCAGAAACTTCAAAATATAAATTTTATTTTGATGTAAATATATCTGTTTAATATACCTATATAACTAACCGAAATCGTTTGAGCCATTTTTGAGAAAATAAAAAGTACCCAAAGATGCTATGCAAAGAGTAACTCGGTGTGGGAGGATTTTCCTGAAAATCTATGTGTCGCACTCCTAGAGGTTACTGAACGTAAATACTAAATTTGGTACTTAACCGAGTTTTCGTTTTTGAGTTACGTTGTACATAGACACTCAGACGCGCCGACGCGGAGCTCTTTATAAACATGCTGGATTCTGGGTTCCTCACAACACATTAATCCGCTAAAATCTCGGTATCGAATTTTGGGTGGAGTGCAATACATTTTCTACTTACTATGCACATTAAGCGTGGTAGAGAAAGTAAGAAACTGCTATTTCTCAATCTAAAAACGATACAAAATTGGTTTCATTAATGATGCTAAGGTGAATATATGATAGACTCAATGTCATCTATCGAGTTGGGGGGACGCTCCTTATATTACTTTCTCTATATAGTACAAAGGCATAGAAGGTATTGCACTCCACCAAAAAATTCGGTACCGAGATTTCACGGCAGTGCGCGTTTTAGGGTCGTCCATATTTAAAAAAAATAGAAAAAGGTCGGAGTGCGTGTGTGTGTTCACGCGCCTGTGCCTGTGAACAGGATAACTCAAAAATGAAAAGTCGGAAAATGCCAAATTTCATTCTTAAGTTTAGTATCTTCCAAGGATACAACACGAAGATTTTGAGACAAATTTCCCCACCCAAAACTACCATTTACATTGAAAAAAATTCGAAAATGTTCATTTTTTTTTTAAAAAATGACTAACAATATCTAATTTATGTTATATACATATTTTTCGTGGAATTGACCATTTCCGACATATTCCTTATTTCATTTTTAAAATACTTTTCTCATACGGGAATTTGTCAACTACTGGCCATGGAAACGAATTTCAGTCGCATAGCAACAGCTTTTAAAAGATTTGACTATCGCTTTAGTCTAGTGTACTCCCTTATTTCCCTTCTACTTACAAGGAAACAAGTAGTAAGACCATTTCTGCAAATGTTTATCTTGATTAGCATGACAAAATAACAAAATAAGCTTTTTAATAATAACTTGTTACAGATATGTAAAGAATAAATGGAACACATCAGATTATTTTAGAAGTAATAGTTTTGGAAATAACAGCGCACAAAATATTGCGTGTGTTACCTTGTTAACTGTTTTATTTACGTCCAGATGTTGGGGTTTCCGTTATGATGGCAAAAGCTAGTTAACCATCCATCAACATGTCGGGCAGCTGCAGACCACAGTCCGCGTTCGGAATACGAGGCCATATGTGTGTATACAAATAGTAATTACTACTTTTAAACAGCTTCGGTATCGAGTTGTTTCGTGACATGGTATCGTGTTGAAACTGTAGTTGATTACGATCTCTATTCCCTTCTTCGCCGCAGTTACATTCGGCAATCCTTGATTAAGGTACACCGGGAGTGCAATTTCACATTTATATCTACGTGTAATTCTATATTTTAGGAAACAGGTGTATTTTACGATCTTTAAATGAAGCCAACAGCAAAAAGCTGAACTAAGTACCCCGCCCTCCCATCATCGGGAGTGGTCAATCAAAATTCTCCAACAAAAAGAAATTTTCACAAATGAAACACCAGTGGAGCAGAGGAAAGATGCTGCTCCTGGAAACTGCAACCGTTGGAGGAGCCATCTAGCGCTACCTCATCACTCGAAACCTCAGCCTTCGCCTCATTCCTGTGGTAGGTACACAGCAGCAACACCAGACTCGCACACACGCAAGCAGAGGACAGCTAAATGCTGATTCTCTGTAGACGTCCAAAGTTTCCAACAACTTTTCGGGTTTTTCACCGATTACAATAACATTTTCACTCCCAGCATCCCTTATGCGACTTGGAAAGAAACGTCCTCAACAAGTGCACCACAGCCCGCCTGAGTAGTGTGGTGGTAGTGTGTCCGCCTCACATTCAAAAAGTCGTGACTTCCAATCTCGCTTAGGGTGAGCTACCCGAATAAGGTTTTCCCTTATCCTGAGAAGACGAATGTCGAGTAACTTTAAACTCCATGGAACCCCAAGAGCATTTGAGCATCATTTCACCAATTCCATTCATCGTCCGATATGACCAACCAGGTTAAAGAAGGACGTTAAACTAAAAAAAAAAAAATAGTGCGCCACACAACAGGCGCTATAACCCTGGAAAATCAACGGTAATGAAGTGAGAAGAGACACGGTATTCGCTTACTGGTCTCATAAAACTATGGAAACAACCCAGGTACAAGAGGCCGGGTCAACGAGATTCCTACGCGGGACCTTCTGAATGCAAACATCATGGTTATCGGAGCTTATTCACTTTTTTTCTTCTAATAAATAGTAGTTAGATTTATTTCTTGGTATAGTTGGATACGCAATTGCACTCAGCTGCATCTACAATTATTAAGAAACAGCCAACACCCCAATCGTGAATGTATTGAGAATTGCTCCCAGGAAGCCACACACAGTCTATTTCTAATGAACCTATGTATTTTCCTCATATAAATTTCTCATCCAATTTTTTTACACTTCCTAAATAACTACCATTTTTCTTAATGCCCTTAACTGGTTTTATTTTCAGTAGGTTTTTCCCTTTTATATCTATCGGTAAATTAACTAATTCTTCAATGTTAATTTACCCCTCATTTCTTTGGTTTCTTCACATTCTAAACTCGCATGCCAATAATTATCCTTCATTCCTCATGTTGGGCATTTGTCCCTCCTAATGCAATTCCTTCTCCGTTTACTTTATCTCCTTTCCTCAACCTAACTTTAACTTTCTGTAGAAATTCAGTCATTTTTAATTTCTCTATACGTACTATGTACATAGTGTATAGAGGAAGTATTGTATTCCGCCCTAAAATTCAATACCGAGATTTCACCGGAAATACATGCTTTAGGACTCCCTGAATCCAAAAAAAAGCATTTTCAGAAAAAGGTCCGTGTGTATGTGTGTGTGTCTGTGAACAGCATAGCTCAAAAACGAAAACACCGTTAAATACTAAACTTGGTATTTAGGTTTGGTGTCTTCCAAGGATGCGACACGAAGATTTTCAAGAAAATACCCCACCCCCAACTACCCTTTACATGGAAACATTTTCGAACATTTTGATTTTCTAAAAAATGGCTCTAACTATTTTGATTAAAATCCCGTATATTAAACTTATTTACATACCAAATAAAATGTATATCTTGAACTTTCTGGGAATAGCCTTTGAAGAGCTCTTTATTCTGGATCAATTTTGCAAAATTTTGCTTAACTGCTAAATGGTAAGAGATAGACAAAAACTTACTGCACAGAAAATGTTGAACTCCTCAAAACACACGATTTATGTCCTTTACATTTTTGTTGTGGAGGTAACCGTTTCCGAGATATTCCTTGTTTTTTGTTTCAGTTGTGACTACTTATACTTTTCTCAGGCAGGAAGTGTCGGTTTTTCTTTTGTTCTACTTTTGGTCAAGCAAAGAAGCGATCTGCAATGACAATCGAATAACGGAAGCTTTTAAAACATTGGACTATCGGTTTAGTCTAGTGTATTCCCATATTTTCTTTCTATTTATAAGCAACATTCTGCTAATGATTATCTCGATTAGCAAGGTGCAGAAAGAAGAATCATCATATATAAGAAGTTTGTAGAAGAGATAGAGAAAGACATGTGAGTGTAACACATCAGATTTTTAATTATTTATTACTTTCTCTACACGTACTATGTACATAGTGTATAGAGAAGGTATTGCACTCCACCCAAAAATTCGATTCCGAGATTTCACCGGAAATATACGTTTTAGAGTCCCCTGTATCCAAAAAAAGTATTTTCGGAAAAAGGTCCGTGTGTCTGTGAACACGATAATTCAAAAACGAAAAGTCGGTAAAATACTTAACTTGGTATTTAAGTTTATCTTCCAGGGATGCGACACGAAGATTTTGAGAAAAATCCCCCGACCCCAAACTATCCTTTACATGGACAATGTTTTGAAAATTTTGATTTTCTCAAAAATGGCTCTAGCGATTTTGATTAAAAGTTCGTATATTAAAGATATTTACCTGACAAATAAAATGTGTATTTTGAATTTTCTGGGAATAGTCTCTGAAGACTACTTTATTCTGGATGAATTTAACGGAATTTTGAATAACTGCTAAACCATAAGAGTTGGACAAAAACTTACCCCACAAAAATGTAGAGCACATTAAAACACACAATTTGTTATATACATTTTTTTCGTAGAACTCATCGTTTTTAAGATAACCTTGTTTTTTGTTTCAGCTTTGAAAAACTTATACTTTTCTCATACAGGAATTTGACAACTCCTTTCCATACAAATAAAGGAATTTCAGTCACATAGCAACCAGTTTTTTACATCACTTTAACCTATGGCACTCCCTTATTTCTCCTCTACTTATAAAGAAGCAAGTAATAAAACTGTTTCTGCTATTTTTTTCTCGATTAGCATGAAGTAAATAGAATCATAAGCTTTTTAACAATAATTTGTTGCAGAGATGTAGAGAAAGTCATGTGAATGGAACATATCAGATATTTGTTGTTGTTGTTTTTAAAACACAATTTTTCTAAGTTTTAATGTTAACCATTCTTAATTTAATTTAGTTCCAAAGCCTGTTCTATTTATTTCTGTCCTCACATATCCCTTCCCCACTTTCCTCCAGAACCCCTTTAACTCTAATGAGCCAAGTAGTTTTTAGCGCAATTTTGTTCTGTGAAATCAAACATTTTTTCAGAAGTCATTGTTCATTCTTATTCTTTAACCTGAATCAGTATTTTTAAATTATCACGATTATTTACTTTTACTCCATACTAACCTGCCTGTGCCACCCCATTAAGCGAATTTACTCACATGTTAATTTTCAAACATTGCATCAAGAACAAATATTGTTTAAAAAATCATATGTGCTACATTCACAGGAATTTATCTGTCTCTTATTTGTGTATAGCTTCCACAAACTTTTCTTAGGGAAGCTTCTTTTTCTAACTACCTCGTGTTATTCGAGATAAGCATTTGCAGAAATTGCAAGTACAAGTAGTATAGAGGAAACTATCGAAATATCCTGGCTTAGAAAGTCTATACTCTCTGCATGGCATAGTGAGGGAAGACGAATAACCACAGAACTTTAAAAGTCGTATGTGTAGCATTCACGTGCCTTTTTTTTTTTTTTTTTTTTTTTTTCTTTTTTTTTTTTTTACACTTCTGTTGACAGCAGCTTTTTCATCTATTTGCGGATTCTTAATTGATATAGGCTTTCATTACACACGTACATACATCGTACATACATACAGTTCGTTTTAGATTCATGAAAATACTACCTACTGTAGATAAAGTGATAGGAAGCTGTTTAAAAAGCGAGTCGTTTTGTGATTCTTTACAGAGCACCAGAAAACATTATAGTGATTTATACTTTATTATGATCAATGTTATCGTTATTTTTTGTTTTATTTATTGTCGCTCCAACTGGGTCATATGCGACTTTTAAACAGTGTAAGTAGGTACTAGAAACATCAAGGCAGCAAAAGAATTACTCAGAAATAGTTAACGGCACAAAAACGTTTACGTATATTGGGAGCTTTATGTATAATTACATTTTTACTTTCTCTACACGTACTATGTACACAGTGTGAAGAGAAGGTATTCTATTCCACCCAAAAATTCGATACCGAGTTTTCACTGGAAATACATGTTTTGGGTCCCCCTGAATCCAAAATAAGCATTTTTACAAAAAGGTCCGTGTGTGTGTGTGTGTGTGTGTGTGTGTGTGTATGTGTGTGTGTCTGTGTGTCTGTGGACAGCATAGATCAAAAACGAAAAGACCATTAAATACCAAACTTGGTATTTAAGTTTGGTATCTTCCAAGGATGCGACACGAAGATTTTCAAGAAAATCCCCCCCCAAACTACCCTTTACATGGAACATTTTTCGAACATTTTGATTTTCCCAAAAATGGCTCTAACGATTTTGATTAAAATGTCAAATATTAAAGATATTTACCTGACAAGTAATATGTATATCTTGAATTTTCTGGGAATAGCCTCTGAAGACTACTTTATTCTGGATGAATTTTACGGAATTTTGCAGAACTGCTAAACCGTAAGAGATGGACAACAACTTACAACACAAAAAATTTAGAGCACATTAAAACACACAATTTAAGCCATATACATTGTTTTTCGTGAAGTTGATCGTTTTTTTAGATATTCCTTGTTTTTGGTTTCAGCTTTGAAAAACTTATACTTTTCTCATACGGAATTTATCAACTTCTGTTCATACAAACAAAGGAACATCAGTCACATAGCAACCAGGTTTTGTCTGTCACTTTAACCTATGGTACTCCCTTATTTCGCTTCTACTTACAAGGAAGCAAGTAATAAGACTATTTCTGCTAATTTTTTTCTCCATTAGAATGAAGTGAATAGAAGCCTAAGCTTTTTAACAATAATTTATTGCAGAGATGTAGAGAAAGTCATGTGAATGGAACGCATCAGCTTTATTTTATTCACAGAGTTTCAAAACTTTTTAACGTAATGTAATGCTTCTCTACTTAGTAATTAGAGAAAGTAAAAGTATAAATAGCTTTAAATTCAAAGCAATAACAAAGTTTAGGCCGGAAATAGTTAACGCCACAAAATATTTCAGATAAAATGTGTGTTATAAGGCGATCTGCACTTTTTTTTCTTCTTTGCTTTAATAGAAAGACGTTTGTGTATCCTCAACGATTTATCAGTTATATAAAATTACCTCAGAATCAAGAGACTAACACAGACCATCGCAGAAAATTCAAGTTATGCATTTTATTTGTCGTGCGGATATCTAAAACATGTAATATTCTAAGAAAGATCTGATATGTTACACTCACGTAACTTTTTCTCCCGTTCTGTAAGAAACTATACTAACAAACCTTATTCTTCTATTTACTTCATGCTAATCGAGATAAACATTAGCAGAAATGCCCTAATTTCGCCGTTCCTCTTAAGTAGAAGGGAAATAAGAGAATACACTAGCCTAATACAATAGTCCAATCTTTTAAAAGCATGGCCAGGAGTAAAATAAAAGAAACAAGAACGACAAAGTTCTGTGTCTTAAATTTAAAGGAATATCTCGGAAATCGTTAACTCAAAAAGAAACGGTGTATCACATAAATTGTGTGTTTTAACGAGATGCTCATGTTTTCTGTAGAAGTATTTGTCTATCTCTTATGATGTTGTGCAAAGGACATATCAAGATGACTTCAGAGGCTATTTCCAGGGAATCAATTTATGATTTGTCGTGTAAGTATCTTTAAAATACGCTATTTGTCTATCTCTTATGATGTTGTGCAAAGGACATATCAAGATGACTTCAGAGGCTATTCCCAGGGAATCAATTTATGATTTGTCGTGTAAGTATCTTTAAAATACGCTATTTTAATCAAAGTCCTTAGAGCCACTTTTTGAGAATATCAACATTTTCGAAAATTTTCCCATTTAAAGAGAGTTTGGAATGCGGGGGGGGGGGATTTTCTTGATAATCTTGGTATCACATTCCTTGGATGATGCTGAACTTAAATATCAAGTTTTGATACACGGGCACAAACACACACTCACACACAAACACACACATACACACACAAGCGCACACAAACACACACATACAAAAACACACAAACACACACAAATACACACAAACGCATACACACACTCACACACAACACACACAAACATACACATACAAACATGGACTTCTAGAAAATCAGATGTGTTCAAATTACACGACTTTCTCTACATCTCTATAACAAATTACTGTTAAAAAGCTTACTGTTCTATCTACTTCATGCTAATTGAGACAAACATTAGCAGACATTGTCTAATTGCTTTCTTGTAAGTAGAGGGGAAATAAGGGAATACACTAGGCTAAAGCGATAGTCAAATCTGTTAAACGCTGGTTATCATGTGGATGAAATTGGTTTCTTTACATTGGCAGGAATTGACAAGCTCCGTATGAGAAAATTTTAAGTATTTTACAACTGAAACCAATATTAAGGCATTTAAACAAAATTAAAAAAATCTGATGTGTTCCATTAACATGACTTTCTCTACATCTCTGCAATAAATTATTGTTAAAAAACTTGTTCTTCTATTTACTTAATGCTAATCGAGAAAACATTGGTAGAAAGGGTCTTACTACTTGCTTCCTTGTAAGTAGAAGGGAAATAAGGGAGTACCATAGGTTAAAGTGACAGTCAAAAGCTGGTTGCTATGTGACTGAAGTTCCTTTGTTTGTATGGACAGGGGTTGACAAATTCCCGTGTGAGAAAAGTACAAGTATTTTAAAGCTGAAACTAATAACAAGGAATATCTCAAAAACGGTCAACTTCACGAAAAAACTGTACGTAACATAAACTGTATGTTTTAACAAGCTCTAAATTTTTTGTGTGGTAATTTTTTGTCTATCTCTTGCAGTTTACCAGTTATGAAAAACTCCGCAAAATTCATCCAGAATAAAGATGTCTTTAGAGGCTATTAGCAAAAAATTGAAAATATACACTTTATTTGTCTTGTAAATGTCTTAAATATGAGCTTTTAATCAAAATTATTAGAGTCATTTTTAATACTAAGTTTGGTATTTAACGGTCTTTTCGTTCTTGAGCTATGCTGTCCACAGACACACAGACACACACACACACACACACACACACACACACACACACACACACGGACGTTTTTGTAAAAATGTTTTTTTTTATTCAGGGGGACCCAAAACATGTATTTCAAGTGAAAACTCGGTATCGAATTTTTGGGTGGAATACAATAAATACCTTCTCTATACACTATGTACATAGTACGTGTAGAGAAAGTAAAAATCATATTTTATACATGGGAACCTAAAACATAAAACCTCACTATTGAAAAAAAAAAAGTGTAAAAATCCTTAGCATGGCTTCCTTCGGAAGGGAAGTAAAGCCGTTGGTCCCGTGTCATAGATTTACAGCACATAAAAGAACCTCAAGCCTGATAGGCCTCTGGGCGTCAAAGACCGCTTAATTTTGCTCAATTTAGAATGGGACGCTGAGAACCACAGCAGTTAAAGAGCTTCCATAAATAACACGCTATTTATTTATTTCACTATTGTATATTTGGATGGAATGCAATACCTTCTCTAGTCGCCCTCCGTGGTGTAATGGTTACCATGCTAACTTCATATACCCAAGGTCGCGTGTTCAAACCCGGCTGTGGACGATGGATTTTTTTCGGGCGTAAAAACCCTTATCATGGCTTCCTCCGGAAGGGAAGTAAAGCTGTGGGTCCCGTGTCATAGATTTACGGCACGTAAAAGAACATCAAACCTGATAGAGAGGCCTCTGAGCAAAAGTAAGCGGTCTTTCACGCCCAGTATGGAATGGGACTCTGAGAACCACAGCAGTTAAAGAGCGTCCATAAATAACACGCCATTTCATTTCTCTACCTATGTACTACGTACGAAGTAGAGAAAGTGATAATTGTTAGAGATATTACAGTATAAAGAGTAAAAACAACGAATATTTTTTATCTGAAGGGTAGTTTGCAGTCGAGGAATTTCTTGAAAATGTTCAATTATTGGAAGACGTATTTAAAACCACATTGTTATCTAACCGGATTAGTTTCTGAGTCATGCTGTTTACAGACAGAAACAAATGCGAGCGGACCCTTTTCTAAGAATGACGTCATTATTATTATTTTTCAAGGACCTTCAGAATCATATGTCCAATGAAATCCCGGTATCGAATTTTTGGGTGGAATGCAATATTTTCTCTGCCTACCAGAAGGTGCGTAATGGAGAAATTAAAGTATGATATAAGCACTAAATTGTCCAATCAATAATAACGGACATCTTCAAAATGGTGGATCAAAATAGTTATTTGAAGTAAATTATTGATTTTAAAGACATCTACACTGTTTTGTGGAGTAGACTATTTTCAGGAAATTGAAGATATACATTGCTTTCATTACCCAAATATCTTAAATATATGGCATTTTAATGAAAACCGTTTAGAGCTACTTTTCAGAAAATAAAAACATCCAAAGTTGTTTCAATAAATGATCATTTGGGCTGGAAGAATTTTCCTGTTTACTAAAATGATTTTATACAGGGGACCCTAAAACGTGTATTACGTGTATCTCAGTATCGTAGTTTTGTTGGATTGCAGTACTTTCTTTACCTATGTACTATGTAAAGTAAACATGATATTCGAAATGTAGGAATTTGAAAACTGAAGTTGTTCTAGTTATAGAAAGGATTACATACCATAAGATGATGCAATATTAGGTTTGTCTACCACAAATCTGTCTAATGTGTCTCGAAGAACTTCATTAATCAATCCAAATGTAGAATGTATAAGGTCGTGTATTACATTTCGAATCTTGTAGATATATCTGTCTCACATAAAGTATGCAGCATAACATTTGATTAACACTGTAGTTTTGAACAAAGCAATTCAATTTTTGCTTTCTATACTTAGTAGATATTACAACAAAGGTAGACAAGGTGTTGCACCCTACCCAAAAATTCTACACATTTTAGGGTTCCCTGGGGGGGGAAGCACTCGTAGAAAAAAGTCCGTGTGTGTATGTGTGAACACGATAACGCAAAAGTCACTAAAATACCAAACTTGATACTTTATGTTTAGTATCTTCTAAGAATGTGACACGCAAACTACCCCTTACATGAAAGATTTTCGAAAATTTGATGTTTTCAAAAATGGCTTTAAAGATTTTGTTTAAAGTACTATATATTAAAGATGTTTATATGGAAATTAAAACATATACTACATTCAATTTTTTGGGAGTAGCCTATGAACATATCTTTATGTTATTGAATTTTGCATAACTGATAAACCGCAATAGACAAAAACTTACTACACACAAAAAAAAAAAAAAAATGCAGATCTCGTTAAAGCACACAATTTATGTGATATACATTTTTTGTGGATTTGACCATTTCCACGATATTCCTAGTTATTGGTTTCAGTTTGAAAAAAAAAACGTTTTTTTCACATGGGAATTTGTCAACCCCTGGTCATGCAAATAAACGGATTTCAATCACATGAACCAGCTTTTAAAAGATTTGAATGTCGCTTTAGCCTAGTGTATCCGTTATTTCCCTTGTACTCACAAGGAAGCAAATAACACAATTTCTGCTAATGTTTATCTCGATTAGCATGAAGTAGATAGAAGATTTTCATCAGTAATTGGTTAAAGAGATGCAGGGAAAGTCATATGAATGGAACACATCGGATTTTATGTAATTTAACGTCCTTTAACTTATTTGTTGATATCGGACAATGAATGAAACTGGTGAATAAATGTTTAAATGATCTCAGGGTCTGCGTCGACATTCGTCTTCTCAGGATAAGGGAAAACCGCGAGAAAATCAACCTTATCCGGGTAACTCATCCTAAGCGAGAGTCGAACTAGCGATCTGTTGAATGTGAGACCCCGACGATATCCCCACTTTACCCACTACACGGGACTCAGATTTTTGTTTTGGTTTTCTCATATAAAAATCTAAAGCGGATCTATTACATAAATTAAGCATAGATATTTGTAATAATTAATTTGTTCGCGTGCACTTTGTTATCATTGCAGCGTAGTTGTACACGTAATAAAAACATAAATGTATAGGTAAAGAAAGAAAGTAAGAATACACATTGAAAGTCTTCTAATAAAGGGACATATTGAATGGCCTATAGTTCACAAGAAAATGTGGTGAGGTACTCCGGTAGTCTGTAGAGCATAATATGGTCAGGAAATACACTGATCAGCCATTATTGTCGTTAAGTCGAGAACCGTCAATATAAACAAGAGTGTTCAGTCAACAAATCACCATAAAGTGTTTAATCGGTGCAGAGTCTCTCTGATTAGACATCGTAAGATCGACAAAGGGAAATGAGAGAGAGTCTTCACTGTGAAGGAAGGATTTTGTCATTATTTCAGGAAAAATTAAGTTGAATTCAGTCAGATTCGGTGAGATAGAGAGAGAGGGGGAGGGGGAGAAGATGAGGTGCTAGTGTAGAAAACGTAGGGGTACATAGTGGATCCTGGCATAGTAACAATGTTGGAAGCGTCTTGAGAGAGTAGCATACTTCCGTATAATGTTCGATCTGAAGGGCTCGCACCGAATCAATCAGCTTCATCTTCTAACTGCATTGTATACTATGGATCCGTAGTCGAATTAAGACATTGTAATCTGCTCCCCAGCTCCAAGCAGCTAGTTCTGAGAAGATTAAGGCGTCTTAAACATTCAGCTCGAAGTTGTTTAAGATGTGGGACCCAAGTTGGTCAAAGTATAATTCTAGTATTCGAACTGTAGTGACAACAGCAATGCAATGATTTCCAAGATATAGTCGAGGAGTCAGATCAGGTCTTCAAGTCTGGAGAAAACTACACATTGACTTTTAGAAGGAGAGAGTTTTAAACTGGTGGTAAAACTCCATTGTTGCAGTGCATGGAGTATCACTAATTTGTTCCTGATGAATATTGAGTTCAAATGATGAACAGGCACGATGTTCGAAACAGCGTAAGAATTTATTTCATTAAAGCTTCATATTCATTAAAGCTTGTTAAAATATTTTATTCATTAAGTTCTTATATTGATTAGCTTAATTGCTAGAATGACAGTGAATTGTATCGAAAGTATAAAGTAAATTACTATTAACATATACAGTACTGGAAAGGTAGAGTCAGACTGAAAATTTCAATTTCATCGATTCAAATCCGATTTGAACCACGGATCTCCTAGTTTCCATCCAGTTGCTCTTACCTGAGCTATTATAGCACTAAATTTCCCATTCGTGTTTTCGGTAAACCACACGAGAAGATCATATTATTTTGGGTTGACATACTCCAGCCTTCATAGTCTAACCAACTATTGATATATCATTTATTATATTTTATTTGCGAAAGTTTTTAACAAGAATGTAACTGGAAATTTTGAAATTCCCTAAGTAAATCTTACTTGTGATCCTTCTCATCCAATAGTTTTCATGGTTTTCTAAGGTATCACAGTCCGGCAAATCGTGAATAAGTAATAAGTAGTGTTCTCTTGAAATGACAAACGTAGACAAAGAAACAAATATGAAAGGTGTAGATTTAAAATTTAATATGGCTCTCATACATAAAGCTCTTAAACGACATTAGTCAGGATTCGAATGCATTTGTGGTAGTTGTCGAATTTTCGCAATTCAACAAAACAGCGTTGTCCAAACGAGTTCATTCAGAGGAATGTTACCAACAGAGCCGTCGCAGTCGGCTGGATGGCGGGAAATTGTGGCGGCGTGCGCAAGCTCAGGCTCGTGGTGAACAGGTGAAGGCAGCATTCTCCCGCCGGCATTCAAAGAACAGCTGCCTTACCGACGGAGCAGCTGTGGCTTTCCTTCATAGTTGCGTAGGATGGCACATGTTGGAGTATACCTATTTTAATTGCGCGTGAACCGTGTAGTAGAGGGGCGAGTTGGAATTAACCCAGTCGCAACATGGGAGCGGCGGATGCTCTAGTTAAAGTAAAGAAGTCTCATAAATGCAACTAAATGTGACATATGGTGTCTCAGGAATGGAATCGAGTAGTATATGTGATGTTGAGCAATCCATGACTGCTGAAATTAGTGTATCAACTTAGTGCTGCTTTCTAAAGCGCGTCTGATCAAGTGAAGGGGAACTGTGTGGTGGTGTGTTTGTGTGGTGTGCAAGTTCACTACCCCCTCAGGAGCGTGATGTCTCGATATTCGAGGTACGGTTGTGCATGCAATGCGTAGAATTGGATCCTTTACCTGTCTTTTAGAACTCTTACACGGGGTTGAACACACTAGCGACATTAACATTAACACGAGTGTCAGAACTTAAATGGTGACTACCCTTGTATTTCATGAATTAGGATTTGCATGATTTGTGCCGTATTTTACATAGCTGAATTTTGAAACTTACTAACACTTGTTTATTTGGAACCAAACTGACTCGTGATTGATTTTAGTGGAAACAAGGGAAGAAGTGAGAGAAGGGGTTTATTATTTTTATTCAATTGGAACGTTGGTATCGAAACACGAGGGGAGTAGGACGACGACAGTTGTGTGGACTTGCCATGAAGCTACAGCTTATTGTGGTCGAGACTGGTGAAAGATGGAGGCGCGCTCTTCTCAGGTGAGCTGGCACTTAGCTCTTGCGGCTCTTTACATGCTTTTGTTTTTGTTTCAATCTTGGCACAATGGTTCGCGAAGAGTATTCTGTTAATTTGCCTCTAATCCGCCGCTCTAGCTTAAAACAACGTCTTTAAATCTCGTTTCTTGTTATGACTTAATGATGCATGTTTAACTTTAATTTATTGCATTATTAGTTCATGTAAGTAGCCACAGTTTATGACACAAAACCATAGCTTCTCAGAGTTAACAGATCATTTTTACCTAGGTATATCTTAGTAGGAATTTATTTTGTACACAAATTATTGTATTAGAAGAACACACATGTAATCTGAAACACCTATAGTAATTTGGCGAATATCAGCTTTAAATACCATAAGCAAACCGTAACGGATTTTTGTTCTTTGCTCAAAGATCATGATTTAGATCACGCAATTATGATTTCAAGGTCGCGGGTTTGTGACCTTGTGTTCAAAAGCGACAGCCCCATATCTATATTTACTGGCATGTAAAAACTCCTGCGGGACGAAATTCACCAATACGGCGGCGCTAATCTAATTCTGAAAATTGACAGCGTCGTTAACATTTTGTTTCAATTTTGCAAGTTGATCCAATAATCCATAAGAATATTTGACACCAAAAGTTTATTTCATCCTGATTTAAATAAGGCAGGCTTTCATTGCACCTTTCATTCTTCTTGTTTCTTCTTCTTTTTTATGTTGTTAGCATTTTGTCAATTTTACAGCCAGTTCAAAACATGTGCGTATGTTATGCCCAACAGATTCACAAAATTACATGTGGTTCATTTTTTGCACGTTCTCTATTCTCTTGGAAACATTGCCTGACAATGAAGTGTGCAAGTGTAACCAAATTCATTTATAACTATTTTCTTTTTAATGGCCCAATTTTTGTATTTTAAGACGTGATTGTCCAACTTTAAAGTCACACGCGATATTCACACTAAATATTTGAGGGAGAAAAATTTTAAAAATGAGACAGAAAGTAAGAAAGATGTAAATATTGCTGGTTTACTTTTTATCAAAATTTATTGTAATGGTTAGTTTTGTTTATAAAGTGTTGTCTTGTAGTCTTCTCATTCCACTGCAAATAGTGGACTTATAAATACGTTCCAATCTCATGTGTAAACTTTTATTTATATATATATATATATATATATATATATATATAAAATTTTAAAATTGACATCATTCATATTAAAATATGGTTCAGAAAGGCAATGGAAACATTTAGCACACAAATCTAGCCCCTGCATCCATATGCTGCCAAAGTGGAAACAATTACGATTGAGAAAATGGGAATTAACTCATTTGACAGCTGTTTTAGAATACTTCTTTTTAAACACGTTGTTTTTGAATCTAATATGTTTGTTTACCTCAAATTCTTGGAAAACTTCTCAAGAGTTCCAAGTTCCTTCACCTCTTAAATAAAATGCAAAGAAAAGGTCAACAGTTTTTTCATATTACCAATTTGAATAATTACAAATATATTACTTTTATTAATCTTACAATTGGAGCTTACCATGAATAGAATAGTTGGTTGAATGTGAATGGTAATAGGTATTTCTTATAATAATTTCAATTTTTGTAAACAAAATTTGCAGAGACATTTACAACAACTTTGATGTAGTTGTTCATTTACCATTTTAAAATAATAAATTAATTTTACAGGAGTGCGATACAAAATTAGAGAATTGGTTCTCTTGTATTTGGCTGTATGCATGAAACATTAATAAATCCTTGCATGATTAGGTTAAAATTTTATATAATAAGAGTTAGAAGAAAGTTTGCCAATAAATTACAGTTTGGTTAGAATATGTAAAAGAAACATTAAGCTGGAAGCTTTTTTGTACAGTTATAAAGGTGAGATTTTAAATTTTAGGTGAATCCTATATACAAAGAATATGCTGGCATGCTGATGTCATTGAATTGGTAAAGAATTGAGGGTAGATTGTACAAAGGGATTTTTTGACAAACTGCTGTATCTGGTTCCAAAGTTTGTTGAACATTATGAAAAGTTAGGGCAAGAGTTAGAAGTTTGTGATTTTAGATGGATTATTGTATGTATGGGATTGTTACTGACACTTTTGTGACTGAAGGGCAACTGATGTTTAAAAACAGTTGATTGTTTTATTTAGGAAATAAAAAATAATATTTAGAGCAAGAGATGTACTTTTAAACAAAGATGAAGTGCAGCAGAAATTAAGCAAAATATAATTAGAACAAGAATTCCATTAATTGCATTTTTTAGTGGATATAAACCAGTTTCGAACTTCAGATTAGCGAGTAGTGCTGTGGGAATTAAGCACCTTCAGCTGTGATTTACTTTCACTAGCACTTATCTATGATAAGTAACAGTATTGTATTCCACTAAAAAAATTCTATATTGAGAATTCGTTGGGAATACACGTTTTGAGGTCACCTACATTACATTGCAATCTGTGGGTTCTGCTTTGAGATTAGACATAATGTGCATCTTTAGGATGTAGATAAAGTCAAAATTACACTAGTGGTTACTCTTGATAATTATTATCATTATTTATTTACAAATATTAATTTTGATATTGAATTTTTCAGTGGTGTTAATCTGCATAATTTACAATTACATGTCTGTTTCCAAATAGCAATTCATACAGTATGCATTCCTGGAATATTCATGCATATTATGTTTACAACACTGCATTAAGTATTTCTAGTATTTTTTGATTGAATGAAAAATCCTCCTCTGTGTAGGTGTACGTAATGAGATTTGTAAATTTGTTTTTGTTCATATGCAATTCCTTTAAAGCATAGAAGATGGAAGTGAATTAAATAAAACTATACCATTGTAGTAAACCCCTTTTTGGAATGTCTGTAAATTATTTGTTGATCGATGTAAGTTCTGTCTGTGTCTAGTCTCTTTTTGTAAACTAACACATACAGAAAGTATTTTTGGAAAAAAAAAGTTCCACTAATAGGTCAGCAAACTGAAACTGAAATATGAACTGTCGGAAGAAATCATTTTGAAGCAATGTCGCATAAAAATTAGAACATGTTATCTTTGGGGCAAAAACAAGTTGTGATAAGTTGTGCTAGCTAGACGTCGAAATTTAGAATTTATTTTTCTATCTGTTGTAGGAATCCATGTATCACTTTCCTGATTGCCTGGTATTCTACTTAGGATTAAATACAATACACCATGTTTGCAACAAAAATAGGAAAATCTTACCAAGTTCACTGACCATTTAATCTAACATATTATATTACCAAGAAAAGAAATTGTTGAATACGTTATTTACTCTAGTAGTACGAAACTAAAGGACATATTAAAACCATTATGCAAGTGTAAGATAAGAACCCGGTTATATACTCGGTGTACCAAATCGTCGTGCATTACACAACCGAACCGTCCACACCTATTCCACCTACCTGTAGCTGAGCAATCCGGAGGCCGCAAACAACATTGCTTATATTTAATCCTTTGAAACCCTCAACTGTAGCAGCATAAAATGGGATTACAAGAGTTGCTTGGATTCAAAATTTAATCTCAAGAAACATTTTGATAAAAACACACCAGCGGTGCACAAGGGCCGTTGCACCATCAAGGCAACCGTCGAGGAGCAATATTCGCCTCCTCCTGTCACTCCACAACCCCAATACACACCCGCCATCCTACAAAACCCACAATCCCGTCAGAACGTGGTTAAGTTCTCTCTGAGAACAGGGACACGTCTAACACACCTCGGGCTGCCCTCAGCCTGCCAATCACACTGGACTGGACTGGAATATACTACATCAGGCCAATATACGATTACACGCGCGAATATACCACGTAGAGGAAACTTGTAAATTCTTCAGGGAAATTCACCCGTCATGTCGAATCAATGGTGGTCAGCTTGCTTGTACCAGTTACGAAGTTATTGAGGTTGACAAACACTGATAAATGCTAGCTGAGAGTGGCTTTGCTAATCATTCTTGACCTTTGAAATGATTTAACATGCTCTGGGTAAATAATATACAAGAAAATGACAGATAAGTCGCATTTGAGATGTAGCAGCTGTAATTCCGGGTGTAATGACTACATGAGCTTCGTTGGCATGTTCTTATTTATATTTTTGCACGCGCTCGTGAAACACGATAAAATTGTCTTTTTTTTTTTTTTTTTTTTTTCTTTTTTTTTAAACTGAAGAGCCACAGAGTAAATATTCATACAAATATTCTTTTCGTGGCTGTTTTATTTTACATTAACTAATATGTTGGCAAGTTCGATTAGATTACCATCAAGTTAACCGTCAAAGATTCTGCTTGAACCTTTATATGGTTGTAAACTTTCAACTGGAGTGTGGACACATTGCTTAGAATTACTGTTAAAAAGTTTCAAAATGCGCGCTCACAAGGGTTTAGAGTAAATTCAGTTAAATTTCAAAGTTTATGGTTCCTGAAGCGATATTATTCGCAGTTAACCAAAGCATTTTTGAATGGGAAGATGCATCTAATAAGCATCAAACTTCATAAACTATGTACATAATATCATTACTTCAGTTAATTGCGGTGTTCCCCGCCACAATGATGAGTGCTGCTGACTGATAACATGACCTTTTGTTTACAAATGCATAAAATTGCCTCTATACCTTGTGATGAACTTGGTGTCGGACGGTTTTTCGGATCCTGCCGTGGCTTTTGAGCAGAATCTCCGACGTTGATGTTTTCAACTCCTGTTGATTACCCGTGGTCGTTTGTTTGGCTAGAGTGTTCTAATTCTAGGATCTTATAGTAGAGACATTTACTGATTATGTACGAACAGTTTGACTTACACAAGTAAGCTGCGAGACACACGCACTCAAACGTTCACATTGCACAGCCATTTCACTGACCACTAGAACAATAAGATATCTAGCTCAGAGTGTTCTAATTCTAGGATCTTATAGTAGAGACATTTACTGATTATGTACGGACAGTTTGACTTACACAAGTAAGCTGCGAGACACGAGGCAACGTTCACATTGCAGTCATTTCACTGACCACTAGAACAATAAGATATCTAGCTCAGAGTGTTCTAATTCTAGGATCTTATAGTAGAGACATTTACTGATTATGTACGGACAGTTTGACTTACACAAGTAAGCTGCGAGACACGAGGCAACGTTCACATTGCAGTCATTTCACTGACCACTAGAACAATAAGATATCTAGCTCAGAGTGTTCTAATTCTAGGATCTTATAGTAGAGACATTTACTGATTATGTACGGACAGTTTGACTTACACAAGTAAGCTGCGAGACACGAGGCAACGTTCACATTGCACAGCCATTTCACTGACCACTAGAACAATAAGATATCTAGCTCAGAGTGTTCTAATTCTAGGATCTTATAGTAGAGACATTTACTGATTATGTACGGACAGTTTGACTTACACAAGTAAGCTGCGAGACACGAGGCAACGTTCACATTGCACAGCCATTTCACTGACCACTAGAACAATAAGGTATCTAAGCGATCGACATTATAATCCTTCCGTCTGTGACAGCTGGAGTTGAACGTGTTTCTCGGGGTCTGGGCCACCTTATATTGTACACGGACAAAAACGCTCCCAAAATCTGAGTCTAGTCCCATCATCGACTAATTCTTCGCTGAATGCGCTGGCGGGGAAAACCCGCCCTGCGCCGGTTTGTCCACATGTGGTCTCTTGGGATCGAACCCGGGTCGCATTATACTAGGCTATTCGATTGGTTCCTTAATAGCTAAGGTTGTTTTTTCTTTTATTGTCTTTTTCTTTCTTTTTTATAATTTATAAGCTGTGGAAGAACAACTTGCAGAGCAATCAATGGACTAGGTGCCGATCTTACATGAACTCAGCGAGTTGTTGCGTGCGTTTCTACCCCAACGAGAAAATGGTGGGCGTCCACATTCGGATCCCCTTACTTACTGCAAGGTTTTTCATTAGTTTGCTTTCCACCAAACGATTGGTTTTCACGCGACGCTTGTATATACCACGTGTCATTTTGAAAAGAAGAAACAGGCAACCCAAATAAGGTAATTTACTTTGATTAAAACGTAATGCTTTTATAATCTTATTTTATTATAAGATAATTCTTAAAGTAGGTTCACAGTAAAGTGGGAAAGAACAAAAGTAAGAACGTAACACAAACTATACACCAATAACAGAAATTGAAATGCATGTCTATAACGACATGGTAAGTCGATTATACACATTGGGATGCCATTTGACTAGTGATGTTTACCCTGCTTGCAATATGACCAACATGACACAGGTAACCAGCTACCAAAATAGTTGCTAATAACCGTGACTTAATAATTTAAAATTCCTGTTACGAAAGCATCATGCTAATACGTTTTATATTCCGGGTTTCTTTTTGAAGTTTACTATTAGAGACAGTAAACACTGTCTCTGCGATAATAACTTTTGCTCTATATTGCATTATGTAGATGATTCCATTTGATATTTTACCTAATATTTAACTGCAGTTCCTTCGAGCGCCTTTACTAACTCGATAAGAGATTAGAATACAACGACAGTTTCTTTTTTCCTCCAGCAATAAAACAAATTATTACAAATGCTTTTTATTCCTTTTTTTTTTTTTTTTTTCTTTTTTTTTTTTTTTTTTTTTCTGAATGTTCCTAGAACTTAAGACTTGTGCATAACAGAAGGAACTGCTTCGATGTAAATTATAATATACGATTCATTGCTGATAAAATATCAATGGAGGAAGAAATAAAGCATGCAAAGTACGAAATAGTCTCTCTCTCTCTCTCTCTCTCTCTCTCGCACGCATGCGTCGCGAGGTTTTTGTCAGCGGCAGTCAGTGATCACAGTTTATTGTAAGAGTTTATACTGAGGATTATTAACAGTAATGTCGGGACCTTCAACACCTAAGCACTCCTCTGGTAAGTCTATTACAGGACAGGTTAGGAGATTGTTTACAATGTTGTCTCATACTTGGGAAAACAAGTACTATTTCTCATTCTGCATTCAGCCAAGCACGCGCGTATTGAAACAATGATATAGCGGTGATGGCAAACTCTCCATCCATCCTCGCCTTTCCTACCATCTCCGAACGGTGGTCGGCTAAATCGGGAATAGTGGAAGCAGTTGAAGGTGTGAGCTACGCGGACCGAAATATGGTAATATTTCTAATTACCTTACCAAGCTATAGATGGGATTGCCCATGAAACCTGAACAATACCAGTGATAATACATGCGTTAGTGTTATTAGAAATTTTAATCGCTTACTTTGCTAGTTTACTAGTACCATGGCAGGGAGTATTTGTCATGTGATTTATGAGTAACTTATGTTCTAACATGCTACTAGTCTTATTTGTTTTAACATTCTAAAATAATATTAAAGTTACGACTGTATAATTAAATACATTTTTAAACATGCAAATAGAAATCTACTTTCAGCACACTGGAGATGTTCTTGTGACCACTACGACCTTGATATACAGCAGGTATGGACGAATACGGATCACATCATAGGAGGGAGGTAACAGTTGAGGTAGCATAATTCCCTCAATCGGAGCAGTGGCGTAATGCGAGTCTCTTTTGAAATGTTAGAAATAATTATTTATTAAAATGCAACATATGTATTACGCATTAAATGGAAAAACAAAATGAATAATCATTATTATTAATACAATAAAAGTTTTAAAAACATCTCACATTTGATAAAATAAAAAAATAAATATAACAACGCTTACAACTTGCAGGAAGCAT
The DNA here is from genome assembly GCA_030762935.1 of Hymenopus coronatus. Classification (NCBI taxonomy): domain Eukaryota; kingdom Metazoa; phylum Arthropoda; class Insecta; order Mantodea; family Hymenopodidae; genus Hymenopus; species Hymenopus coronatus. The sequence continues at coordinate 132,881,715 of CM060894.1, forward strand.
ACAATACCCAACACTCGGTACATTTACACGAAATAATTATAATATTTCTCCAATTGACGTAGTTGGATTTCGAATTGGAGCCAGGTTACTATCCCAAGCTTTTTGTATAATTTTGCAGAAAATGTACATTAGAGAAGTAATTTAACAAAGCAATGATGTTATTAAAGGTCACGAATTACAATTGTGTGATACTTAAACTAATTTATTACGACATATATTTGTACATTATTTTCAGGCAGAGCTTTATATCGTAAGTTATCAGTTATTTGCATTGTTTACAATTTTAACTATATATTTATAGCATTTTATTCGTTAATATTCTTTGTTTATAGAAGCCTCCAGTTGGGGGAAGCAGAAATTTGGAAATAATTTTTTGTGTATCACAAAATATGAAAAGTCCCATTCTTACACGAACTAATGAGAAAGCATCTCGTAGTTGCACATAGCATATTCTGACACTAGGTGGAAGCTTGCATTGTGTTGCAAACAGCAAATCAGAAGGGATGGGATAGAAGTCACGTGGCACGCGGAGTAAAAAATTTCATGTTCTGCTTGTTTGTTTAGAGATAAATCGCAGTATAGGACACACATTTTGTGAAATAAATTCCGAAATTTACGATTATACTTATACGTTCTTTTATATAAAATTTCGCTAATTGGTAGTCATTTTAGGTTTTTGATTATATCTTGCAACACTTGTACGTATACTTTAATTGTAACGACTCGTTAGCTCGATTACTGGTACGAAATACTGGTATGTAAATGGTTTTTGGTAACAATTACCTAAAACACACATCCCTGTCTGAACTGGCGCCTACTGGGCTGGACGTGATATGGATCTTCCGGCCAGGCTGTAATTCAGACCTCATTCCCGCGTCTCTAATGTAGGGAAAAAGTTTGTCAAGTTCATTTTCACTTTTGCTATTGCCCTCAAAATGCATTCGCGTTATTCCGTCAAACGTAGAGATTATTTTGTGTTTCCGTCCCACTTTCTCCCTAAATATCTCATTCTCCTGTATGCCTCTCTTTATCTTTGTGCAACTTTAATATGTTGCAAATCAATGGTTAATAGAACTGTTTTTATTGCAGGGTTAATACAATAGGCAACATGGTGACTCTGGCTTATCAGTAGCACTGGGGAAGTTGAAGACCTATAAATTGTCTAAAATATACTAAGAGACCCTAATAGCTGGAAAAAAATCAGATGTGTTCCATTCACATGACTTTCTCTACACCTCTGAAACAACTTATTTTGAAAACCTTATTCTTCTATCTAAACATGATAATCGAGATAAACATTTCTGGTCCCTTGTAAGTAGAAGGGCGAAAACCTAATGTGTTTCATTTACATGATGTCCTCTCGCTGTTCGGGAAATAAACCTTTTAATCAAAACATTAATCTGTTATCTACATCATGCTAATCAATATAAACATAACCAGGATTAGACTTAAGTAGAAGGGAAATACGAAAATGTACAAGTTATAGCGATAGGTAGTTCGTCCTTGAAAATACTGTCACTATGTGAAACACTTGACATTCTAGTCTCTTGGATTTCCAGGAGTAAACAAACGAGAAGAAACATGTCTTCCCGATTGAGAAAACTTTGTATATAACATAAATTGTGTTTTAATGAGACCTACATTTTTTGTCCAGTAAATTTTTTTATGTCTCTTATGGTTTGCCACTTATATAAATAACCCAGAATGAAGAGATCTTCAGAGGCTATTCCCAGAAAATCCAACATATCAATTTCGTTTGTCATAAAATATCTTAATCAAAATCGTTAGAACCATTTTTGAGAAAATCAAAATTTTCGAAAAATGTTCCAAGTAAAGGGTAGTTGTGAGGGATTTTCTTGAAAATCGTGTCGTATCCTTAAAAGATACCAAACTTAAATACCAAATTTAACATTTAACGGTCTTTTCGTTTTTGAACTTTGCAGCCCACCCACACACACACACACACACACACACACACACACACACACACACACACACACACACACACAAATACGACTTTTTTGGATTCAGGGATCTCAAAGCGTGACTTTTCGGTAAAATCTCAGTATCAAATTTTTGGGTGCAATATCTTCTGTATACACTATGTACATAGTACGTGTAGAGAAAGTAAAAAGTGTAGGCAAATTCAAAATTGTAATGGTTTTAGTTGTAATTAGGTAGATATTTAAATAATGTAATGCTTGACATAGCAATCCATATCATCAAATAAATCATTAATGATAGAGGAATATGTCATTTTTTTCCAAATTGCGTTAATTTTCCCCAAATTGAGTTATTTATGAACAAGGAATATGACTTGTATATAATATAGTATCATTATTATGAAATTAAGAGATCGATACACTTTAATTTATATGAACCCAAATGTGATTCGCAGAAACCCAGTTAAGATTTTTGCTTAGAAACAATATTCTGGTGGTATGAAACATACAGTGCGAAAATTTTTATGAATAAAATGGTTATTTTTACAGGCGTATTCTTTATAATTATTTATTCTATATGAATCAAAATGAGAATGAACAAGTTAATTTTATCAAGTTAAATTTATTTCAGCGTAAATTATAAGTTTCTATTTAAGCCTCCTGAAGCCCCAATCAATTTTCTGTAAAGAGCACATCTCAAGAAATAAAAACGTTCCCTAGGAATTTAATACATTTTTCCGAATGGAAATTTAACAATATATAGACGAAAACAACTACACAGACAATTTATTTCAAATAATGTTTTCTGTGGTGCCAGTCATATCCGAATTATCCGTTTATAGGTTTGATTTTTCTTCAGTACGTTTTGCCATTTTTACTTTCTCCATACGCACTATGTACATAGTGTATAGAGAAAGTATTGCACCCCACCAAAAATTCGATACCGAGATTTCACCGGAAATATATGTTTTAGGGCTCCCAATATCCAAAAAAAGCATTTTCACGAAAAGGTCCGTGTGTGTGTGTGTCCGTGTGTCTGTGAACACCATAACTCAAAACCGAAAAGTCGGTAAAATACCAAACTTGGTATTTAAGTTTAGTATCTTCCAGGGATGCGACACGAAGATTTTGAGAAAAATCCCCCCACCCCCAACTACCCTTTACATGGAACTTTTTTCGAAAATTTTGATTTTCTCAAAAATGGCTCTAACGATTTTGATTAAAATTTCGGATATTAAACACATTTACCTGACAAATGAAATGTATATCTTGAATTTTCTGGGAATAGCCTCTGAAAAGTAGTTTATTCTGGATGAATTTTACTAAATTTTGAATGACTGCTAAACCGTAAAAGATGGACAAAAACTTACTACACAAAAAATGTAGAGCACTTTAAAACACACAATTTATGTTATATACATTTTTTTCGTGGAGTTCGTCGTTTTTGACATTCCTTATTTTTGGTTTCTGCTATGAAAAACGTATACTTTTCTCATACAGGAACTTTCAACTCCTATCCATATAAACAAAGGAACTTTATTGACATAGCAACCAGCTTTTGACTATCACTTTAACCTACGGTTGTCCCTTATTTCGCTTCTACTTACAAGGAAGCGAGTAATTAGACTATTTCTGCTAATTTTTTCTGATTAGCATAAAGTAAATAGAAGTATAAGCTTTTTAAGAATTATTTGTTGCATGGATATGGAGAAAGGCATGTGAATGGTACACATCAGATTTTTAGAAGTGCTACCGCTATTTATTTTCTTCCGATGTCAAGGAAAGTGTCGGGAATTTCAAGGTCAGATACATGCCTATCGATTCTGCTTTCTGTATCTCCCTTGTACCTACAACGAATAGTGATTGAAACTATTTCTGCCAACGCTTGTTTTGATTAAGTACGAATAGTAAACATTTAACTGGAAATTTCTGCATAACTTTTTAAAAATTTGATGGACTTTATGATCGAAATGAAAACTACTGTGTTAAAAGACGTACCTATATTACACCATAAAATTCGTCATTCATTTTGTTTTGCTGGACCAAAATAAACTGGTAGGACCAACAATTAAATGCTCGTGGAGCAACAGACCACGTCTGTGTGTAGCTATAAAATAATGTTTTTTTTTTTTTTGAATGGTCAACAATAATTGTTCATAATTTGTAATCTTATGTATTTATTTGCTGACTCAAAACGATTGAAGTGGCCAAGTTAACTAGGCTAACCATCTGTCTGGAGTTTTGCGGGACAGTAGGCTTTTAAAAAATGTTCCCAGTTTCGTTAATTTGCCTTATATTTCTTTGCGAATGTTTCGACAATTGATAATGCATTGTTATTGCAGTCATCTGATAACATTTTCCATCTGCATTTAGAAAAAACAAGTTGGCATTATTATTATTATTATTATTATTATTATTATTATTATTATTATTATTACTACTACTACTACTACTACTACTACTACTACTACTACTACTACTACTACTACTACTACTACTACTACTACTACTACTACTACTACTACTACTACTACTACTACTACTACTTGTAGCAATGCTACATAGATTGCCACTTCCGTTGCTAATTTGCCTTTCTACTTGTTCAGATGGTAGTGTGTGAACATAGTGATACTATTCATCGCAGTATTATAAAAGCATAATAAAATAACTTGTTTAATAAACGTTCACGTTTTTTATCTCATAAAATCCTGAAATGTGCTTCTTTAGGCACTCCTGGCCCTCATTGCGTACCGAAGAAGTGTACCTTAAACTGTTTAGGTTGAAATAATGCTGACAGTGCTGATCGATAAGAATCGGATCTGCAGGTGATTTAAAATACCTTACTATATGTTGAAGATATTTTGTTGACAAACGAAATGTATGTGTTGTATTTTGTGGGAATAGCTTCTGAAGACCTCTTCATTCTGGATGACTTTTGTGTAATTGTAAACCGTAGTAGACAAAAAACTTACTGCACAAAAATATAGATATTGTTAAAACACACACTTTGTCCTCTTTTTTCTGTCTTTTTTTAGAGTTAACAGTTTCCAGGATATTCCTTGTTAGTGGTTTCCATTTTAAACTACTTGAACGTTTCTCTAACATGAAGTTATCTATCGTTTCATACCTCTTTTGTTTTACTCCTTGTCATGCAAAAAAAAAAAAAAAAAAAAAATAGTTGTTTCACATAGCTTTTAAAAGGATTGACTATCCCGTTAGTCAAGTGCATTACCTTATTTCCCTTCTGCTTACGAGCAAGCAGTAAGACAATTAGTGCTAATGCTTATCTCGATTAGCATAATATAGATAATGAATAATCTTTTGTAAGAATGGTTTGTTTGCAGAAAGAAATGTGCACGTCAGATTTTTTATTTTAGTTAACGCACGGGATTCTTTATCTTTGAGTTTGATGTTTGTGGTTTTGGCAACAGTATAGGTTATATATAGTAACATTTTAATACAAGAAACATGACAGGTGTCAAATAAGGGGGGGGGGGCGCTTTGTATGGAAACATAAACAAACGTTGCCACACTTGTTACACTGAAGAATCAAAGTTTACGTCTCAGGTCACATATGACTTACAACCGAGCTTGCTTTTGTTAAAACTCGTATAAAAGAGGTAGTTAGGGAAGCAAGGCATGGCGGAGGCAGAGCTTGAGGTAGATGGAATGTTCATGGACCAGCTTCCGGTTTGCACATCAAGCTTGAGTTTGTCTTTCCTCTTAGGAATTCTTGAGCAGGAAGAGGAATATATATATATGCTCCTACACAGTGAATCTGTCATTGTTTTCAACCAAACGAGGAAAAGGCTGCACATGCTCTTAAAATAAGTGACATGATCGTTTCTAGAATATCTAAAGAGAAACAAGTACATCGCGAAAAAGAGAGCAAATGGTCATTTTTCAATTAGATGACAAGACGAGCATCATATCAAACGTAAAGTAGCCGAGCTACACCAGGGGAGCCCTAGTTCTTTGAGCAAACAGAAACATTTAGCTGCAGCGTATCACTTTGATAGAGATTCAACTGCACGTTAAGCTGCTAGGGAGAACAACGTTATTGTTCACAGTACTGGAGAAAAGAACGCACCTGCTGCAAGTGGTAGCAGCAGCAGACGGACGGCTCTCGGCTTATCTCACATTATCAAAGCCGGAAATGTCGCATGGTCCCACCCATAATGTGTAGCTTAGCAAACCTATTTTCACAACGGAGTATGTGGAGAACTCGTCTCACCTTACCCTTAGACAATTATTATTATTATTATTATTATTATTATTGTATGAAATAATTGCTTTTACACACAGCCGTGCGTAGGACAGGAGTTGGATAGGTAGAGTCAGACTAAAAATGTAATGATTTGAAGCACGGATCTCCCGATCTCTAGCCGGTTGCTCTGCCACTGAGCTACCCTGGCATAGCATTGAATTTTCCAACTGACTCTTATATTTTCCCTGTAAACCACAAGGTGCTCCCAAATTCTTTTTGAGATGACTACCCCAATGGCGACTTACAATGCTGTAAGTGCTTTAGACCCAGGATTCATAGTATGGCCAACTGTTATGGTCAATTTGTATGGAATAATTGTTTTTTCACACAAGCCGTGTGTAGGACATGACTCCTGTAATAGAAAATTCAGTGCTATTCCGGCATGTTGCCATGGCAGCTCTAGCAACTGGCTAGAGATCGGGAGATCCATGGTTCAAATCCCGGCTATGGCATTGAATTTCTCAGTCTGACTCTACCTATAAAAATTATTATTATTATTATTATTATTATTATTATTATTATTATTAGGGCTCGGATTTTTAGGTAAATACATACGTTTTTTTATCGTTTCATTTGTATAGCCCCCTGTAACATCAATGGTCATATCGGGGGCTGTGACTTGGGAAACTGTAGGTTCAGAACATTAGGTTAATAAACTTTATATTACTAAACACTCGCACGTCCACTCTCACATTCATACTTCCAGACTCTATGGGGGATAGGGAATAATTGTGATTAAAGAAAAATTCCCCGCCCCAGCCGGGACCTCCCGGTAAGAAGTCAGCTCGCTGACCACTCGACAACGGAGGCAGTCCATACTTTGTTTGCGTCTTAATATGAACTTGAAACTGAGTTCAATGCTCTGTATATGTACACAAGACCAAACAGTTTAAGTTTTATTGCACATAAAAATACATATTTTCTGGTTTTTTATGTAAATAAACATTTTTCGTATATTCATATAAACTGCACAAAAATCGCATAAGGAAATCTTTTTAAAATAATTTTCACATAATTTCATAAAATCACAAAAGCTGCAGCATAATTATTTTTAACAAGTCACTGTCCACTTCTGTAATGCTCAATTACACGTGCCAGATGACGCAATTTGTTGCTAATTATTATTAGAACTGAAGAATGCCTTCCTTAGTTACATGAGCTCGCAAGATGGGAATTCCTCCACTACCACATGCTTGAAGTAAACCCTGTTATTGTTTCACAGCCCGGCTAGTATATAATTGCTAAACTGTATAGTCAATTAGCCACTCATTTGTCTTTTGTGAATCCGCAACCTTCTAGTTGCATTGGGAAGTTACATATCAACAGTTTTGCCTTCACAGTGGATTAAACATGCCCAGAGTGAAAGGTAGTGCAACAGTATGTTGCGGAATTTTAGGATATTTTCAGTTCTGATGGCAAAATCCTGAAATTATTGATGTGTGTGTAACATTCCATGTTATAATTACGCTAGACTTACTTCTTGTGACGTGGAGCGATCACTTCTTCGTCACAATCGTGAATCTTTCGGGATGGAAAATTTGAGGAAGCACGTGGTCGTATACAGTATTTGGTGATCCTTCCCACGAATGATGACTGGTGAGTACCATGCACATTTCTATTAGAGCAGCCATTCAGCAGCACATATTTTATTTGTTTTGACACACATTTTTTACTTTTTAGCGCATTTTTTAAATATTTTTAGTACATAAAAATTAATATTTCCCAAGTTTTTAGGACATAAAAATGCAACCCCTAATTGTTATTGTAAACAGTTGCCGGAAGACAAACAACTACACTTACCGTTTTAAATAGTTAGGACAAACAAATCAGTTTGTCTGACCGATAAACACATACTCGTGACTTTCTACTCACCTGCAAGTTTTATTGACACGAAAAGTGAGCGTAACAAGTTGTTCCACTCCATGCACTCATTTGGTTCACTTCAGTTTTACTTTGTCTAAATACAAAGTACGAGATAGGCAGGAAAGGTATTGCACTCCACCTAAGAAATTCGATACCTAGATTTCACCTGAAATTCACGTTTTAGAGTCCCTGTATGAAAAGAATTTTTAGAAAAAAGTCCGCGCGAGCATGTGTGTCCGTGAGCACGATAATTCACAAAACGAAAAGTCCGTAAAATACCAAATAAAATACCAAACTTGGTATTTAAGTTTAGTATTTTCCAAGGACGCGACACGAAGATTTTGAGAAAAGTTCCACCCATCCCAAGTTACCCTTTACATGGAAAATTTTTCGGAAAGTTTGATTTTCTCAAAAATGGCTCTTAACGATTTTGATTAAAATACCGTATTTTAAGAATATTTACATTACAAATAAAATGTGTTTCTTAAATTGTTCTGGGAATAGCCCCTGAAAAACCTCATTGTGGATGTCTTTTGCGTAACTGGTAAGCAGTAACAGATTTAAAAAAATGCTACATAAAAATGTAGTTCTCGTTAGAACATACAATTTATATAATATACATATTTTTCATGGAGTTGACCACTGCCGAAATATTCCTTTTCTATGGGATTCAGCTTCAAAATATTTAAAACTTTCTCATACGGGAATCTGTCAACTACGGCCATGCAGAGAAATGAATTTCACTAACATGGCAACCAGCTTTTAAAACATTTGGCATCGCTTTAGTATAGTGTATTGTTTCTCTTCTACTTACAAGGAAGCAAATAAGAATGAGAATGAGACAGAAATGTAGAGTCGTGTGAAAGACACACACACACACACACACACAAGATGTTTCTTTACGCGGCTCATTGTGAGCACTTATGTTTCAATATAAAGTATAGCTTACATTAATGTTACGCTTTATTTTTATTATGAATGGGAACTTAACCCTTTACGCAGCAAGGGACAGTGGACATGCCTACAACGAATAGGGGGAGATTTCCCATCCATGTGCCTTATGATGAATGTTATGAAAAAACACAATGCCCAGAAATTGCGCTCTGTGTACCTCCAAAAGTAGAACGTCCTATATTAGTACGAGTTTAAAATACATGAGCAACTAGTGTTTCGTTTTATTGACAACTGTCTGTTGCGAACATCTCGTTTTGCATGCAATAAGTCCTGATATTTCGATGACTGCTCCGAATATTCGGTTGAGATCGCCTTATGAAATACATTGATTTGTCTTGAAGTTAAACGAAGGGAGATGTTCTGGAATAGAATGTTGTCAATCAATGACGCAGTAGTTGTGCAGTAAACCTCTTGTGCAGTTGGAGTTGGTTATTAAACTGAATTGTGCGAAGCGCACCTATATCGGTGTATGTAGGTCCTGTAGTACCTTTGGGGACAGCTGTTGCGAATAACTGCTCTGGATGTATGATAGTTAAGTTTGTGTTTAGTAACCGTCGTCTCTTATTAGAATCACAAGTTATAGTGTTCTCAATTTGCACCAAATATTGGTCTGACTAACGCCTCGGCAAGATAGGTTTGCTCTCAATGGAGAATAAACGCAATCATGTGATTGATTCGGAAGCTGGTTTTGCACTTTTCCGTCGCAATCCTAATGCATTTCTGCGCCGATACATAACCGTGGACGAAACATGGATGTACTCCAGAGACAAAAGTACAGTCGAAACAGTGGGACTATAAAGGCAAACCGGCTCCGAAGAAGGCAAAGGTGGGTTAAATCTGCCTTAATGGCCTCGTTTTTTTTGGATGCACACGGAATCATCTACATTGACTATTTGTAGAAAGGAAGAATGATAAATGGAAAGTATTATGCACCGTTATTGCACCGGTTGAACGAAGAGTTCAAGGGAAAAAAAAAAGTCCTCATCTGGCAAAGAAAAAGATTTTCTTCCATTAAGACAGTGCAAGGGCGCACATCTACGAGTTTATATGGCGAACATTGTAGAATTAAGGTTCGAATTACGAGGTCCACCGTATTCGCCAGATTTGGCCCCCAACTTTTTTATTTCCAAACTTGAAAAAGTGGCTCGGCGGAAAACGATTCATGTCTAACGAAGAGGTCATCTCCCTAACAGATACCTATTTTGAGGACGTTCCGAAATCCTACTTTTTGGAAGGCTTAAAACAGTTGGAGAAACCCTGGGTAAAGTGTATCGAGCCAAAAAAAAAAAAACCTACCAAAAATAATTTGTTTTCTGTCTTTTACTAAGGGCTTATTGAACGAACCTCGTAGATAGAGGAATTATTGCAGTGCTGCTGAAATTCGATATACTGATTTCACCAATACTTCACGTTTATTAAACCAGTAATAAAAATCTGATGTATTCCATTCACATGACTTTCTCTATATCTCTGCAAGAAATTATTGTTAAACGGCTTATGCGTCTATTTACTTAATGCTAGTCGAGAAAACATTAGCAGAAACAGTCTTATTACTTGCTTTCTTGTAAGTAGAAGCGAAATAAGGGAGTACCATAGGTTAAAGTCATAGTTAAAAGCTGGTTGCTATGTGATTGAAGTTCCTTTGTTTGTATGGACAGCAGTTGAAAAATTCCTGTATGAGAAAAGTATAAGTTTTTCAAAGCTGAAACAAAAAACAAGCAACATCTAAAAAACGATTAACTCCACGAAAAAAAAAAAAAAACGTATATAACATAAATTATGTATTTTAACGTGCTCTACATTTTTTGTGTGGTAAGTTTTTGTCCATCTCTTACGGTTTAGCAGTTACGCAAACTTCCGTAAAATTGATCTAGAATAAAGTTGTCTTAAGAGGCTATTCCCAGAAAATTCAAGATATACATTCACTTAAATATCTTAAATATACGATATTTTAATCAAAATCGTTAGAGCCATTTTTAAGAAAATCAAAATTATCGAAAAATGATCCATATCAAGTGTAGTTCGGGTGGGGGGATTTTTCTCAAAATCTTCGTGTCACATCCCTGGAAGATACTAAACTTAAATACCAAGCTTGATATTTTACCGACCTTTCGTTTTTGAGTTATCGTGTTCACAGCACACGGGCACACACACGCGGACCTTTTTGTGAAAATGCTTTTTTTATATATATACATATATATAAGAGGCCCTAAAACATATATTTCCGGTGAAATCTCGATGTCGAATTTTTGAGTGGAGTGCAATACCTTCTCTATACACTATGCATATAGTGCGTGTAGAGAAAGTAAAAATAGCATTTTAAGAAAGAAAAAGAAAATACTTGTGCGCGCGTGCGTGTGTTTGTGTATAAACAGCACAACTCGAATGAAAAATAGTATAGATGCCAAACTTTGTAACTAAGTTCTGCATTTTCCAAGGATGGGACAGGCAGAAGAAGCTTCCTCTCATCCTGAACTCTACCGATATGTGAGTTCTCAAATATGTGTATCACGAAGGAACATTGGAATTGTATGTTTTAGATTGAATTTGATTGTCAGTGAAACTTCGCAATTGGCTCAAGAACAAGGCGAGCAAGAGGAATGTGCTACTAACATTTTCTGTCCTGGCGATAAAGTTCTTGTATGCTCTCACCGATAATCATTTTCAGGTAGCTCACTTTTTTGATGATGGGAGGGGGGGAAGGCTACTGACGTCCTAACCCCAGGCAAGCCTGGGAGTATGAGACTCCCCGCCCTGGACTCGAACCGAGCGGCACTACCCACTTGAAACCCCCACCGGAAGTAGGAGGCCCATGCCTCTCAAGTGCAGCACCTGCACATGTTGAATACGGATGCTGCGTGCAGTGGCAGTAACAGTAAGTGATTTGTATGAATTGCCAGGAGATACTCATGACTTGCTCCCTGAGTGCCCCATTGGAGAAGCAGTTGGTGAAATAAGTGAGTGATTAGTGTCGGTGATTCCTCTTCTGCAGTGACCTTGTTGCCAAGAAGAGATCTTGCTGCTTGATGAACCCAGGACTCAGCGTCACTTGTTGGAGCAGCTGTGATGTGTGATTGGCCCCTAGGAAGAGACCGCCCGGCCCGCTGCTGCTGTTGGAGGCCCTGTTGTAGCTGCGTGTGGACGCTAGCTACCCCGTTGGACAGCTCACCGGTATTGGACTGAAGTGCGGAGATGGCGGCGTGGTGGTAGCTTGCAGGTCCTGCAGCTTTTGGCTTTTGACGCTGGTGAAGGCCTCCAAAGCAGCTAAGCAAGCGCCGATGTTCAGGATCTCCGCGTGGAGGTCCTGAATGGCATCCCGCGTCGTTGCGTCTGTAGGTGGTGTGGCGTCTGCGGTGAGCGTGCTGGCAGCGGAGTAGAACGCCCGTCTCTCGGGTAGAGGGGACAATAGTCCTGGCCGGTGAAGTGTCCTGAACCCCCACAGGTGGCACAGAACTGGCGGCGGCAGAGATCGTGCCCAGTGCACTGTGGCGTCGCGACGTTGGTACCACAGTAGGTGGCAGGCGTCGTGGCTGTGCCCAATGGCACAGCAGCGTCGGCACGGACGGTGGTGTTCCTGTCTGCCTGTCTCGACGGTTAGAAGTCGCCCTAAGAAGTGCAACCCTGTCGCCAAGGCAGCTTCCAGTTCGGCCTGGTCCAAAAACTCCAGTCTCACCAACGGAGTTGGTAACCGGTTGCAGTATATGCGGGTGGCCCGCACACATGAAGGCCACTGCGACTGCACGGCGGTGAGCAGATGCCGGGTGGAAAGGTCCCGAGGGACCCCCCGAAACACGGCACTGAACCGGGGCGGCGGTGTGGAGCTCGGCGGAGACGGTGTAGGTGATGCCGGCAACTGTGGGTGCAGATGCAGCGAAGCCTGCGCTGTTTCTTCTTGGCCATGCTACTGGATCGCAAGAAGAAGTGTCTCTCTCTCTCTCTCTCTCTCTCTCTCTCTCTCTCTCTCTCTCTCTATGAGAGCCCGGAAATGCGTAATTTATATCTATAACAGCAGTTAGATATGGCAGCATGGGTGACTCCATGTATACAAATGCATACATTTCGTAATAAACAAATCGAGCAGTAAGTCCCCCCTCTTACTTCAGACAGCTCTCTTCTCGTGGTCCAACAGTACTTTCTCACGGGTGCAAATCCAAATTGAAGGTGTTTTCTGGGTTTTCCCTTATTCTGCAACGTCAAGAGAGAAAACATTTCTCAGGTCTTTGTACCCGAGGTTCATTATTTTAGAGGCCACATTAAAAAAAGAGAGGGGAGAACATATTTATTTTCTGTTTCAAACGGAATATCGTTCGAAGGGTTGCAAGTTAACGCCGCTACTTCAATAGCCTATTAGAGACTGAGACGGTGTCAGTACGTTCAAGACAAGCGATGTTGCTTAGGTATTGCTCTATTATAACTTTCTCTAGCGTTCAAGACAAGCGATGTTGCTTAGGTATTGCTCTATTATAACTTTCTCTAGCGTTCAAGACAAGCGATGTTGCTTAGGTATTGCTCTATTATAACTTTCTCTAGCGTTCAAGCCAAGCGATGTTGCTTAGGTATTGCTCTATTATAACTTTCTCCAGCGTTCAAGACAAGCGATGTTGTTTAGGTATTGCTCTATTATAACTTTCTCTAGCGTTCAAGACAAGCGATGTTGTTTAGGTATTGCTCTATTATAACTTTCTCTAGCGTTCAAGACAAGCGATGTTGCTTAGGTATTGCTCTATTATAACTTTCTCTAGCGTTCAAGCCAAGCGATTGCTCTATTATAACTTTCTCTAGCGTTCAAGACAAGCGATGTTGTTTAGGTATTGCTCTATTATAACTTTCTCTAGCGTTCAAGACAAGCGATGTTGCTTAGGTATTGCTCTATTATAACTTTCTCTAGCGTTCAAGCCAAGCGATGTTGCTTAGGTATTGCTCTATTATAAGTTTCTCTAGCGTTCAAGACAAGCGATGTTGCTTAGGTATTGCTCTATTATAACTTTCTCTAGCCCGTATCTACAATGAACACAGTGAATAGAGAAGGTATTGCATTCCACCAAAATTCGATGTCGAGATCTCACTGGAAATATACGTTTTGAGGTCCCCTGAGTCCGATAGAAAGCATTTGTAGAAAAAGGTCCGTGTGTGGGGAAGCATAGCTCAAAAACGAAAAGTACGTTAAATACCAAACTAGGCATTTTAGTTAAGTATCTCCAAGGATGCACTAGAAGATTTTCAACAAAATCCCCCACACCCAACTATACTTTTATGGAAAAATTTTCGAAAATTTTGATTTTCTCAAAAATGGCTCTAACGATTTCGATCAAACATGTATTTAAGATATTTACATCATAAATAACATGAAGATCTTGTATTTTCTGAGAATAGCCTCTGAAGACCTGTTATTTGGATGAATTTTGAATAACTGGTAAAGCGTAAGAGATAGACAAAACTTACCACACAAAATACGTGGATATTGTTAGAACACATAACTTTGTCATAAGCGCTGAGCCGACCGCTTCTGAGATATCACTTGTTATTGGTTTCAGCTTTAAATGGCACCATACAAAGCGATCCGAACCTCAATTATTTCACGATCTTATAAGAATTTAACTATCGTTTTAGGCTAATGTATTCCCTTCTAATTAAAAGGAAGACCATTTATGCTAATATTTATCTGATTAAAATAATCTTCTATAAGAATAGTATGGTACTTGGGACAGGTAGAGAAAGTTATGTGAATGTAATACAACATATTCCCCTTCCCCTTTATTTTGAGCTGGTACCTAATTGCTGCTAAGATGCTTTGACGCCGCAGCGCTCGCAAATGCAGTCGTTTAAGACAATTTGAATGAAGCTGTATTTTGTAATGGTGATACAAGGATTCTGCTCAATGTGATCATGATGCCAAAGAGACATAGATAACTACTAAACCACATGTTTGAGCACAAATTCTGTAAATTTCATATGCATTAATATAAAGCGTGTTTCTAAACGAAAGATTTCAGTCTTGTAGTACGGAAAAACGATCTGTGGCGCTGTAATACTATAAATTAAAATATAAGTGACACTTTCGTGTTTATATGTAACTATTACTGTAATAAATGCAATCGTGAAACATTCCATAAATGGCCCCACTTGCCTTTGTTTTATTTTCGCCGCCCGGTTCGTAGAGCATGTGCTGCTGCTTGCATGTGCAGTGGGGTATGGAGCAATACATCAAAACAGGTACCAAACTCATTAGAGAGGGACTCGCGTGGATTAGACTAGGAGCATGGAGGAACACAAAAATTGCTGACGAGAATGGTACGAGAATCTGTCCCATCTGCGAGGAGGAAGAGTCGTGGATCAACATCTTGGCAAGGTGTAGGGGTACGGAGGAATGGTGGGAAAAATATTTACCGCGATTCTTTACCACCACGAATATAGAGCTAGAAGCATGTTGGACACTACTGGCAGGCACGGAAGACGTGGACGGGTTAGATAAATTTATACTTAAGGCAAGACAGCTGAGATCTGAGAAGGCTTCCAACAGAGAAGAAGGGATAAGAACAACTAAACAAAAGAGACTACAATGTTTTACATACATATATTTTATGTCATACTTAGGTGTTATGGTTTTATATATTGTGTATATATGAGTATATATTTCTTTTAAGTGTATTTATCTATTATAAGAGGGTACATTTATGAAGGTGTACTCTGTGCTGTAAATTTAAATTGCTGTATCTGAATATCTTTGTATTTTTATTTTCGTGTTTATTCTTTTAATTCCTTGTTGTTTTAATATTGTTTTTTTATTGTGTGTTACCTTTGTCTTTTTATTTTCGTGTTTACTCTTTTAATTCTTTGTTGTTGTTTAAATATTGTTTTTAGTGTGTATTACAAAAGCACTTACGGTTTGTGGACCCGTGGATTCTTGAACTTCAATGTATAATGTTCTGTCAATAAATGCACCTATTCATGTGCGGTGAACCTTCTGTATCTGCGTATCCCAAATGCGCTCTAATTATTAGCAGTTAAGCTCTCAGTTGATTAGAGTAGGGGTTTTCCAAATCTTCTTAAACCATCAGTCATATTCAGCTCACCATATCTGTGCTAAATACCTACATTAGAACCTGGTTATGTGGAAGAGTTCAATATCCGAAAGGAAATGAATAGTTGGTAGTTGCCCATTCGGATTATTAAGTGCGACCATTTAACATGCGAATCTAGTATACTGTCGAACGCAATGTGATTAATGACGAAGTCTGTTTACGTGACTTTCTCTGACATCCTCCTCTACAAAGCCTCTTACAGTACTTTTTTTTTTTTTTTTTTTTTTTAAGTTTAACGTCCTTTAACCTGGTTGGTCATATCGGACGATGAATGAAATTGTTGAAATGATGCTCAAATGATCTCGGGGTCCATGGAGCTTAAAGTTACTCGACATTTGTCTTCTCAGGATAAGGGAAAACCTCGAAAAAAACCTTATCCGGGTAACTCACCCTAAGCGAGTTTCGAACTCCCGACTTTTTGAATGTGAGGCAGACACACTACCCAGGTTTGTTATTTTACTCACTGCATCTTAATCGAGATGGACTTGTAGAAAGCTTTATTTAAACAGCTGCTTGTGGGTACAAGAGGGATGCGACAGTCCCTCTACAGTGGTTATGAAATTGTACATCTGCAGGACCACGGGAAACAAATTAATTGAGACGTAGCATTTCGAACAAGTAACTTGTATAACATTCAAACTAGGGACAAGGAAAACGGTTAATCCCACAAACGTCTGCCTGTAGTGTGTTTACCTCACATTGAACAGGTCCCGAGTTCCAATCCCGGTTAGGGTTTCCCTTATGCTGAGGTGACTTTAAGCTCTATGGACCTTGGGATCATTTCATCCATTCATCTTCGTTATGACCTCAAATTTAGGAATGTTAAAGTACTAAATAAATAATATTAGACACAAATTGAGCATTTTAACGACAGCTGTGCATATGTGGCAATTTTTTGTCTCATGTGGTTTACCTGCCAATTATACAAAGGTTAATTCACAGTGAAAAGGGTTTCAGGGCTATTCGCAGAAAATGAAAGACGTACAGTTTATTTGCCATACTAATATTTAGTATATTTGATTTTTTAATGAACATCGTAAATCATTTTTGAGAAAATAAAAATAAAGTGAAATTTTAATGTAAAAGATATTTAGGTTGGGAATGTTTTCTTGAAAGTTTCGTTACAATATATTTAAATACGAGGTTGCATATTCGAATTTTGGTTTGTATAATTTTGCTTTGCGCGCGCGCACACAAAGATGAGCATCTTATTTACTTTTCACAAACAGAGGATCTGAATAAAATAAAAATATTTCGATTATTATTCCGTTTTTAAAATGGTGCATTATAAAAGTTAATTAGCATATCAGGTGGCCCAACTGCCACGTATTTGCTGTGCAGAATCGCTTGTGCGTTAAAAGAGTTGCAGATTCAACGGGGCTATGTCAAGTTAAAACCTGCTAGTGGAGTACTGTGCTTGCAAATATACCCCCGCCGCTAAATCCTTGCGCTCGACAGTTCGGCTGGTTTCACGTAAGGTTGGTAATGCTGCCTTTGGGGCGTTGCCAGAGTAACTAGTAAACAACAACAGCTGATTACAAATGTCTCTATCGTGTGTAACGACGAATATAAACAGTGTACATAGTAAATGAATGCCGATAAATAATGAAACTAGTTCGTTATTATTGATGGTAATTGAAAATAAGTGATACTATAACGCATTACGTATTTACGACAATATAGAACAGATTAACACAAAATTGCTTGTTACAATCAAAGAACGGTAGAACAACGTGTTTTTCACCGGTTTGGAATTTTAATGCCTCAATTCCATCCAAGTCTCATTCGTCATCATTCTCGGAAGCATTATCATCATCATCATCATCATCATCATCATCATCATCATTGTCATCGCTACCAAGACATATCATTAGCGGTTCACATTCATTGATGATTCCGTCTAATTCCTGTGCTTTTCGTATTATTTTGTGAACATGATTCACTTTCTTCTTCCATGAAGTCGCGTCCACTCTCGCCACACCTTTCCGCAAAAGTCTATCACCTCTATAATTGTCAAAGTCTTGTTAGTTCTCTCACAAACAAACACCAACACCAAAAACAATGTCAACAAATATCAATAACAACGAATAATACGTAGGTTGTACAGAACAGCTCAACGCACGTGTTAGGAGTTCACAAACTGAGCATGTGGTTGGAAATAGCCAGATATTGCAACGGTGTGGCATTTAGATCCGTTTCCGTTCTCTGACCGACCGGAATGCTACTTGGTGTTTGGCTCAGAAAGTCAAACGGGTAAAGCTTTTCGTTTGTTGTTTAACTCCTGTCAAGTGCAAGGATTCAGCGGCGGGGTATAGACGTGAGCACTTCAACATGATGCACAGTGACATGGAGTCGGCCGCCACTTTTCAAGCACGTAGCGAGCATCCAGTACCGTGATAAGGTGAGCATCGCTCCTCGTGACGCAGAGCGGAGATAAAAATAGACTAAGCAATGCCTCAGTAAATATAGGGAAAAGAAACACGAGAAGTGGTTGCTAATGTGTATCAGCTTATGACGAGAGAGGCTGCACCGTTGTGTCGTTCGTAGAATTACATCTGAATTATTAGCATTCGGTTAGGATAATGCGGGTCTTTATCAACACTTCGTAAAGAAAACATCTACAAAAGATTATTCATTTATCTAATCCATGCTAATCGAGATTAATAATAACAGAAATGTCTTATTACTTGCTTCCTTGTAAATAGAAAGGAAATCGAGAATACACTAGGCTAAAGCAATAGTTGATTTTTTTTTAATATTATAGCTATGTTAGACAATTGAAATTCGGTTATCTTAGCGCGGCTAGTAGTAAAACAAAAGAGGTGACTTCCCATTTGAGAAAAGAGTAACCAATAAAAATTGAAGCCATATCGTGGAAACTGCTAACTCTACAAAAAAGAAAGAAAGAAATATGTATATGACAAACTATGTGTTTTAATGAGATCTATATTTTTTGTGTAGTGAGTTTTTGTCGATCGCTTACGGTATACCAGTTATACAAAAGTCATCCAGAATGAAGAGATCTTCACAGGCTGTTCTGAGAAAATTCAAATATGCATTTCATTTGTCATGAGCATATCTTAAACGTATGATATTTTAATAAAAGTCGTTATATCCATTTTTGAGAAAAATCAAAATTTTAGATACTTAAGGAATAGGGATTTTCTTGAAAATCTTATTGTATAATTGGAAGATATTGAACTTAAAAATCAATTTTACTATTTAATACGATTTTTCATTTTTGAGTTGTGCTGCCTCCCTCCCCACACGAACTGCTTTTTTCTTGGATTCAGGGAGAACCAAGATGTGTATTTCCGGTGAAACCTCGTTATTCGAATTTTTTGGGTGGAATACAACCTTCTCTATCTACATATGTACTAGAGAAAATCATTATAGAGCATAGTATAAAGATTTTGACAGTATGAATGAAGGCATAAGTCGGATATTTTATGTACACAAAGCGATGGCTACTAATAAATGTGTCATCGCAGTTCTCCTGTGCGTACTACACTGCTATCACTTCCAGTCTCCGCCTCTTTCCCCCACTCCTTGTACTGCGCAACTTGACTGCTCTCGTCTATTTGCAAGGACCTTAGCTTTACTTCGTGTTTCTGAATGGGCGCATATATTCTGAGGGAAGTCGCTCTCGCCCAGTTCTCTACTGGCGGGTTCTAGCTTGAAATATTCCCGTTGAGTTCTGCAACTCTTAACGCACCAAGGGATATCTACACACACCAAATACGGGGCAATTGAACCACCTGGTATTATTCGATATCATAAATATTTATGAAGTTACGCCTATTTTCATAACTATTCGTATGTAATGTGTTTCTTAGTAAGATACATCTGTTATCAAGAGAAACATGTAGTTCCGATCACATTGAAACCAAAACGAAGGAGCACAAGTTCGATTATGTTATAAGTTTTGTTTAACTTTTAATTTGTATTAAAACGACCAGCTACCCTGCTGGTATTCAAACCATCTTATGCCATGTAAGCTGTGCGATAGAGATAAAGAATAATCGTGGGAAAGGGGGCGTAATCCCCGCATTTTAGTAGAGTTAGACATTAAAATTCATTCACGATAACAAGCATATTCTTTTTGATGCAGTTCTTTCGAACTAAAGTTGAGGCATGGAAAGAAGTTTTACAAAAAGCGAAGTCGAGGTTGAAAATATCCCTGATACAGTCACATGTTTGTACCTTTACAGTATCTTAAAAAAAACCACAAGCGTCAAATTCATTGCACTGGTTTGGTTGGTCTGTCGCTTCTATAACTACTACCGGTATGTAAATGTAGATATGAATAAAGCATGGTTTTTAAAAAGACACTTAAGTTGTATATTTAGTACTTTTAGATAAAATGTTTTCATAGCAGTGCTTATTAACTCGAAATTATTAGGCGGCTTAGGTACATCAATGAAAGCTTACTGCCAAACATATGGTACAGGATGGCAACTACGCAACTAATTCCATCTTCGCAATTGGCACATTCAAAGAACAGCACTTCCAGATTCCATGTTCTGTTAAAACTTGATAACGATATAATGGATAGAACAAAAAGTGACAACGCAACAAAGCACATTTGTTTGGCACACACCGAGTCAAATAAATAAATGAAATTGTGCAACCATCGCGATACGAAGGACTTAAAGCTACAGTAAACCATAAAAGAGTAAGAAAAAAATATGTTCTGATTATAAGATTTTTATACGTTGAAACACAAACTTACCTTTACTGTCTCCGTGGTCGAATGTTCATTGAGCTGACTTTTCAGCCGTAGACCCAGGTTCAATTCCCGGCCGCGGTATGGAGAAGTTTCTCTGATAGCATTATTCTCCAAATATAATGATGTGGGAGTGAAAACTCCACAGTAAGGTATCTGAAGTTCAAATAGTAAAGCACCAATGTTTAAAGTCAAAAGCCCCCAATTTGACCACCGCTGTTAAAGGGGGGGGGGAATATATACCTCTTTCAAACTTCCTAAAATAATAGAAATCAAAATTTGATAAATTTGTAAGAGTTATCACCGATCAGTAAAGCGTTTCATCAAACAGCATTTTAGAAGAGATCTAAAAATGCACACAATTCCCATTATTTCGTTAATTTTTAATGTTTAGGAAAAAAAGTTAACAATAGATGTACTCCTTGGGCCACTTGTAAAGAAATATAATTGTAATGAAACAATGTCAAGTTTTAAAAATCTGATGTGTTCCATTCACATGACTTCCTCTATATCTGTGCAACAAATTGTTATTAAAAAGTTTATGCTTCTTGTATTTACTTCATGGTAATCGAGAAAAAATTAGCAGTAATAGTTTTATTACTTGCTTCTTGTAAGTAGAAGCGAAATAAAGGAGTAGCATAGGTTAAAGTGATAATCAAAATTTGGTTGCTATGTGACTGAAGTTCCTTTGTTTGTATAGACAGGAGTTGACAAATTCCTGTAGGAGAAAAGTATAGTTTTTCAAAGCTGAAGCCAAAAACAAGAAATATCTAAAAAACATTCAACTCCTCCAAAAAAATGTATGCAACATAAATTGTGAGTTTTAACGCGCTCTTCATTTTTTGTGTTGCAAGTTTTTGTCCATCTCTTGCGGTTTAGCAGTTATGCAAACTTCCGTAAAATTCGTCCAGAATAAAGTACTCTTCAGAGGCTATTCCCAGAAAATTCAAGATATGCATTTTATTTGTCACGTAAATATCTTTTATATACGATATTTTAATCAAAATCGTTAGAGCCATTTTTGAGAAACGGAAAATTTTCGAAAAAAGTTCCATGTAAAGGGTAGTTGGGGGTGAGAGGATTACTCTCAAAATCTTCGTGTCGCATCCCTGGAAGATACTAAACCTAAATAACAAGTTTGGTATTTTATCGACTTTTCGTTTTTGGGTTATCGTGTTCAAAGACACACGGACACACGCACACTTCTTCTGAAAATGCTTTTTTACTTTCTCTAGCCCCGTATGTACAATGTACATAGGGATAGAGTATTGTATTCCACCCAAAAATTCGATACCGAGATTTCATCGGAAATATATGTTTTAGGGTCCCCTGTATCAAAAAAAAGCATTTTCACAAAAAGGTCCGTGTGTGTGTGTGTGTGTGTCCGTGTGTCTGTGAACACGATAACTCAAAAACGAGTCGGTAAAGCACCAAACTTGGTATTTAAGTTTAAGCATCTTCCAGGGATGCGACTTGAAGATTTTGAGAAAAATCTCCCCACCCCAAACTACCCTTTACATGGAACTTTTTTGATTTTCTTAAAAATGGCTCTAACGATTTTGATTAAAATATGGTATATTAAAGATATTTAGCTGACAAATAATATGTATATCTTGAATTTTCTGGGAATAACTTCTAAAGACCTCTTTATTCTGGATGAATTTTGCTTAATTTGGCATAACTAGTAAACTGTAAGAGATAGGCAAAAACTTACTATACAAAAAAGGCAAGTCTTGCTAAAATACACAAGTTATGTCATATACATTTTTCTCGTGGAGCTTACTGTTTTCGAGGTATTAAGTGTTATTGGTTTCAGTTGTGAAGCACTTACACTTTTCTCAGACGGGAGTGTGCGGTTTTCTTATGTTCTACTCCTGGCCAAGAAAAGAAAGGATTTGTAATGACAATCGCATAATGACAGCTTTTAAAACACTTGACTATGGTTTTAGCCTAGTGTATTCCCTTATTTTGTCCTACTTATAAGTAACTAAGTAATAAGAACATTGTGCTAATGAGTACCTCAATTAGCAAGATGCAAAAAGAAGAAGAATATTTTTTAAGAAGTTTGTAGAACAGCTGGAGAAAGTCATGTGAGTGTAACACATCAGATTTTTTGGATACAGGGGACCCTAAAACATATTTCCGGTGAAATTTTGGTATCGAATTTTTGGTTGGAGTGCAATACCTTCTCTATACACTATGTACATGGTAGGTATAGAGAAAGTAAAAGTTCACTCGTTTAATCCAGCATGAGATATTTTAGTGGGTTGCTAAGTAAAAGGAAAAAGAAAAGAATGAATTTAGAGTATGGCCAGAAGAAAACTGTTGGAGATAAAAGGTGACAGAAAAGCAATTAAGGAGTAAAGGAGATGTGAGTGAGAGGAAATAAAAATATAAAGAAAAGTTATGTATTTGCCACCCTGGTTTGGGCGTGTCGCGAACCGAATAGGAATCTAGGCTAAAGCAGCATGTGGGAGGATGACGTGTCTGAAGGTAACGTCTGGGCCGGGGTCGCTAGGTCGAGACCGACCTATTTTTAGCAGTACGGGGTGCAATAAGTGATGGCGCCAAAATTTCCATCTCGGCATTAACTACTTCCGGGAAATATTATATATATTATTCGTTTTTACTTCTCTGCACGTACTATGTACATAGTGTATAGAGAAGGTATTGCACTCCACCAAAAAATTCGATACCGAGATTTCACTGGAAATATATGTTTTAGGGTGTCTCCTGTATCCAAAAAAAAAAAAAATTCAGAAAAAGGTCAGTGTGTGTGTGTGTCCATGTGTCTGTGAACACGATAACTCAAAAACGAAAAGTCGGTAAAATAGCAAACGTGGTATTTAAGTTTAGTGTCTTCCAGGGATGCGACACGAAGATTTTGAGAAAAATCCCCCCACCCCAAACTACCCTTTACATGGAACTTTTTTCGAAATTTTTGATTTTCTTAAAAATGGCTGTAACGATTTTGATTAAAATACCGTATATTTAAGATATTTACCTGATAAATAAAATGTATATCTTGAATTTTCTGGGAATAGCCTGTGAGGACTACTTTATTCTTGACGAATTTTGCGGAATTTTGCATAACTGCTAAACGGTAAGAGATGGACAAAAACTTACCACACAAAAAATGTAGAGCACGTTAAAATACACAATTTATGTAATATACATTTTTTTCGTGGAGTTGATCGTTTTTTTAAGATATTTCTTGTTTTTAGTTTCAGCTTTGAAAATCTTGTACTTTTCTCATACAGGAATTTTTTCAACTGCTGTCCATACAAACAAAGGAACTTCAATCACATAACAACCAGCTTTTAACTATTACTTTAAATTATGGTACTCCCTTATTTCGCTTCTACTTACAAGGAAACAAGCAATAAGACTATTCCTGCTAATTTTTTTCTCGATTTGCATGAAGTAAATAGAAACATAAGCTTTTTAACAATAATTGTTGCAGAGATGTAGAGAAAGTCATGTGAATGGAACACATCAGATTTTTCTACTTGTTCGACATTAAATTTCCCGAATACGTGTGTATATCTTCAACATTTATATGCATATCTCGTATCTTTCCTGAAACGCATCATTTCGCATAGATCCTAAGCAGATCATGAAAAGGGGAAGTATGCGAAAACATGGGAAAATACACTCTACTGCGGTTCTTCTTGGAATGACGGAGCTCGTAGGCATTCCTGCACACGAAAGAAACAATTAGTAGGTTTAGGATATGGTCGGGGGCGGGGGACTGACCCTAGGTGGTTATTGTATCTACGCCCCACGAGGGAGGTGTGAACTAGGACGGCAGGAACCAGAAGTGACATCATAGTAATGTCAGGGTCCCTTCCAGAAAACACCCAGGCAGCCGGTGCCCGCCCTAAATGGGGTTCCCATCCCAGTAACCAGCCGAGAACGGAGATAGTCATTTTGAGCATCTTTTTCCTTGCCATGCATCACCGAGCATCATTCGCCGACACTTCCAACCCTGAAAGAAACCAACGGGATGAAAGGAACCTATCCAGCATTCGTCTAGCGACCCGGAGAAATCCCCGAGGAAACGCATGCCTGCCACGGAGATCGAACCTGGACCTCCAGAATGAGGATCGAAACCACTTGAGCCGTCCCACTCGGCTTTATTGTGGATGAATTTTTCATAACTGGTAAACCGTAAGAGATGGACAAAGAGTATTACACAAAACTGTAGAGCTCGTTAAAACACACAATTTATGTTATATTAATTTTTTTGTGAAGTTTATCGTGTTTGAGATATTCCCTGTTATTGGTTTCAGTTTTAAAATACTAATACATTTCTCATACGGGATTTACTGACTCTTGGCTATGCAAAGAAACGGATTTCAATCACTTGGCAACTAGCTTGTAAAAGAATTGACTACCACTTTAGTCTAGTTTATTCCCTTATTTCCCTTCTACTTACAAGGAAGCAATTAAGCAACAAGTGGATTTATGCTAATGTTTTATATCGATTAGCATAAAGTAGATAGAAGAATAAGCTTTTTAATAATAATTTGTTGCAGAAATGTAGAAAAAGTCATGTGAATGGAACACATCAGATTTTTGCAGAAAGGTTCGTGGGCGTATGAGTGACTGCGAGCGTGTGTGTGAACACGACAAACTTGTTTAAGTTGAGCTGTTCCAAGGATGCGACACGAGTGTTTTCCCTACCCCAAACTATCCTTTACATCGAACAATTTCATAAATTTTGGTTTTTTCAAAAATAACTTAACGATCTGTATTAAAATACCATACATTAAAGGTACTACTTATATGACAAGTGAAATGAAATATACATCTGACGTCCTCTACATCCTGAATGACTTTTGAATAACTGGTAAACCATAAAAGAGAGACAAAATGTTACTACACTAAAAATGTAGATCTCGTTAAAACACACGAGTTATGTAATACACTATTTTTTTGGAGTAAACAGTCTTCCAAGATATTGCTTGTTGTTTGCTTCAATTTTAAAATCTTAACTTTTCTCATACGGGAATTTGCTATCTTCTGTCCATGCAAAGATATGTCAATCCTATAGCAACCAGCTTTTAAAAGAGTTGACTATCGCTTCAGCCTAATGCATTCCCTTATTTCTCCCTACTAACAAGAAACCAAGTAATAAGTCCATTTCGGCGAATGTGTATCTACATGAATACAATTTAATGATAATTTGTTACAGATATAGAGAAAGTCTTGTAAATGAAACGCATAAGATTTTTGTGTGTGTCTTGTGATTTCTCAATTGTACAAAGCTGTTTATATCAAGGTTAATGAGACTTGGAGGACTTCTGAGGAACTTGCGGAAAAATTTAATGTGTCTGTTTCTCAACATGGACATTTTAATCAAAATCGTTAGTCACTTGTGAGAGAGAAAAAATAAGGAACATTCTTCTATAAAGGATAAATTTGGGATTGGCAGGATTTGTCGAAAATCGTCGCGTTGCACGACGAACTTATATATGATGTTTGGTATTGATGTGATATTTCGTTTTTGAATTATGCCTCTCTCTCTCTCTTACACACACACACACACAAACACACACACACACACACACACGCGCGCGCATACATGGATGGACCTATTTCTTAAACTGCTTTGCTGAGATACCATAAATGGTGTATTGCCGATGAAATTGCAATATCGCATTTTCCTCTACCTAAGCGGTAGATAGGGTAAAAAGAGTAGAGCTAGTACTATATCTACTTCATCTACCTAAACAGTAGACAAGAGTCAAGTTTTGTTCTACTACAAGCTATAAATTCAGCATTAAACATAGATGTTTCCTTATTGACAAACTCTGCTTTGTTAGGCTTCATTACTTCATGAAAAGACATGCTTGTGCCATCTTCTGTCTCAGGAAGTGACTTTGAACGAGGAATCATATGACTGTTGATATTCGTCAGTAACACATAGAGGAACTCGACGGTCGTTTATCAGGACGTCTTCGAAATACCGATAAATGCACTTCAGGTTGTCACATATATAGCTGGCGCAACAGATCTGGACATCTTAATGAGAGCTAGGAAGCGAGTTGTACTTTCAGATAAGCAGTTCACCAGTCGATTCATGTCTGTCACAGTCAATGTCAAATAATGTCACCTGCACTATACGGCACTGCACTCATAAACACGTGTTTTCATATCTACAAAACATCTATACAAAGGGCCTACTATATAAACAATGCCAATCGTCTACCTCCAGTTCTTCCACACCTGACAGTCCTTCGTCTTCGCTCACGTCATTATCATCAACGCTATCACTGCTTTTTGCACAATTATCCTATATATTTTGACTTTCTACAATTGTTTCTAATGATTTTTAATGTTCTCAACATGTCGACGGCCGCTAGACCACTTGCCTCTCACCTAGGGATTCACTTGGATTCGATCCCAAGCGACCGCATGTGAGATTTGTGGTGGACAAAGCGGCGCTGGGACGGGTTTTCTCCTGTTTCTCCCGCCATCGCATTCCACCGGTGCTCCATCTTCATTCTTGTATCATCAGGGTCACCGCCTGCGGTGCCATAAATAGTTACAGCGGGCGTTAAACACTACCAAAAACAAAAACAAACATGTCGACGTACATTTTTCCATTCTGGGCTGCCAATGTCTGCAACTCGATGGCGACACAACTGTTCCACATATTTTAATTTAAAAGTGTTATATTAAGTTTGTTTTCTTTCTTTCTTATCTTTGAGAATCCTGGAAACGGAACTCAGTGAAATATCAGTTGCCTTGGCTACTCTTTCATTCACTTTCTACAGTCTTTTGAAGAACTCGGGGAACATACATTTTCTTCCTTCATCTCTGCCTCTTGTTTCATCAAGTCAAGGACATTTACAATTATTTCTCTCCTCTGACTAAGTAATACCCTGTCACTTAACTTTGAAAACGTAGGAGCCATCGTTAAAAAAAATAGAATAAATAAAATGAGCACTATTTACTGCCCACTTTGAATACAAACATATGCGGAACACTTTCGATACAGACTGTACAAAGTTTGCTCGCTATGACTTTAAGTAAGCAAAGTATCATATCACAAATTCCGATATACTAAGCTCGGTAGCTGGGTTGGCGGTCAAGGTCCACGATTCCAGAAGTTTTGCGCCCCGTGACAGTTCGGCAGCAGCTCTCGCGCTGTTCTGCCAAGGTGCGTTTAAGCAATAATATAATCGTAGAAGCAATGACACGTACCAGTTTCTCAATCAAATAGAATTTTGTTTTACTAATATAGCCAACTTTTTTAGTCTTTCAACTTCGTACACAGGTAAAGGAGTTGTTGCATTACAGAGGTTTCACTGGAAGTGCACGTCTTAGGGTTTATTATTAAAAGGTTCTTGTGTGTCAGAGAACACGATAACCCGTAAATGAAAAGTCGATTGCATACCAAACTTGATATTTAGTTCACCTCTTCCAAGGCTACAACAAAGATTTTCAAGAAAATCCCTCCACTCCACACTATCCTTTATATTAAAAATAACAATAAACTATTCTCAAATATGGTTTAAACTACTTCGATTACAGATACTTGCAGGACAAAATGTATACTATGAATTATTTGTGAATAACCTTCAAGTCCTCTTCGTTCTGGATGACTTTTATATATGTAGCTCTTAAATCGTAAGAAAGAGAGAAAAAGTTAACTACACAAACATTTAGATCTGGTTAAAGCACATAATTTATGTCACATACATTTTTTGTTGTAGAATTTTCGAGATATTCCTTATTGTTTGTTCCAATTTTAAAATTCTTAAATGTTTCTAAGCAGGAATTTGTCATTCCTGTTTCTTTTGTTTTACTAATGATCATTCAAAGAGAGCTGAAAAGCGTTAGCTGTTAAGATATTTGCCTCTAAAGTATTGTATTCACTCATTTCTCCTATTTAAAAGGAAACTAAATATAAAAGTTTCTATTGATGATTTTGATTGGCATGAAATAGAAGAACTTGTTGCAGAATGGATAGAGAAAGTCATGTGAAAGTAACACAGATCTCCCCCCGCCGTCTTCTTTCTTCTATTGTATTCTTCTAAATGTTTATCGACAAAACGAAGCAATGATAATAGGGAGTTAAAAGTTTGGCAGGCCGACATCTACTTTTAAAGGACGTTTCACTGGTCACATGGTACCATTTTTATTATTATTATTATTATTATTATTGTTATCTTATATGTTTATTATATAGGCGTAACCTTTTGACCATTAGGATAGTAGAATGACAGTACATAAACACACAACTCTAAACATTTGCACATAGCAGCGGATTCGAACCCGCGACCCTTTCGTGGCAGAAGGTCAATGCCAACGCAGCCCGGTAAGGCACAAGATATTATGCAGATGGAAAGTTTTCAACATATTTACCATCCTATCCTCAGCTGTTTATTCCTGATGAAAGTTGACAAATTTTTCACTGTCCCAAAATGTCAAAAAGCGGTCCCAAAGTTACTCCGATATTCGGTATTTTATGAAAAACACATGCAAAATTTCAAGTTATTTAAAAACCAAGAATTCTCAGTTCTAGTTTTTGTTTCCTGACAAATACCTATCGGTATTTAAAATGTATGTAGATACGATTTTTAAATGGTACAATGAAATTTTAGAAATGCTTTTTCCATTACATTAACTTCTTGCTATGCGGAAATTACTGTAAGACATAGATTCGTTACATTATAAACTCAGCAAAGTTTGGTAAGCATTTTGCAAAAGTAGAAACATGCAGTTGAACAAGCAGTGTTGTGAAACTATAATTAATTTTAAATGCGTTTTCATAGCAAGGAACCAAAAACAATGTATGAACATTTCATAACACACTGCATGTTAACAATGCATACACACCCTCAAACTGTGCAACAACGCTTCTTTATACAGACATAAGACGTGATAAGAACATTTAAAGGCTCCATCGAGTACTTTGGATGTTGGAAGAAACATAATTTACTTTGCGTGCAGCAGTCGGTGATAATATTTAGCTAGAACGCCGAAAATACTCATTTGTTTTAAAGATTTCGTTATTGCAAGGTTACGTACCTTAACAAATACAAACGTTATCAACAAATGGTTGCGTAAAACAATGAGAAGTAGAATGACATATACAAGAAACAATAACAAAATTGGAGTTATAACTTTATAAATGGAAGTGTTGGAAGAACAGAGGATAATCATTATATAACATCATTGATAATAAAGACTATAAAGATGGTTTCTTGGGGGTGCTCCAATTGAGATCGCACCTAAAGAGGAAAATACATATGTGTGAGAAATTGAAGTTTTAGTTGCAATTTATCACATCTTATCGATGATGCCCATCTGCGAAAATTGATCCAAAACTGTAAATAACGTAATGCTTGTAGTTCAATTCCCTGTTGTTTTTATTGCCATGCGGCACTTTAACCTTTTCACTATGGTGAAAAACTGCTCAAAGTCCGAAATTTGGTTTTGACCAATAACATTTGGCATTAAATATGTCTATTTCAAGTTAAAAATACAACATATACTAACAACTAATAATAGTGAGTATAGTAATATGCTTCAAAATTTACAAAACAGGTCTCGCACAGGGTGCTTCTACCTGCCCCGTCATCATCCTGGCATGCCATACCATCCATTATTTAACCTGGGCCCTCCCCATCCTAAACCACACCCGGCGGGCCTTCCCACACCCCACCAACAGCATATTTCCGGCCGTGAAATAGAGACTGTTTTGGCGGCAGAGCAGTTTGACTCGGACCAAAAGTCTTGCACTTGCAGTTTGTCTTTTTGCTCTATATATGACAGTCCGTGGGAGTTGACAGATATTCATGGTTTAAAAATTGCTGCAGGAGAATGTGAAATTCTAGGACTTACAAAAACGGTTAAATTGTATGTTAAACTTTAAAACCTATTTTCTCCGTTTTCAAAACTCCAAATTGTTCCACACGATGGATGCAGTTTTCGAAACAGAAGCTTGAACATTTTTATGCTTGCAGTACAAAAGAAAATTGATGAGATGATTTTTTTTCTAATATCACCAGTGCTTGTGTAGTTAAATAAAAAAACTTCACATTTCCATAGCAAAAATAAAACATTAATAAAATGGCAATTAAATAGTTTTTTTCTCCTAAACCAATTGTCAGATAAAAATTTCATCTCATCAATTTACTAATGCTGTATTTATCAGTATAACTGCAAAGTATTATATTTGTGTAATATAATATCATTGTGTGGAATGATTTAATTAAATGACAATAAAATACCGTAAATATGTTAATGGAACAAAGGTCTGAAAATTAGCATGTAAACTATTCTTAATACGGCAATAATTGTTAAAGTTTCAAATCAATCCAAGCAAAATGGCAGATTATGGGTATCCTTAAACATAGGGCTGGGAAGGGGACTTCCAGATCATGTTTGTGTGGTGCTATCTTATCAGTGCTGCTGATGAAGAGCAGAGATTTTATTTTCATTTTCTGTTGATAACTGTGCTCGTATGGCCAGGCTTGGATCGTACAATCGCACTGAGCAGCTGTATAAGAAATGACCTTGTGTACAATCATGGTCGAATTCTTGATATCTAGGATGTAAAAATGTCATTCCTCATGTTCACATAACTTTCTCAACATATTCAAGAGGCCCCGAGTTCGAATCTTGGTTAGGATGATTTATTCAGATAAAGGGTTTTCCGGGAGTCTATTGACTCTTCTGTTGATGTGCGTCAAAACTGGAATATTGGCTTCCTCTTGCATGTGATGTTTTACAAATAATGTTATTGGGGGGGGGGCTGTATGTCTATCCCTTTTATAAGTGTTATTTTATATAATATTCTAGTTAACACTGATCTGTGAGCAGTGTACTGCCGATCGATCAATTAAAAATCTGATGTGTTCCATTCACATCTCTCCAACAAATATAATTGTTAAAAAGCTCATTCTTCATTTTACTTCATGCTAATCAAGAAAAAAATTAGCAGAAATAGTCTTATTACTTGCTTCCTTGTAAGTAGAAGCGAAATAAGGGAGTACCATAGGTTAAAGTGACAGACAAAACCTGGTTGCTATGTGACTGATGTTCCTTTGTATGGACAGGACTTGGTACATTCCTGTATGAGAAAAGTATAACCTTTTCAAAGCTGAAAACAAAAACAAGGAATATCTAAAAAGAAAAAGAAAAAGAAAAGGAAAAAAAAAAAAAGATCAACTCCACGAAAAAAATGTATATAACATAAATTGTGTGTTTTAACGTGCTTTTACATTTTTGGTGTGCTAAGTTTTTGTCCATCTCTTACGGTTTAGCACTTATGCAAAATTCTGAAAACTTCATCCAGAACAAAGTAGTCTTCAGAGGTTATTCCCAGAAAATTCAAGATATACATTTTATCTTTAATATACAATATATTAATCAAAATTGTTAGCCATTTTTAAGAAAATTAAAATTTTCGAAAAAAAGTTCCATGTAGAGGATAGTTTTGGGGTGGGGGAATTTTCTTTAAAGCTTCGTGTCGCATCCTTGGAAGATGCCAAACTTAAATACCAAGTTTAGTATTAACGGTCTTTTCGTTTTTGAGCTATGCTGTCCACAGACACGCTCGCGCGCACATACACACGGACCTTTTTCTGAAAATGCTTTTTTTTTTATCCAGAGGGACCCAAAATATGTATTTCCGGTGAAATCTCGGTATCGAATTTTTGTGTGGAATACAATACCTTCTCTATACACTATGTACATACATAGTACGTGTAGAGAAAGTAAAATAGAAGAAGAAATTTTAATTTGAAGCCACAAATAGATAACTCAGCCTCGGGTCCTTTGTATTAAAAGCTGGCACCTTATTATTCATGGAGCATGGTCCTGTGGTACGAGACAGTCGCAGGGAATAACACAATGTTAACGGCACTAGAAGTAGTGACCTTGCTCCACTGTTCAAGAGGTTCACAATGGGGCAGCGTGAATTGCTTCAATTAATTGCAACGATTACAACTATTTCACCATTTTACGTACATTTTCACAAAAAGGTCCGTCTGTCTGTGAACAGCTAGTTCAAAAATGAAAAGACGGTTAAATACCAAACTTGATATTTAAGTTTAGTATCTTCCAAGGATGCGACACGAAGTTTTTCGAGAAAATTCCCCCACCCCAAACTACTCTTTGCATGGAAGATTTTTCGAAAATTTTGTTTTTCTTAAAAATGGCTCTATTTTGATTAAAGCACCACATATTAAAGCCATTTTCGTCACAAACTGTGTATCTTAAATTTTCTGGTAATATTTTGAAGACCTGTTTATTCTGGATGAATTTCGCTGAATTTTGCATAACTAGTAAACCGTAAGAGATAAGCAAAAACTTACTACACAGTGTGTCATGCACCTGGAGTTCACCTTATTAGTTTCAGTTGTAAAGTACTTATACTTTTCTCAGACAGGAAGTGTCCGTTTTCTTTTGTTCTACTCCTGGCCAAGCAAAGAAGCGATTTGTAATGCCAATCGCATAACGACAGCCTTTCAAAACATTTGACTATCACTTTAGCATGACGCATTCCTTTGGTTCCCTTCTACTTATAAGGAACTAAGTAATAAGAACTTTGTGCTCATATTTATCTGGATTAGCATTGTGTAGAAAGGAGGATAATCTTTTGTAAGAAACGTTTATTTGTAGAGCAGCTAGAGAAAGTCATATGATTGTAACATTTAACTTTTGTAATATTTTATTTGTAAATCGTGTAATACATTTGTCATATAGTTAATATATTTGAAACACTAAATTGAAATGCGGTTCTAAGACTTTGAAAAATGCACCAATAGGAGCTTTTCCTGGGATAAATTAAAAAAAAAAATAGATTCCTATATTGTTTTTTTCGGGAGCTAGCCAAGGCATTGATCTGAAAATTTTGAATAAAATAATAAATAACTAAATGCTGAAGAAATAGAAATTCCCACATTTCATTAATTGGTCTCCCGAACATGAATATTTATCTGAATAAAAGTTAGTGAGGAAGTAAAATTAATTACCAAATCTCATAGGTTAGATTAGATTAGAAAGCATTCTGTAGGTTCGTTTAGGCCAGGAAGTCACTGAACAAGGCATATTCATGTGTACATATGTTTATATGCTATGGGGGGGAAACAACGTATAAAGCTCTAGTGCTAAAAACACGGGTTACAAAAACAGCAGAATAGACATATAATCACACTATTTGCTTTTGAGGACTGTGCGCCACTGCACTATACTTAATGTGCTCTATAAAAGCATATGTACGTCTTTTTTTTTTCTTTTTTTCCTGCACATAAAAACAAAGATTATAAAAAATTAGTGTTAAATATATAAACATATATAATTTCATTGTATGTAACTCTGATGTAATGTCAGATGATTGTTTTCTAATTATCGACATAATAGTTACTACTAGTAATTATATAAAACTAAAATATGATTATTGTATTATATGCTCTTCATAAATGTCAACAAATTACAATATATATTTACAAATATTTTATAGAATTTACAAGTATGTACTAGTGTAAATATCAAAACATCAGGCTTTACAGACCTTGTGTCATTGCCAAATACTAAAAAATTCATTTGACACATTAGTGCAGTTTAATTTGAATATAAAAAAGAAAAACACACACACACACACACACACATATACACAAAATGCAATACATAATACTTATAAACACAAATATTATTACGATATTGTCACTTAAATATTCATAGTTGCCGTGATGGAAGCTACCAAGAGTGTTTTATAAGGGCGTAAGTGCGCTTAGGTATTCACAAGACGTGTGTCGTGATGTTTTTTCTGGGAAACAAAAGACGCGTGTGTGTGTGTGTGTGTGCGAGTCAGTGACCGACCTGTTTACGTACAAGGGATGATCAGCTGGTGCACTTGTAGGTTGTCTGGCGCCTTGCCGGAGACTCGGAACTAGCGCCCGCCTATTTCTGGGAGAAACCTTTTCACATAAACAACCTGCTTCTAGCTCTCTATTCCTCACGTCCAACGGACTTTTGAACAACTCAATATACCCACATTGTTTATATAGCTATTCTTGCAAGTCCATATTACCATATTCCTCAGAGGCTTTTACCAGAAAATTCTAGATATACATTTTATTTATCATGTAAATATAAGAGCTTTTAACCAAAATTGTTAGAGCCATTTTTGAGAAAATCAAAATTTTTGAAATTTTTCCATGCAAAAGTTTTTTTTTTTTATGTGTTTCATTTCCCCCCTTTAACATCTAAGGTCATATCGGGGGCTTCGAAATAGAAACAACTCATCTGTGGGTTTACGTTGGGTTTTAAACTATTTTATTTCCTCAAACACGCACACATTCACTCTCACTTCCAGACTCTGTGGGGGATAGGGAAAAAAGAAAAAGTCCCCGCCCCAGCCGGGAATCGAAGCCGGGACCTCCGGGTGAGAAGTCAGCTCGCTGACCATTCGACCACGGAGCCAGTCCAAACGGTAATTTGAGGTGGGGAATTTTCTTTAAAATCTTTGTGTTGCTCCTTGGGAGATACTAAACTCAAACATTAAGTTTGGTATTTAACGGAGTTTTCGTATTTGAGCTTTATTGACCAGACACACAAACACGGGCAGACAGATCTACACACGGACATTTTTCTAAAAGTTCTCTTTTGTATTCAGTGGTCCCAAAACTATTTCCGGTGAAATCTCGGTATCTAATTTTTTGGTGGAGTGCAATATCTTCTCTGTACAGTATGTGCATAGTATGTATAGAGAAAGTAAAAGTAAAGCTGATGACGGGGATCTATTGTTGCAAACTGGTCGAGAGGTGAATGCGTCATGATACAAGAGGTTGCGTTACTCAACGGAAGTGGCACATCAGCTAATCTACCTTTATTGATTCTAGAAATGGTCTAGTATACTCGAACTTGGCTACCCCCTTTCTCTCGAGTGAGGTAATCGATTTCCGAAGGGACGGGTTGTGCACCTAGGGAACACTGAGCTGAGCTTGTCTCTATGGACGTTGACCTTAATCGAAGCAGCTGAGGTGCCTTTTTATTTTCCCCCTGCAGTCTTTTGTGTCGGGTACTGTTACATTGTGTGGGTGATGAGAGAGCAGAATAATTCCCAGGCCAGCGACCTCAAAGGTTTTTGTTCTTCTGCCCTCATCTCTATACGTACTGTGTACATAGTGTATAGAGGAAGTATTGTATTCCACCCAAAAGGATTTCACCGGAAATACATGTCTTGAGACCCGCTGAATCCTAAAAAATCATTTTCAGAAACAGGTCCGTGTGTGTGTGTATGTGTGTGGACAGCAGCTCAAAAACGAAAACACGGTTAAATACCAAACTTGATATTTAAGTTTATCTTCCAAGGATGCGACACGAAGGTTTTCAAGAAAATCTCCCCACCCCTAACTACCCTTTATATGGAAAAAATGTCTAAAATTTTGTTTTTCTTAAAAATGGCTGTAACGATTTTGATTAAATTAGAACATATTAGAACCATTTGTATCACAAATAAAATGTATATCTTGAATTTGCTGGGAATAGCTTCTGAAGACCTGTTTATTCTGGATGAATTTTGCTAATTTTGGAATAACTAGTAAATCGTAACAGATGAACAAAAACTTACAATACAAAAAATATAGCTTTCGTTAAAATACATTTTTTTCGTGGAGCTTACCGTTTTCGAGGTATTCCTTATTATTAGTTTCAGTTGTGAAGAACTTGTACTTTGATCAGACGTAAGTATCCTTTTTTCTTTTGTTCTACTCCTGACCAAGCAAAGAAGCGATTTGCAATGACAATCGCATAACGACAAATTTTAAAACATTAAACTATCACTTTAGCCTAGTACATTCCCTTGGTTCCATTCTGCTTATAAGGAACTAAGTAATAAAATTCTGCTAATGTTTATCTCGTTTAGCGTGGTATTGAAAGAAGAATTATCTTTTGTAAGAAGTTTGTTTGTAGAGTAGCTAGAGAAAGTCATGTGAGTGTAACGCATCATATTTTTATTTTTGTCTCCTCCTAGGGTAGAGAAAGTTCAATATTACGATTTTGACAGAACTTTATATTTTGAGCAAGTGAAGGGAGGGAGTGTGCAGAGCCAAGACTTTCCTTTGTTTCATCCTAATTTACCGTCCCTTGAAGCTCTTTTAGAAGTTATTCATTTCTCTATGTATATGAAGGGAAGGATTGTATTTCATGCAAAAATTATACTGCGAGATTTCACATGTTTTAAGAATCATTTTCAGAGAAACGTCTGCGTATGTGTGTGCGCGCGCGTGCGTGTGTGTGTGTGTGTGTGTGTGTGTGTGCAATATAACTCAAAAACGAAAAGTCTGTTAAAGGCAAATTTTCATATTTAAGTTTTGCATCTCCCAAGGATGCGACGCCAAAATTTTTAAGAAAGTTTATTCTTTATATGGAACAGTTTTTTTTTTTTTTTTTTTTTTTTTTTTTTTTTTTTGTTAGCCTTTGGTTTTGTAAAAATGGTTTTTGATTAAAATGCCATACGTTTAAAATATTTTTATGATAATGAGAAATATATGTTGAATTTTCTGGGAATGCTTCTGAAGTCCTCTAGATCATTCTGTATGACATTTGCATAACTGGTAAATCGTAAGAGATGCATAAAAACTTACTACATAAAATGTAGCTCTCGTCAAAAACACAATTTATGTTAATTTTCATCCCTTTTTATAGAGTTAACAATTTCCGAGATATTCCTCATACCTTTATTTTTCTCAGATGGAAAATCCTTATTCGGTTTTATTACTGCAAATCAAGCAAAGAAAACCTAATTTCAGATCCCTCTCATAAGGAATAATTGTTTAAATATTTGACTATCGCGTAAGCCTACCATATTCCTACACGGAAATATAACAAGTAATTTCTTCAGGCGTTTATCTCAATTAATGCGAAGCAGAGAGAAGAATACGTTTTTTTATAAAGATGTTTGCGGAAAACCCGCTAGAGAACTTCATATGAATGAACAGGAGCCAGGAGCAGGAACTAGTCGCCCGAGTGTACTCGGGCGGGAGCAAATCACCACGGTACCTATCCGCTTTTCTTGCGGATTTACCCGTGTGATATAAAAGATGTAGTCTTATGCAAGCGTTTTTGTCAATGTCAAAGTAATTGGGCAGGGTGTTCCCTCTGTGCAGCCGGCGCGGGCTGGTTTACCTATCTGAGTGGCCACCCACCCAGAGAGGGACCAGGCCCGATGCTGCTTACCTTGGCCAGCCGCTTGCAGGCTGTCAAGGAATGAATGAACAGACAGATGACCTTAGCTTATGTTGGTGGAATCTGTCCACGTGGCACAGTCGTCAGAGCTCGCAGGTAACATATAAACAACCCGGATTCCATTCTGGAGTGGAGTAGGCCTGGGCTCACGTCTTCACTTTATCCTCACAGTAGTTCCCAAGGTTGGAGTTGAACCTGACAGAAGGCGATGAATTCTTTTTCGGTTGCAAACATCCTTAAAATGGTTTCCTTCATAAAAGAAGTAAAGACGGTAGTCCCAAGACGTAGATTTATGGCATAA
The DNA here is from genome assembly GCA_030762935.1 of Hymenopus coronatus. Lineage (NCBI taxonomy): Eukaryota > Metazoa > Arthropoda > Insecta > Mantodea > Hymenopodidae > Hymenopus > Hymenopus coronatus. The sequence continues at coordinate 132,920,062 of CM060894.1, forward strand.
AAGAACCTCAGACCTAATAAAGACGCCTCCGAGCAAAATTAATCGTCTCTCCTGCCCAGTATAGATTGGGATGTTGAATAAGGCAGTTAAAGAGCTCCTATAAATAAAACTCAATTTCATCCCCATCGATCGCTCGTGGGTCACATTTTGAGCCTAGCCTGTTCTTTGCAGAGCATCCCATGGCCGTCATTTGTTAATCATCCTTTTTAGTTTTCTTGTGCACTCTATTTACCGTAGTGTTATTACATAGCACGTCTGCGAAATTTCGTAGTTTCATGGAAAGTGTATACAACCCCAGCGGTTACAACTAGTTACATTTTACCCGGCTCGTGTTTTTTTTTTTTGTAGTGTTTAACGCCCGCTTTTGGAACACATGGGTGAATTTGCTATTCTCCATATTTTTAGGTAAACGCTTAATTTTTTGTCTGCAGTAACCCCTTGTTACTGCTATTATCACCCACAACTATCATTTTAATCACCTATAATTATTTATCCTTTATATTTTTTTCAGAACACATGTCTATATAAGTACTCTCATTAAGCGGGTATCTCTTTGTAACTTGCACATATACAATAACTGAGCGATAATTTGGATTTAAATGAACAAAACATCTAATTAAAATATTTTAATCCTATGAATTTAGAAAAAAACAAAACAAAGATGATCGTTTTTATTTCTTAATTCTGCAAATATTCTTTATTCAAAATAGTGCCCTTAGTTTTTCTTCGCGTGGCTCCCAGAACGTGCAGTAGCGGGTACACCATTGTACCTGCTGCATTTGAATGTGAATGTGCTTGAGTAAATGCTTAAATATAGCAAAGAAGTACTTTGAATTTTAATGTAATTTAAAGGTACTTCAAAGCGTCACAGGACTACTAACATTTAGACCTCACATTCAACAGGTCGTGAGTTCGAATCTCGCTTAGTGTGAGTTACCCGGTGTAGGTTTTTTCGGAGTTTTCCCTTATCCTGAGAAGACGAATGTCGAGTAACTTTAAGCTCCATGGACCCCGAGATCATCTGAGTATCATTTCACCAATTCCATTCATCGTCCGATATGACCAACCAGGTTAAAGGACGTTAACTACAAAGAAGAAGAAAAAAAGAGGTCTTCAGGCGTTATTTCCAGAAAATTCAAGATATACAGTTTATTTGCCATGTAAACATATTGATATATCTACGATATTTTAATCAAAATCGATAGAGCCATTTTTGAGAGAATCAAATTTTACGAAAAATTGTCCATATAAAGGTTTTAGGGTGGGGGAACATTTTCTTGAAAATCTTCGTGTCACATCCTTGGGAGATATTAAAATTGAATACCAAGTTTGGTATTTAACGAACTTTTCGTATTTGAGTTATGCTGTACACACACTGACATTTTGCTAAAAATGCCTTTTTTTTTTTTTTTTTTTTTTTTGGAATAAGGGGTCTGAAAACACGTATTTCCGGTGAAATCTCGGTATCGAATTTTTGGGCGGAACATTATCTTCTCTATTCACTATGTGCACAGTTCGCGTACAGAAAGTATGAAGGTATGCTGGGGATCTTGAAAATATTCCTTTTACATAATAAGTTACATATCCGACTGTTGTGTTCTCATGTGACACACACAGATGCGGTTGCCTTTTTATTGGGTTTTATTCAGTAGCCTCAAAACATGCATTTACGATAAAATCGGTATCGAAATATGGTAGATAAGTATCTGCTACTGCAGCTGGAAATACCTTAACGACAAAACAGAATGCGATGTACGTTGACATCCTTGCTTGAAGAGGATATCATCATAGTATTCATTCCATTGTCTTGCTTCCAGCATGATCAATAGAAGAAGTTAAAAGACTCTCCAAACAAGTCAAGTGTAGTTTCCTGTAAAGCCGATGTCCCACGGTCAAACTTTGGGCCAATTTTTTTTTTTATACAACGTGGACGTTGTGTACAATTTTTCCATTCCATTCACACGGGAGTGTGTATTGGTCCAAACATTTCTCGCATGCACATGAACATCTGATAGAAAATGGTGGAGGTTGCTGATCCACAATTATTTACATTCGCTGTCGCAAGCTTAGTTTATGTATCTATTGCAAGAGTATATTATAATAGAAAGAAAAACATCAATAAAGAGGCGTTGGTGGACTAGACCAGGGCTGGAACGTAGGAATGCAGGCCAAGGAAGAGGTGTACTACATATGCTGCAAAATGAACTTGTTTCTGACTAAAATTATTTTAACTTCCTTAGAATGGTGGAAAATTTATTTGGTCCATTGCTGTCCTTAGTTGAAGCAAAAATCACTCGCCAAGACACAAATATGAGGCAGTCCATACCAACAGATCAACCAGCAATCACGTTTTTATATTTTTGTTGAGAAAGATTAGGTACAAGTGGGTCAGATAAAATGCATTTGCAGTGGTTATAAATACCCGAGTCATCATTTCATAAATCTCTGCGGCACGAAAAATGTGTATTTCAACCATAGCTCAGCTACTATAACCCTATTATATAGGACAAAGTGTACAAGATACAGCAAAGTTTCACACGAAACAATCACGTTGGTTGGCGGAAAGGAAGACCCAGCGCTAGCTGCCATCTTATGTCATTTCCATCAGGTCGCTCATTGGTTGATTTCATATATTTGGACCAAAAATTAGAAACCGCTGCATCTTGTTGTGGCAAACTGGAATTGGACCAAAAATAGGACGGAAATTATATACAATGAAATTATCCGACGTTCCACGATCCAATTTGTAGTTCGAATAGTATTGGACCAAAATATTTGACCGTGGGACATCGGCTTTATTCACGTGGATGGTGTGTTGCTTTTTGGAACCCTGTAATAAAATGACCTGTGTTCATTAGTATGCTATGTTTCTGTGATAATTTACTTCTATTCTGAAACGTTCAAGATATTTTTCAGCATTAAAAAGGTGTCTTCAACTTTTATTCAATTGGATATCTGAACAACACATGTTCCTAAAGTTTAGGTCATGCATAGAAATGATATGCATGTTTTTGTGAATGCTTCTGAAGGTTGAGGCTCAATACACCCCTTTTGAACAGCCAAAATGCCGATATTTTCCAGTGTCATATCGTGTGTAGTTTTGGCGCCACACTGATGCAGATGGCGATATCATGCAGTTGCAGCAGCTGCTGTGGAAGAACACTATATGCCCTCGTGTATCCCAAGTTATCCACTTAACGTGATGGGGAAGGACTATCATCACATCGTTTCCTGTCGACGACTGCTACGGTGACACGTGAAACAGTGAAAAACTGCAATTGCTATTATTTCTTACAGTCTCCCTTTCCTAAACAGATCTTGGCATTGTTAATTAGTACATATTTTGCACTAAAATAGAGGCCGAAAATGAGTATTATTTATGTAACATATGACGCTCTATGAAGGCCCAGTGAATTTCTATGAACTTTAATAGAACAGGTTGAGTTACTCGGGAGATTCTCGTAGTTATCTTCGTGACCCTAGACCATTTCGCCATATCTGAATAGTTTATTACTGTAATAAAGAAACTTTGCGAACCGATGGTGCCTTCCTCTCATCTCGTATTCCTTCTCCCTCCTCACCAAACATCAAATATTACTTTTTTACCATGTAACCAGGATGTTCCAACTCGATTCGTCCAAGTCAACGCTCGCGTGATCAAACCTCGTAGCCCTGCTGGAGGGAGGAAGTGATGTCCAACACGTCACTGGGCGAAGGTTATAGCACAGTCTTCCTGCCAGTTCATTCCAACTTGCTCCCAATTCCCAGGCGTATTGCATATTGCGGGGCCCTTAATCTAACAAAGTATTTATGGAAAAAAAAAGTCCGCGTGTGTGTGTGTGTGTGTGAAGAGCACAACATAAACATATGATGTCACATCGAGAAGGCCGTGAAATAAGTAAACATCTCGTGTGTTATTCTCCGGAATTTCTGGTTATTACCATTATTCCTGGATATTTTATCTTGTTTGTCGTGGTTTACCATCAACTTTAGAGTTTTCTTTTAAGTTTGGTACCATATGTAAATAATAACTGTGAGCGTTGTGGTTTAAACTCATCTTTCGAGTTGCCTAACCTAAAAATGGATTCCACCACCCAACGAGCTCAACCAGCACAAGTAAGTCATCAATTAGTTATGCTCAAGCATCTCAAAGTATGTTGTTCCCTAAAATTAAAACACCATTGTAATTGATTCAGCTGATTATGCTCCCACCATTGAATTTGTACTACAGTTAGCTACTAAAGTTAATCCACCTCACATAAAATTTGATTAAAAAATCACAAACAAAAGACTGTGTTTATCTTAGCAATAACGAAATCACAGAGGAGCTTATAAACAAAGTTAAGGCAATTACAGTAGGACGTCAGGAGTTTCCAATTAGACCGCTATTGTCCCGTAATAAACGATAATTCTCTCTAGCGTGTGTCCTAGCATTCCACATTATGTGCTAGAGAACCAACTGTTGTCTTTCGGAATACAAACCCTTGTGCCAATGTCTTTCTTGCGAGCGGGCTTCTCCGACCCCAGACTGTCTTATATATTGAGTTTTCGCCGGCAAACTTTCATTGCACCGGAAGATTAAAAGAAGCTCCCTGAATTATTTCAAGTGCTAGTAGATAATCTACCACATTGGATATATGTATCCTCTGACATTCCTATTCGCTTCCAATGTAAACAGCAAGGCCGTATAGCAAAATATTGTCCATCTGCGGAAAACCAGGACTCAAACCCACATAGCATAGAACATAATAGTGACACAACAATGAATAACAAACATTTTATTCAGTCTCCCACGACTAATACAACATGTGCTAGTGACAATGCAATAATACAAAACAGCATTACGCCCCAGTCTCCCACTTGTAACACAGTTGGTACTAGTGAGACTGCAGCAATGTAAACCAAGGCCCCCCCTCCAGCCAACGGCGATTAATACAGAGGGCAATGACAATGTTTCTAAGCTCACTTTACCTTCTCTTTCATCTAACCTTTCAAACTTCTCAATACTTCAGTCTACAGTTACATCATTGGCAGCCACTATGGGTGGCGACAACAAAATAGAAACCGAAAACATGGCAACCTCACTGCAAAAACGAAGAGACCATTGTCATCCACAAACTCTGACATGGCCTCTTCTATTTCCTTATCTGAAAGTGAAAAAGAAACCACGATTTCTGATTTTTCTGATTCAGAAATTGGTACTGAAGTATCAGGAAAACCAAGGAAAAAGTCAAATAAACAATCAAAGAAAAAGAGAACCAGAAGGTAATCTAGATCAAAGCGTGTGGGATAATACCAAGATGATTGAATCTCAGGACGCAGAATTTCCCTTTTCAATAAACTAACTTTTGAACCTTTTCGACAGAACCAGGGGTGTCAAAAATGTCACCGATATTGCTAAAGATTCACAGAAGATCTACCAGCCTTAGTAACCATGTTGAAAAGCATACTGCCAACTTTACCTAGCAAAGGAGCTAAAAACCAATGTTCACGATTAATTAAAAAATTAGAAGCTTCACGTATACAATCAATGGATCTGATTCAGTGGAATTGTACTGGATTTTATGCAAGAAGATCCTATTTAAAACTACTTATCAATGATTTCAGACCAAAGGTACTATGTCTTCAGGAAACCAACTTTAAAAAACATTGCGCTAAATTGCGTGGCTATACAACATCTTTCTCCAACAGACAAAATGCCAAAATTGCGAGTGGCGGGGTGGCAAATTTTGTACAGTCAGAACATTTTCTAAATGACATTCCTCTCCAAATCACACTTGAAGCCATAGCAGTTGAGTTAAATTAAATTTCATTGTTCCATTTGCAATGTATACATTCCTAATAGCCACAATCAATGAACTGGACAGTCTACTTGCACAACTTCCCAGGCCGTTCTTACTCGGAGACTTTAATAGTCATAATATCCTATGGGGATCTTCAAAAAAAGACAGAGGGGACAAATTATTGAACAATGGATGGATAATCATGATGATCTCGTTCTTTTAAATACAGGTTTAGTCACGCACTTTAATGTGTGCAACGCTTCGGAAAGTGCAATAGATTTGACTTTTTCGTCTAATGGCATTGCGGGAAAAATATCTTGGTCTCGTAATTAATACCTATATGACAGCGGCCATTATCCTTTAAACATACAGTTTACGGATAGTCCCTCAGTTCAGGGACTTAAAACTCACAAAAAATGGCTCATCAATAAAGCAAACTGGTCTTTATTTCAACATTATATAAATGAAAATATTGATAGTTTAACTAAGCCAGCGTCCTTGCAAAGGAAAAATTTTACAGACATTGTTCAACAGTTCACTAATCTAATTACATCAGCAGCTGAATATGCTATTCCAAAAGGTTCTGCAACAGTGCACAAACGGCCACTTTCGTGGTGGAATGATGAATGCACGTCAGTTATAAAAGCTAAAAAGAAAGCCTTTAGGAGTCTAAGAAAAATAGATCTACAGAATATGGCATTGAATATAAAAAAGCTAGGGCAAAAGCGCGCTATGTCCTTAAGTTTACAATGACCAAGTCTTTTAATGACTTCACCTCCTCCATCACCAGTGAAACTCCCATCGCAACTATTTGGGCTAACATAAAATCAGTTAGTGGGTGTAAAACGTTTTCCTTCCCTAGGAGTCTAGAGGATGATAATGGTGCAAAATACAATGATCCTTTAGCTATTGGCATGTTGTTTGCTAACGTCTTTGCCAGTAATTCAAGTAACAACAACTTCGATCCAATGTTTTCTAAACGGTTCTCAGCTAAAACCACCTCTAATGAAACCGTTAAACCTCAACTTAAGTGCAATGAAAATCAGTTCAACCAACCACTTGCTATGGACGAACTTCAATGGTTAAATAAAAGCAACCCTTCTGCTCCAGGACCAGATGATATCAATAAAGTTTCCTTAAAAATCTTCCACAAAAAGGAATTGACTATCTTTTCCAGTTGTTTAATTTTATATGGGAGACTCAAACCTTTCCTGACCAATGGAGGGAAGCCATAGTTGTTCCCATTCCCAAACCTAACAAAGACCACTCCAAAGTAGCCAATTATCGGCCAATTTCTTTAACTTGTACCTTGTGCAAACTGTTGGAGAAGATAGTCTCCAGTCGCCTCAGATGGATTCTGGAAACAAACAATCTGATTTCACCCTATCAAAAGGTGATGCCCTGGAATTTAAACACCATACAGTTGCAGTTACCTTGGACATTGAGAAGGCTTATGAAATGGTCTTCAGACCTAGGCTAATAGAGATTCTTTTAAAGGAAATATCTTAGCATTCATCATAAATTTCTTGGCTCATAGATGCCTTAGAGTGCGCATCCAAGATACATTGTCTCCCTCTATGGAAATGGTGAACGGTCTTCCTGAAGGTTCTGTAATGAGCGTACTTTTATTCCTTATGGCTATAAATGAACTAAGTGACCTGATTAAACATCTAGTAAAAGTATTCCTCTTTGCGGATGATATTACTATTTTGTGCAGTGGGGAAAAACATTCATTTGACAACGCATATTCAGGAATCCTTGAATAAAATCTACAAATGGGCAAGTAATTCAGGTTTCATTATATCTAAAAGAAAATCTGAATATATGGTTTTCTCTAGGACAAAAAAGGATTTACAAGCCGACATTAGTCTCAGGATTGGTGGCCATAATTTACGTAGAACGAATACTTGTAAAATCCTTGGTATGACATTCGACCAGAAACATACGTGGAAACATCATATTATGTCTCTTAAGGCAGAATGTGCATCCCGATTAAACATTAAAATATTCTCATCCCCTAAATGGGGCGCTGACACACAGTGCTTAATCAACTTGTACAGAAGTCTCATCCAGTCCAAACTAGACTATGGGTTTGTTGTAAACGACTCCTTCAATTACTTGATCCCATTATCAACACTGCATGTCGTGTAAGTTTGGGAGCTTTTAGATCCGGTCCAAGCAACAGTTTACTTGTGGAGGCTGGCCTTTTCCCCTTGGACCTACGACGCAAAGAATTGTGCCTCAATTTCTGCTATTCAACGTTCTGCTCCCCAAGTAATCCGACAAACAAATGTATTTTTAATGCTTCAAAATCAGAAATATATTGTTCTCGTCCTTGTTATCCAAAACTACTGCGCGAAAGCCTCTTGTTATACCACACCGAATTCCAAATTGAAAAACCTTCTGTTCTTTTGAGAAAACTTCATCCTATCCCTCCATGGAAGTCTTTTATCCCATCCATTGATTTGGAGGTGTCGCAATACCAAACTATTTAACAATTCCCAGAATTCTTTGCTTCCCCAGAAATACCACAAACATTACAAAGTGTACACTGATGGATCTAAACGAGACTCAAAATCTGGATGCGCTATAGTCACCTCCTCGCCTTCAGAAACCAACTCTTATCGTTTACCAGATTACTTCATGTGAAGCCTTGGCCGTCCTCAAAGCAATTGAAATATGCACCGAAAGTCACAAAAATCTACCACTTGTGATCTTCTGTGACTCCATGTCAACACTTACTGCTGTTGCTAATATATTCTCTAAGAATCCACTCATTCAAAGTATACAAGAACGATTATATTATCACTACAATAACGGCTATCGAATTTCATTGGTATGGCTTCCATCACATAAAGGCATTACCGGAAATGAAAAGGCAGATTTAGCAGCTAAATATGCTACGAGGCTGCAACAAATTGAAGCTGGATTAAGTGGTACACTTCAGGATGTAAAAAAGATGTTTAAAAGCTATATCGCCGACCACTGGGACAAACAGTGGAAATCTACGCTCTCAAAACTGCAATTGGTTAGGAAATCTTTTACAGAACCGGCAATATCACACCTTAAATTCCGAAGAAAACAAAAAGCCCTACTTACCAGGTTGCGCATCGGCCACTTCAACCTCAGCCACGGTTATCTGATGAAGAAAACAACCAAAGATCCTTGCCCGAAATGTTCAGCCCAAGCAGTCACCTTATCCTCGAGTGCCCTGCTTTACTCAACGACAGAAGGAACTTCAACCTCGAGACTGATCTGTATTCCATCTTTAACACCACCGAAGGATGCAGAAAAGTTATCAAGTTAATGGAGATGTCACAAATGTTGTCTTTTATGTAATGTGATATAATTGCTATAACCACATTTTGATACTATTATAATTAATTTTACTATTATAATTGTTCAATTAGTTAAGTTCATGACCATATATTTGTATTAAATGTTGTATATACATTGATCTTGTAAGAATGTTGTGGTCGCTGATGACTTCTGTTGTTATGAAGTCACCTTCAATAACTAAATTAAAAAAAAAAAAAAAAAAAAAAAAAAAAAAAAAAAAAAAAAAAAAAAACACATGATGTGTTAAATTCACAAAACTACTTCTACTCAAGTAGCCATACAATTCTTAGGCTAAACTAATCATTCTTACCATTCTTACATTTTCCTTTTTCCCTTTTTTTATTTATTTTATACCTTTTCCTGCGCTTCAGCCTCCTTTATCCCTCGTATACCTTACCCGCAACGAAATGTAGCATTTCTGCAAACGTTTGACATGAAGCAAGTAAAAGAACAAGCTTTTATAAGAGAAGTTTCTGTAGTATTGGTTATAAAAACTAGTGTGAATTTAGGACAACAGATTCATTTTTCCCTTAAAAAAGAGAGAGATTAGAACCAAATAAGTAAATGTATCTATAAAGGTAATCAGCAAATTTACTCATGTAATCTCCCAAAAAAAAAAAAAAAACAACACAAAAATGATAGCGAGTTTTCATTATTGTTACTATTTTACTTCCTCTATTTCGTATATAGTACATAGAGAAGATATTGCATCCCAGCCAAAACTTCGGTACCAAGATATCATTAGAAATGCACATTTATGGTTCCCCTGAATTAAAAAAGCAGATCTCAAAACGTGTATTTCCGCTGAAAACTCGACATAAAAATTCTAGGCGGAATACCATACCTCTCTATCTACTATATACATTGTATGCATGGTAGAGAAAGTAAAAATCTATTGTTAATCCTGTGTTTGTTTCCCTATTATGTGCACTAAAGTTATGGAACCCAAAATATTCGCCTTTTTTACTTTCTCTATACGCACTTTGTACATAGTGTATAGAGAAGCTATTGCACTCCACCCAAAAATTCGATACCGAGATTTCACCGGAAATATATGTTTTAGGGTCCTCTTTATCTAAAAAAAAAAAAGCATTTTCGGAAAAAGGTCCGTGTTTGTGTGTGTGTGTGTCCGTGTGTCTGTGAACACGATAACTCGAAAACGAAAAGTCCGTAAAATACCAAACTTGCTGTTTAAGTTTATTATCTTCCTGGGGTGCGACACGAAGATTTTGAGAAAAATCCCCCCACCCCAACTACCCTTTACATGGAACTTTTTTCGAAAATTTTGATAAATGGCTCTAACGATTTTGTTTAAAATTTCGTATATTATAGATATTTACCTGACAAATAAAATGTATATCTTGAATTTTCTGGGAATAGCCTCTGAAGAGTACTTTATTCTGGATGAATTTTACGGAATTTTTAATAACTACTAAACCGTAAGAGATGGACAAAAACTTACTACACGTAGAGCACGTTAAAATACACAATTTATGTTATATACATTTTTTTACGTGGAGTTGATCGTTTTTGAGACATTCCTTGTTTTTGGTTTCTGCTTTGAAAAACGTACTTTTCTCATACAGGAATTTGTCAACTTCTGTCCATACAAACAAAGGAACTTCAGAGACATAGCAACCAGCTTTTGACTATCTCTTTAACCTACAGAACTCCCTTATTTCGCTTCTACTTGCATTAGAATTATTACATTAAGACTATTTCTGCTAATTTTTTCTCGATTTGCATGAAATAAAAAGAAGCATAAGCTTTTTAACAACAATTTGTTACAGAGATGTAAAGAAAGTCGTGTAAATGGAACACATCAGCATTTTCATATGTTGTAAACAAGTTCGTTATCAGGGCATGCTAAATGTATTAAAATGTTAATATTTAAATTGAATCAATATTTTGTATTAACTGAGAAGATTATCGCAGCCATGTTTTATGTTTCGTGGCATGGGAGTACGGGATGTTCGTTGTACATGTTAAGGTTTTCTGCATTATGCGAAAATTGTGTAGTAATTTATTTAACAACTATGGGAGCAAAAAGAAGTCTAGTATAATTATGTAAGCAATTACTCGACCATTTCCACAACTTGGAGGATTGTTGGGAGAAGAGGTTAAGAAGTTGGATATTTTATCTCCTTTTACGTGATATTTTTTCATCCATTACATATCATAGTCCGGACTTCGCAATATTAAGGGGTGGAGGGGAAGATCGTTGTACAACGATTTCATAAAGAACGGAGGAGGAAATAGTTGAAATTAATTCGTCATCGCGCAACGTTGGGTACTCCAACTAGTCCAGAGGCTGTCCAAAAAGATGTTACCGCTTATGTGCGATTGGCTTATTGCAATAACATAGCACACCATGTACACAAGTCCAGCTCCTTCGACCTGTACTCCTTCATTGCCAATAAATAAATACATACGAGTCATCGTTCTTCACACATTTCCATAGGTACAGAGCGTACAACTGTTGTTATGCGTTTTTAATGCCATAAATGGCAGTAGGTCTTGAAGCATTTACGCATTTTTCAACGTTTCCCCACATCCAGAAATCACATGGAGTCAACTGGCCAAGCCAAAGTTCCACCTTTTCCAATCCAGCGTGTACATCATCAAGTAATGCCAAAGTGTTAAGGCAAAAAGTGTTGATGCACCATCTTCCTGGAAGTATAGTTGTGCTCTGGGCTCGTGAGCCCTGCTGGTTGAGGTGTGGGGAGAGGAGAAAGCGACATCTAGCTACCCGCTGAGCTGTGGTGCTCCCTCCCCCCAAATGGAGGGGAAAACCCCACCTTATGGACTGACTCGGGCAAGCCCGAGTGTCGGGGTCTCCCATATGGGCATATCGACTAAAAAACTCCTCCACCGGTATTAGAAGGAAGTAAGGAGAGGCGGTACCGCATGTCTGCACCCGCGGATTCAAGGTGACTGCGCTGGAGTGAATGAGGGCCGGGAGACAGACTTGACCGAGGCCCAGACTGTCACCGCGGCTGATTTGGGGGTGAAGGATGGAGTTAGTGCTGGTTAACTGATCTTAGAGCTTCTTCACGCCTAAGGTTGTGATATCCACGTATTAGGTTGAGGTTCCGAATTCTCCAGTAAGGCTCTCGTCTCCTCTCTGAAGATGAGCCGGATGTAACTGCTGCTACTATTGCTGGGCGAATGTCTGGAAGTGAGGTGGTGGTGTCCTGTTCCTCCAAGGTCGTCAGATTGGCCGTAAACACCAGAACCTCCGCGTGGAGGTCCTGAAAGGCCTTGGAGAACTGTTATGCAGATATGTGTATTAATCTAGCGTAGCCTACTTAGCATAATAAGTGCAGAAGTAGTGAAATGCTGTAAGAAGATTTTCTATTTTTTTCACCAAGTCTGAGGGTTGTGAAATTATAAGTAACGTTATAAATGTGATAAAGTAGCTCTGAATAAGCAGTAATTATATCAGTGCCACAGTCAGCTGCATATTATACTCGTGTTCCCGTGTCAACGATAATGAGAATTCGTAAGGAGAAGAAAGAGCTGCGGTCAAGAGGAGAAAATAGTGTTTTGGGTACTTCTGGAAAAAAAAAGAAAGGCTAGACCTGAACATACTGTGGCGCAAATCAATGACTTTAATGCTATCGTTGTACAAAAAATAATACGGTGTACTCATTTTATATTTAATTAAAAAAGGGTATATGTCATAAAATATGTGTTTTAATGAAATCTACATGTTTTGTGTAATGAGTTTCTGTCTTTCTCTTACATACAAAAGTCGTCCAGAATGAAAAAGTCTTGGAGGCTATTCCCAGAAAATTCAAGACACACATTACGTTTGCCAGAAAATATCTTAAACATATGGAATTTTAATAAAAGTCGTTAAAGCTAATTTTAATAAAATCCAAAATTTTCGAAAAATTCACATGCACAGGGTAAAGGGGGTGAAGGGGGATTTTGTTGAAAATCTTTGTGGGACATCCTTGGAAGATTTTGAACTTAAATAACAAGTTTGGTATTTAACGAGCGTTTCGTTTTTGAGCTATGCCGCCTGTAGACATACACACACACACACACACACACACACACACACACACACACACACACACACACACACACACACAAACACAACTATTGTTCTTAAGAAAGTGAAACCGCATTCAGAATTGGACTCGGAATAGGCACGACCACTAATCTATTAAGGTAGGCTGCAGAACCGTTTCTAGTGTAGTGTCACCCTGTCTTTACTCGTGTGTGTTGTGTACGCAGGGTCTATAACCTGGTGTTAAGATACGGAGGGAAAGACTAGCAACAACAAATGTGTGCAATATTCTAGGTAAGAAACTTCCGTTATGGTCTGATTGTTAAAACATTGTCACCAAGTACTCCAAGTTTGGAAATACCGCACCATACATTCACTTTGGGAGAGGATCGAGTGTGCTCACTTCGTTCATGAGGATTATCTGTATTCAAAATTATGCAATTGTGCTTATTCGTTGCTGTTGACATGAAATGTAACTTTATCCGACAAAGAGCACAACATTAGGATCTATTATCGGTGAGAAATTACCTTTTGATTGACATTCTGCTGACACGTGGCCGCCTCGGTACGCTGTTGCCCTCAAACGTGCCACTGCTTCCTCTAAAATGCCTTCTTCTCTCCATGCATATCTCTCGTATGTTGAACTATCTTCCCCCATTTCTCACTAGTTACCTCATCTATTCCTTTCACTAAACGGAACATTTTTATTATTTCGGCTAACGTAACCTCAACTTACTTATCACTGATGTAAGACATTTTCAAATGACAGTGTCACTCGTGATATTTCTAGGATGAGAACAGGAGCGATGTCCGCGATATGTAAAAGGTAGTAACGATTATAAATGTAAATCCTAACGATCACTATGTGTAACACAACCGAACTTTTCACAGAATGCAAACAAACAATTAGATTGCAAACAATTGATCAGTCATGTATGAGAACGCGCGCGTAAATTTCCACTGAACCACGTAGTGTTGTAACGCCGATGACGGTAATGTGTTCGTACACTATGATAAGGTCAGCAACCTGACGAACCCCTGCCAGCAGACGACACACCCCACAAGTGTCAATCACAAGGAAATTTAATAATCACCTCTAACAATTCTTACGTAACTCGTACACGAGTAATGTTAGAAAGAACTTGTATCATTTGAATGTGGTACGGCTTCATTCCAAGATCGAGGTGGAGGAATCACAAGACGTTTGTCAGCGCGATTCCGGATTCCAATTCTAATCTGTACTCCAAATTATTGTCCTCATATCTTCCGTTCAACACTTCTTGGAGTCCAATCCTGCCTTTGCAGTCATGGTCACGGACCCGGAGCGTACTCTCATCCAATCATCGGGAGCCATTGCTGAAATTGTTTCTTACTATTGAGGGCGACCCAGACGCTTACTTCTCTCTTCTAAAGTAAGGCGAGTGGCCATATCCAGTCTATAACAAAAGAAAATATAAAATCATGTAGAACCATATGAGTGGTAACATACTTTTGGACAACGCTGTATTAGCATACCAATAATTGAAACTCCTATGTGTTACCAATTTATGTGCATGGTATTTTTCTTGCAAAGTGCTTGTAGGCCACAAAATGAAATTTTAAAAATCACAATTGTGCTTCACATCACTACACTAACTAGCGCTGAAATCACTAACTTGGATAATACGACAAGGTGCAAATGCACTACTTATAATAATTATTGGTTTTTTGTTGTTAAGTTAGAGGTTAGGTGAGTAACCAACATTTAATAACATCTCATAATATAATTAATTCCTAGAGCGGATAATAATAATCAATATTGTTATTGTAATTAAAGGCTAATATGGATCTAAGGAGTCGACAAATTTGCCACCATTACAATATTTTAACATAACACATTGTGTGCAATCCGATTTAACAAAAGTTCCAATAATTGAAAAGTGGCGCTGCAAACATGACATTGCTGCTACTTCTAAGAACCAGTGGGTCGTGTCTGAAAACAAAACAGTATAAAAATTGGAAGAATCAACAGGATTTATAGCATCTAGAAGACTGGGTACAATAATTACATATAAAACCTAAGATATTTGAACAAAACGATAGCCTAAAACATTAACAGGCACCTAAACTTCACACAACTGAAATAAGCCTTGAAATCGAATGATTGGTTTCCGAGTTCAGAAATGAGAATATTTTCATCGACGAGTTCTCTTTATATATTATTACAGCTATAGATTTTGTGAAAGAGGGTGTGGCATTTTAATATACAAAACTATAAGCAATTTTTACTTTCTCTACACATACTATGTACATATTGTATAGAGAAGGTATTGCGCTCCACCAAAAAATTCGATATAGCTAGATTTCATCGGAAATATATGTTTTAGACTTCCCTGTATCCAAAAAAAGTATTTTCAGAAAAAGGTCCATGTGTGTGTGTGTGTGTGTGTGTGTGTGTGTGTGTGTGTGAGTCCCTGTGTCTATGAACATGATAACTCAAAAATGAAAAGTCGGTAAAATACCAAACTTGGTATTTAAGTTTGGTATCTTCCAGGGATGCGACACGAAGATTTTGAGAGTAATCCCCCCACCCCAACGACCTTTTACATGGTACTTTTTTCGAAAACTTTGATTTTTTAAAAAATGTTTAACGATTTTGATTAAAATATCGTATATTAAAGATATTTACCTGACAAATAAAATGTATATTTTGTATTTTCTGGGAATAGCGTCTGAATATTCCGAGTGAATTTTACGGAATTTTGCATAAGTGCTAAACGGTAAGAAATGGCCAAAAACTTACCACACAAAACCTGTAGAGCACATTAAAATACAATTTATGTTGTATACATTTTTTTTCCGTGTAGATGATCGTTTTTGAGATATTCCTTTTCTCAAACAGGAATTTGTCAACTCGTGTTCATACAAACAAAGGAACTTCAGTCACATAGCAATCAGCTTTTGACTATCACTTTGACCTATGGTACTCCCTTATTTCTCTTCTACTTACAAGCAAGCAACTAATAAAATTATTTCTGCTAATTTTTTCTCAATTAGCTTGAAGTAAATAGACGCATAAGCTTTTTAACAATAATTTACTGCAGAGTTGTAGAGAAAGTCATGTGAATGGAACACATCAGATTTTTTATCAATTTTTCTCACGCTAAAGATTATAAAATATTATTTATGTAATTAAGGAACAAAATCGCCATAAAATAGTAAGTCCTATGGCCTTTTTACTTCACAATTTTCTTTGAAACAGACGCACCTACTTCAGTTTTCATAGGCTTAGCGAATAGCGATAAAAGTGCAATTGGAAGTTTTAACAGACTTCGAGTGACATCGTAATCGTAAGACAAACGCATTCAAGAAGGGAAACAGGCCCCTTGCAACGCTCCACTGCCCAAGTGCACAGAGAGCGTTTCGAAATTTACCTCAAAACTCGCCTAGTGCACCTGTGTATTTCACAAGAACATCTGCTCTGACTGGCCTTTCTGAAATACGAGTGTGTTTTGTTATCTCGGAAGCTAATTTCACTTTCCAGAAGCAGATGGATTTTTCCACTCGTTTTGGCGAATGTATCGCGGAAGGTTAACAAGTAGCTATGCGTCACTCCAACCTATTTTATTATAAGCTTGGGCGCTATCCAGTAATTTTGCTTTCTTCCCAAAAAACACTCAAAAATCGATGTCAAAGGTGGGGCCGCAATTTGTGATATAAGAAACATAGAGTTAATAACAAAATTGAAACTAGAGCTATTATGCAGAATCAGGTAGCGTTTGGTGTTAATTTTATTAATGAACACGAAATATTTCCACATCTTAATATATGTTAAAAACACACACTTAATTTGATAAATATTGTTGGTACTATACACTTGCCTACAGGATGGACTAGTGTTGCAAAAACGATCTCTAAATCTATAGTTTCTATAAGGTGTTCTTTTAGGAATATGTTAAAAAACGATAAAAAAAAAAAAGACAAAATACAAAAGAATATGGGTATGTATTATCGTTGGCTGGTATACATCTAGCGGAAGTTAGACGGCCTAAGTTCCGGTGGAAGGGGGCATCCTATCTTACTGCTGAATTACACGCAAGAAAAAATCCCAACTGTTAAAACACAATATAACTGAGTTATATTATATAGCAATAACGAGGACGTTCAGCTTTGGCGAAAACTCTCTCTTCTGTTCTGCTCTCGTCCTTCACTCTTTATGCAACTTACATAGCATGTGATATTCTGAAAGCCGGAAATAAAGAGCTTTGTCTGATATTGTAACCGAAGTTAAAATATAAATAAAAGGCTAGGAGGCGACAACTTGTGTATTAGTAAAAGGCTTAAGAGCACACTAACATGTCTCAGTAAAGAGCAAACTTGTGTCTCGTTTGTATACAGTGGATTGAAACTGTTTCTCGTGATAACTGTTTTACGTAAACCTCAGGGTGCACTGCAAGGTGCAAAAGCAACCCCACTTTCTTTTTCCTTATGCTTTCTTGAGCGCTCAGTCTCCCTTCCTCATTTTCGCACTTTCTCTTTCCTTATGCTTTCTTGAGCGCTCAGTCTCCCCTCCTCATTTTCGCACTTTCTCTTTCCTTATGCTTTCTTGAGCGCTCGTCTCCCCTCCTCATTTTCGCACTTTCTTTTTCCTTATGCTTTCTTGAGCGCTCAGTCTCCCTTCCTCATTCTCGCAGCTGCTTCTTCCCTGTTGCGAAGACGACTGACGCATGGCATCGCTTTCTGAAATGTGCTAATAGTCTGTGAATAAGTACGTATTGTGTCATAACCACTGTGTTACGTCCTGACTACTTCACAGAGTTTAGGAAACTTGTTCACATTCACTACAACTTTCTGAAATGTGCTAATAGTCTGCGAATAAGTACGTATTGTGTCATAACCACTAAGTTACGTCCTGACTACTTCACAGAGTTTAGGGGACTTGTTCACATTCACTACAACTTTCTGAAATGTGCTAATAGTCTGCGAATAAGTATTGTGTCATAACCACTGTGTTACGTCCTGACTACTTCACAGTTTAGAGGACTTGTTCACATTCACTACAACTTTCTGAAATGTGCTAATAGTCTGCGAATAAGTATGGTGTCATAACCACTGTGTTACGTCCTGACTACTTCACAGTTTAGAGGACTAGTTCACATTCACTACAACTTTCTGAAATGTGCTAATAGTCTGCGAATAAGTATTGTGTCATAACCACTGTGTTACGTCCTGACTACTTCACAGTTTAGAGGACTAGTTCACATTCACTACAACTTTCTGAAATGTGCTAATAGTCTGCGAATAAGTATTGTGTCATAACCACTAAGTTACGTCCTGACTACTTCACAGAGTTCAGGAAACTTGTTCACATTCACTACAACTTTCTGAAATGTGCTAATAGTCTGCGAATAAGTATGGTGTCATAACCACTGTGTTACGTCCTGACTACTTCACAGAGTTTAGAGGACTTGTTCACATTCACTACAACTTTCTGAAATGTGCTAATAGTCTGTGAATAAGTAAGTATTGTGTCATAACCACTGTGTTACGTCCTGACTACTTCACAGTTTAGAGGACTTGTTCACATTCACTACAACTTTCTGAAATGTGCTAATAGTCTGCGAATAAGTAAGTATTGTGTCATAACCACTAAGTTACGTCCTGACTACTTCACAGAGTTTAGGGGACTTGTTCACATTCACTACAACTTTCTGAAATGTGCTAATAGTCTGTGAATAAGTACGTATTGTGTCATAACCACTGTGTTACGTCCTGACTACTTCACAGAGTTTAGAGGACTTGTTCACATTCACTACAACTTTCTGAAATGTGCTAATAGTCTGTGAATAAGTACGTATTGTGTCATAACCACTGTGTTACGTCCTGACTACTTCACAGAGTTTAGAGGACTTGTTCACATTCACTACAACTTTCTGAAATGTGCTAATAGTCTGTGAATAAGTACGTATTGTGTCATAACCACTGTGTTACGTCCTGACTACTTCACAGAGTTTAGGGGACTTGTTCACATTCACTACAACTTTCTGAAATGTGCTAATAGTCTGTGAATAAGTAAGTATTGTGTCATAACCACTGTGTTACGTCCTGACTACTTCACAGTTTAGAGGACTTGTTCACATTCACTACAACTTTCTGAAATGTGCTAATAGTCTGCGAATAAGTAAGTATTGTGTCATAACCACTGTGTTACGTCCTGACTACTTCACAGAGTTTAGAGGACTTGTTCACATTCACTACAACTTTCTGAAATGTGCTAATAGTCTGCGAATAAGTATTGTGTCATAACCACTGTGTTACGTCCTGACTACTTCACAGTTTAGAGGACTTGTTCACATTCACTACAACTTTCTGAAATGTGCTAATAGTCTGCGAATAAGTAAGTATTGTGTCATAACCACTGTGTTACGTCCTGACTACTTCACAGTTTAGAGGACTTGTTCACATTCACTACAACTTTCTGAAATGTGCTAATAGTCTGTGAATAAGTATGGTGTCATAACCACTGTGTTACGTCGTGACTACTTCACAGTTTAGAGGACTTGTTCACATTCACTACAACTTTCTGAAATGTGCTAATAGTCTGTGAATAAGTATGGTGTCATAAACACTGTGTTACGTCGTGACTACTTCACAGTTTAGAGGACTTGTTCACATTCACTACAACTTTCTGAAATGTGCTAATAGTCTGCGAATAAGTACGTATTGTGTCATAACCACTGTGTTACGTCCTGACTACTTCACAGTTTAGAGGACTTGTTCACATTCACTACAACTTTCTGAAATGTGCTAATAGTCTGTGAATAAGTAAGTATTGTGTCATAACCACTGTGTTACGTCCTGACTACTTCACAGAGTTTAGGGGACTTGTTCACATTCACTACAACTTTCTGAAATGTGCTTATAGTCTGCGAATAAGTACGTATTGTGTCATAACCACTAAGTTACGTCCTGACTACTTCACAGTTTAGAGGACTTGTTCACATTCACTACAACTTTCTGAAATGTGCTAATAGTCTGCGAATAAGTATTGTGTCATAACCACTAAGTTACGTCGTGACTACTTCACAGTTTAGAGGACTTGTTCACATTCACTACAACTTTCTGAAATGTGCTAATAGTCTGCGAATAAGTATGGTGTCATAACCACTGTGTTACGTCCTGACTACTTCACAGTTTAGAGGACTTGTTCACATTCACTACAACTTTCTGAAATGTGCTAATAGTCTGCGAATAAGTACGTATTGTGTCATAACCACTAAGTTACGTCCTGACTACTTCACAGAGTTTAGGGGACTTGTTCACATTCACTACAACTTTCTGAAATGTGCTAATAGTCTGCGAATAAGTACGTATTGTGTCATAACCACTGTGTTACGTCCTGACTACTTCACAGTTTAGAGGACTTGTTCACATTCACTACAACTTTCTGAAATGTGCTAATAGTCTGCGAATAAGTATGGTGTCATAACCACTGTATTACGTCCTGACTACTTCACAGAGTTTAGAGGACTTGTTCACATTCACTACAACTTTCTGAAATGTGCTAATAGTCTGCGAATAAGTATTGTGTCATAACCACTGTGTTACGTCCTGACTACTTCACAGAGTTTAGAGGACTTGTTCACATTCACTACAACTTTCTGAAATGTGCTAATAGTCTGTGAATAACTAAGTATTGTGTCATAACCACTGTGTTACGTCCTGACTACTTCACAGAGTTTAGAGGACTTGTTCACATTCACTACAACTTTCTGAAATGTGCTAATAGTCTGTGAATAAGTAAGTATTGTGTCATAACCACTGTGTTACGTCCTGACTACTTCACAGAGTTTAGAGGACTTGTTCACATTCACTACAACTTTCTGAAATGTGCTAATAGTCTGTGAATAAGTAAGTATTGTGTCATAACCACTGTGTTACGTCCTGACTACTTCACAGAGTTTAGAGGACTTGTTCACATTCACTACAACTTTCTGAAATGTGCTAATAGTCTGTGAATAAGTACGTATTGTGTCATAACCACTAAGTTACGTCCTGACTACTTCACAGAGTTTAGGGGACTTGTTCACATTCACTACAACTTTCTGAAATGTGCTAATAGTCTGTGAATAAGTAAGTATTGTGTCATAACCACTAAGTTACGTCCTGACTACTTCACAGTTTAGAGGACTTGTTCACATTCACTACAACTTTCTGAAATGTGCTAATAGTCTGCGAATAAGTAAGTATTGTGTCATAACCACTGTGTTACGTCCTGACTACTTCACAGTTTAGAGGACTTGTTCACATTCACTACAACTTTCTGAAATGTGCTAATAGTCTGCGAATAAGTACGTATTGTGTCATAACCACTGTGTTACGTCCTGACTACTTCACAGTTTAGAGGACTTGTTCACATTCACTACAACTTTCTGAAATGTGCTAATAGTCTGTGAATAAGTATTGTGTCATAACCACTAAGTTACGTCCTGACTACTTCACAGAGTTTAGGAAACTTGTTCACATTCACTACAACTTTCTGAAATGTGCTAATAGTCTGCGAATAAGTATTGTGTCATAACCACTGTGTTACGTCCTGACTACTTCACAGTTTAGAGGACTTGTTCACATTCACTACAACTTTCTGAAATGTGCTGGCCAAGCAAAAATTTGCAATGACAATCGCATAACAGATTTTAAAACATTTGAGTATCACTTTAGCCTAGTGCATTCCCTTAGTTCCAGTCTACTTATAAGGAACTAAGTAATAAAAATCTGCTAATGTTTATCTCGATTAGCGTGGCATTGAAAGAAGAATTATCTTTTGTAAGAAGTTTGTTTTTAGAATAGGTAGAGAAAGTCATGTGAATGTAACACATCATATTTTTTATCTCACACTGGGCTTCTAATGGGATGATACCATTCATGGCAATAAACTGGTTTTGGTTAATTTTAAACAGGGTCACTCTTATACCGTGTCAAATAAGCAGTTGTGTCCAAATCATGAAGAATATGACACGAACATTGTTTTTCATGTCTGTAATGTTGATGTGCAGTGTTAACTTTGTGATTCGGTGTGCTTGTGGCACCGCAGGTGAGTTCTGATACTGACATTGCAGTGAAAATGCTGGACAATATGCATCATTTAAAAAACGATGACACTCTTGCGTGGATATTGACTGGCACGGGAAATGAGTGTTGATGTTTAAAAAATACAGGAAAAGTTAGGACCGTCGGAATGTGGAAGTTACCAGGCCACCACTGCCTCTGATT
Organism: Hymenopus coronatus; assembly: GCA_030762935.1. Taxonomy (NCBI): domain Eukaryota; kingdom Metazoa; phylum Arthropoda; class Insecta; order Mantodea; family Hymenopodidae; genus Hymenopus; species Hymenopus coronatus. Next base: position 132,942,454 of record CM060894.1, read on the forward strand.
ACAAGCCAGTTTTGTTTTCTTTTTTAAGAAAGGTAAACAAAGACCATTTAATATTCTTAAAAACAAGAACAATTGAACAATTAAATATGGTTTAATTTTTATGGAAATATTTCCCAAGACAAAAAAATCGTTTGTATTTCATTCACATGACTTTCTCTAACATAGCATAACATATATAACATAAATGGTGTGTTTTAAGGTGCTCTACATTTGTTGTGTGGTAAGTTTTTGTCCATCTCTTACAGTTTAGCAGTTATGCAAAATTCCGTAAAATTGACCAAGAATAAAGTAATCTTCAGAGGCTATTCCCAGAAAATTCAAAATATACGTTTTATTTGTTATGTAAATATTTTTAATATACGATATTTTAATCAAAATCGTTAGAGCCACTATTTAGAAAATCAAAGTTTTCGAAAAAAGTTCCATGTAAAGGGTAGTTTGGGCTTGGGGATTTTTCTCAAAATCTTCGTGTCGCATCCCTGCAAGATACTAAACTTAAATACCAAGTTTGGTATTATACCGACTTTTCGTTTTTGAATTATCGTGTTCAGACACACGGACACACACACACACACAGACCTTTTTCTGAAAATACTTTTTTTGCATACAGGGGACCCTAAAACATATATTTCCGGTGAAATCTCGCTATCGATTTTTTTGGTGGAGTGCAGTACCTTCTCTATACATTATATACATAGCACGTATAGAGAAAGTAAAAAAAAAACAACAACAAACAAACATGCATTTAATGGACCGTGTTATAAAACTGTCAAATTACCATGCACGCACTCATGCGGCAAGTTTTTAAAACATGTCTGGAGGATGTTTGGCCGCTATGATTTGTCTGGCGCTTACACATAGTATTGAAATTATTTATAGAATATAACATATACTAATCAAGACTGAGACTGTAAGTAAACTTACATTATTTTTTCGCAAACTTTAAAGCGTCTGGCAGAAATAATCGCACAACGGAAACTGTCTGGCAACAGTGATTTTTAATGATGTGTAAAATATATACAAAAATCAACACTCTAAGAAAAATGACCAATTATGTACTTTAGCACCTGGTACGTGTAAATTGACCGCCAGATGTAGTTAGCAGATATGTATTATGTCTTCAAAATACATACTAATGCTAAGCTGTACCACACATTTTGTTACAAGCGGCTCTGGGATCTTGGACTATTAGCATTTATTGACTGTCAAGGCTTTTGATAAATTGAACAGCGTAAAACTCGGCGATATTATAAGAAATTAAAATTCCGCCACACTTCATATAGATTGTAACATCATTTTACAGCAAAATTAAAATTGTCAGCATAACAATAGGAAATGGTCGCTCCTAAGACCAATCGTTCGTTTGGTCATCAAGAGCCAATTAGCCATAAGAAGGTAATATTATTAAGTGCATAATACTATTTCACGTATATTTGTAGACACTAAGGACGGCGAATAATCCTGGTTAAAGAAAGATTATTCTTCAGCCGGGAACCGAACCCTGGACGTCTGGAAGTTAGCATACTAACTACTAGACCACGGAGTCGGTCAACCAAGGAGCTGAAAAAGATTAGAGTCTTTGCCCAGTTTTATTTAACTGGTACACGAATGATATAATATTAAAAGAGGAAATGACCATAGCCACGGCGGACTCTGTTTTACCTTGGCGCATGTCTGTACCCCTAGCGAGCATCGTGGACCTGAGCTGGGCTCTGTCGGGTCTCCCAGGCTTCAGTAAAATGGGCTCAGATTGTTTATTTGCGGTGCTCAACTCAGTAGCTGGAGCACGTTAGCAATTGGGCACAGAGATGAATATCCAGGCTCCAGTTGGCGCGGAAGCTGTTTTAATCCTTCAATACCGAAAGAAACATGGAACTGTCATCACGGAAAATGTCACAGAACCAACAATGCTGTCGAAGGATGGGACCACCGGTTCAACAAAATTGTGCAAAGACCACACCCTAACATTCTCGCGCTAGTTAAGGCCTTGAAGGATGATGGGATTCCTTTTCGACAGAACAGAACACAACTTGGAGGGGGAAACGAAGAAAGTCTGCAGTTACACTTGCAAAGTGGATTGCTAATAGCTTGAACGATCTTGAGCAAACAAGACAGTTACATTTGCAAAGTGGATTGCTAATAGCTTGAACGATCTTGAGCAAACAAGACAGTTACATTTGCAAAGTGGATTGCTAATAGCTTGAACGATCTTGAGCAAACAAGACAGTTACACTTGCAAAGTGGATTGCTGATAGCTTGAACGATCTTGAGCAAACAAGACAGTTACACTTGCTAAGTGGATTGCTGATAGCTTGAACGATCTTGAGCAAACAAGGCAGTTACACTTGCCAAGTGGATTGCTGATAGCTTGAACGATCTTGAGCAAACAAGACAGTTACACTTGCAAAGTGGATTGCTGATAGCTTGAACGATCTTGACCAAACCAGACATTTAAGAAAATGTCTCAAAAGTCTTGCCTTTGTGCATAAATTAAGTTATTGACAAATTCCGTTTTACAGAATGAACTTAAATAATAGAGAAACCCGACGAATCTTTGCTGAATGAACTTGTAAATAAATGAACGTTAAATTATGGACGAAGATAAAATCCTTTGAAGAGTTCTAACAAAGCGAAAATAACAATGGTAATAACAAAAATATCATTGTTTTGGTTGCGATAAGTGATCTCCTCCATGTGGTGTGCGCCGGAAGCAGTATGCTGGACAAGAATCTTTTAAAAACATTTTTCAACAAAATAACAAACATGACCTGAACAATTAACACTTATATACCTCCCTTAATACCAAGTTCCAGAAACTGGTTTGTTAAGTTGCTTGATCCATGTGCGCAATTGCTTATCCTCCCAAGTGCTACAGATTCGCTGGAGCCTCCAACCTCCGACCAGACTGTATCATATACGGTCTATTCAACCGTTGGCAGACGTTTTTCTAAAAATGTTTATTTTATTTAGGGTCTGAAAACATATATTTCTGGTGAAATCTCGCTCTGCTTATTAGGATCGTTCCATTCTTAGAACCCCTCTTGACGTTTTGTGTTTGATGTAAACACATTATACCATTAACTTGCCTGGAATACGGAGGAAAGTAACGCACACCATAACATAGGTACCGATAGTATCTGAATTTGTGAAGCTAGCATACTTCAAAACTTTGATTAATATGAATAGGAAAACTAAAGAAAGTTGTAGCTCCCGTTTTAATGCCTCATTTGCATTCATACGCTAATAATGGGCAGTTCATGAGGCTAACGCGAAGATATAAAATGTTCGTTTCAAAGGTTCTAAAGCTGACTCAACTGTAGGCATTACGTGAATGAGTAATGCGGCGCATTGAATTGCACTTTTCTGTAAGCGAATAAAACAGAATGTTTAATGAATTTAGGTATGTTAAACTTAATTCTTTTTAAATTGTTATTTAATTTTGTATAAAATGTTAATATGCGTTCGCACTCTACCCGTGGACAGTTACTTGTTAGAAACTTATCAAAGAGAAAACGGGAGATACGCTGAGCGATTTGCGAGAAAAAGCAATGCATGTTAACTGAGAGGCTTCTAGTGATCAAAGATAACTGAGTAACGCAAGCACAAACCCTAATAGTGTAAGTAAATCCGTCCAGCAACAACAAATATCGGATGAGTTTGTTTACGGAACGGTTACTACTCAGTCTGCCCCATATTTTGCGCCTTTCACTAATTTCGTGCACGACATGTTTAAATGCGGAATAATATTAATTGAAGGCGAAAAAGTAGCCAGTGCAATTCTTGGGCCCCGCGTTCGATTGATTCCCGGCTGGGGCGGGGAATTTTTCATTAACCAGAATTATTCCCTATTCCCCACACAGTCTGTAAGTGTGTGTGAACGATATAAACCCAACGAAGAACCTACAGACGAATTGTTTCCATTGTAAAACCCACGACATGACCTTAGATGTTAAAGGGGGCTATATAAATAACAAAATAGTACTTCCCAAACAGAAGTTGTCCAGGAAACCAATAAATATTTGGTGCAGTGGATTGTGTTTCTTTTGTCTGCGACATAACATTTATGAGATGAGATTTTTGACCTTACTGGTCAATCACTTATCACGCGCTCTCAAGGAGCATTCACATTCAAGGAGAAATGGAATCTTAAACAAACGACGCACACAAATAATGATCCCTGCTCGGTAACAAGAGTCATTCATAACGTCTTACTCGATTAGTTAATTATAGTCATTCTGATCTAAGGTACCGTATTGTTCATTAAAGTAAATATTAGGCATACCTACAGAAATAAGTACTGTGCGTGTATATTAATTGTAAATACATTAAATATTTGACATTTTGCTGTTGGTAAAGTCAGATTAAATGTTTAATGCTTATAATATACACAAAACGTATAAACAAGTGTAAATAAAATATTTTGCACAAATAATAATAATTAATATCGCATTTTTGTTATTCGCTACCGGTTGACGCATTTCCTTATATACTTATTTATTAATTTAGTTATTGATTTTAAGGTGTAACGTTCATTTATCCTGGTGGGTCATCGGACGATGTATAAGTGAAATGGATGAAATGAGAGTTCCCTGAGCTAATCCCTTTTCAGGATACAGAAAAACCTCCGAGCAACTGCCCGCCCTACCCGAGATTTGAAGGCTCTTTTTCAATGTGACACAGGCCTGCTACCACCACGCGACGATACAGGCAGCTCCTTAAGTTAACTCGTAAAATAATAATGCCGAAGATGATGATGATAATAATAATAATAATAATAATAATCGGTTTCTTTTACGTTCTCTTTAAATAAAGTAAATAGAGGAAGTTTTGCATTCCACCCAAAAAATTCAATTTCGCGATTTCACTGTAAACATACATTTTGAGACCCCTGAGTTCAAAAGAGGCATTTTTAGACAAATAAGTTTGTAAACACTATAACTGAAAAGCGAAAAGTTTAAATAATTTGGTAGCTCAACCATCCGAGTATACGACTCGCATTCAGGAGAATTGGGGCCGATCAACTTTCGGAGTTTTCTTTTTGGGTAATGCTGGGTTGATTAATTTGGTCCGGAGTTTTCCTGTGTTTCCTTCTCCACTGCCATGATCAGTGATTACCCGTCCGAGATGTGCTATGGTCTAAAGTTTGCTTGCTCTTAGAAAAGCCACACAAGTTGGCTTCAAGTCCTAAAACGACTTGTAGAGAAGAAGAAGAACCTGTTTTAGCTAAGCTTGCGACAGGAGGATTTGTCAAGAAAAATCCCCCACTCCTTACATGACACAATTTCCGCTATTCATTGTTTTTTCAAATTGATTTCCTAAGCAATTTTTCTAACGATTTTGATTATTATACCATGGTTTAAGATGTTCTTAGCAAATTAAAAATGGCACTGAAGTTTTTGATTAAATACTGTACCTATGTTTAAGATGTATGATAAAGTGTGCCTATATCTTGAATTTACTAGTAATAGGTTCCAAAGTTCTCTTCATTCTGAATGACTTGAAGATCCATGAGAACAGGAGTGATATCAAAAGGGTGGGACCTAGTATTCAATATGGAAACGTTAGGGACCATACTGCGCCTGAAGTCGTCGTCGCTTTCTCTTAGAGCAGATATGGGCAAACGCCTATCCACTTGGCACATAGTTTCAAACGAACCGGTTAATGGAGAAAAAGACAATGATTGCAGTGGCGAATTCTTAGTTACACAGCACTGATTTTTTGTGATATACGGTTTCGATCAAAGTAAAAGGTCACAAGCAACAATTATTTTGAATTGTGTTGCTATATTTGCAATTTTGTTAAAATCTGGGTTACCTCCGGTAGCGTTAATTTCGTCATTTGTGCAAAGAGTTGTTCACACAAATATGCACAAACAAAGGTAGGCAATTGGTCAGCTGACTTCTCAGCCGGAGGTCCCGGGTTCGATTCCCAGCTGGAGCGGGAAATGTTCTTTAACCAGAATTATTCCATATCCCCCGCAGAGTCTAGAAGTGTGCGTGTTTGAGGGAAATACGACGATTTAAACCCAACGTAAAGAACCTGCACACGAAATTGTTTCTAATGCAAAGCCCCCGATATGACCTCAGATGTTAAAGGAAGCTTAAATAAATGGAGAAAGAAAAAGGTAGTGAAGTTGAAAAAAACAAAAGTATACCGCGGCGAATGTTGTTTGCGAGTGCATAAGATAAGTTTAAATATTGAATTTCTTCAATTTAAGTGGGAGTAAAACTTCAAGTATATGAGGCTTGACAAGATTTACTATCACCACAATATATCATCCTCAACTGAAGGACAAGGGCTACCAGGATGTGTTTCTCAGTTTTGTACCAAATTTATATTAATTATCTGTTTTGGACTGTGATCTTGGAGTACAGAACACACCGGAGGTTCTGTCTTGTCTTAGAATGGGGAGAGCATATTATTATTGTTGTAACTACAGCTACGAGTCTTGTTAGCAAAGGAAACTAGTATAAGTCTGGCCTCATTTCTTGGGAATTATTATCACGAGTTGTCTTGCCTGCACAGAAAACATGTAATGAAATACAGCCAGTAACTAGTGTGATTGGTAGTTTTATAAGCATATGCCTTCTGAAGTATATGTGGGAACCCAGGTCTTGTGGGAGACTGGGCTTATACCAGTTTGCTATTTCACGGTCAGGTATCACATTGGAGATCAGTGCTCTCATATTCTCACTTCTAGATATGTGTTGTTTATATGTGTAGTATATGTGGGAACCCAGGTCTTGTGGGAGACTGGGCTTATACCAGTTTGCTATTTCACGGTCAGGTATCACATTGGAGATCACTGCTCTCATATTCTCACTTCTAGATATGTGTTGTTTATTTTTACCTTCAGGTATTGATATAGTTTGTTTATCTGCCTTAAAACCACCGAGAAAAGGAGAAAGTCCTGTTTTATTACCATTGAAAATGTTGAATCATATTTGTTTCATCCTTTCTAAAATTAACTGGGTGATTGAATCATCAGCACAGAGCAGTACAGTTTTCGCGGCTCTTGGCCAGTCGGCGGTGTTGCTTCTGGATTTGTTTTGTAAACTTTCTCTTTTATTCCCCCTCCCTCAAGATAAAATTCGCGGGTGGGTTAAATCGGGGAAACGTGGGGCCACTCCACATGTTGCAGGCACTTGAGCATCACAATAGAACCTTTTTGGAAACAGAATAGAGACATTTCACTTGAACTAACAAAAATGTGCCTCGTTTGCAAGAGGTGAAGTCTGGCGCCTGCCAGCTAAGAGCCATGAAACTGTGAGTGTCACAACTTCTCAATTGTATACCATTAATTAAAATGCATAACATAGTCATATGACAGGTTTGCCAGCATATTTGCTTAAAATGTGTACAAAATTAAGCTAAGCTACTTCTCACATGAATGGTGTAATGCTTTCAAATATAGGTTGAAATACATTTCTCTGATGCTGTTTTTCTTTCTTGTTTGTGATTCCCCCTTATGTGGAATCCTCCATGGACCCTGGGCTCATTTAAGTAGTATTTCATCCATACATTGCCCTATGTACTCCATATCTTTAAAGGGTGTTAAACTCAACGAAAAAAATAGGGTATATGGAGAGACATTTACTGTTACAGGTTTGCTTCCAAAAGTAATCGTAATAAATGCAACTAGTTTTGATAAACTGTTTACGCACAAAATGATGACGCGTTGAGCTAGTTCACCCATGACGTATGTATTCCGGGCGAAATGTCTTTAGAACGTATATCGTATGCTCAAGGTAAGAAGATTAGAGATAATAAGTAAAACTTAGAAGAGTAGGGTTCACTAAGAAGTATGATACAATACACCAACGCTTTGAAAGTTTCCTAAACTAAAATTATGGCCAAATTTGATTTTTCACTTACAGGATATTACTATGGGATTTTTTAACGCCCCTTCAACTTCTTTGCCATATCACGACCGTTATTGGCTCATTGCTTCATCTGAAAGTGTAGCCAGAAAGTGGCCTTAGTTGTAAATTGCCTCTCTGCGATTTATTTTTTGCTATTGCGATTAGTTAGCCTAGCGGCACCCCCGGAATGCCTACGCCATCTCGCTCGGCATTAGGCATTTGTATCTAGACTGGTATACACAGCTTCATTATATTAGTAACTCGTTGAGCACATTTCCCACTTCTTGTTGAAGGAAAAGTTCTAACTCACACGGGAACCTGTGGGTTTGGAAACCAGCTAGCATGCTAATCATGTTGTGGGCTAATTTTACTTAGGGTACATTGTTTTACGGTAAATTTGCGAGGTGTTTTTGTACCAGAAGGAGTGGGCGTATAACCCGAAGCTGTTGCCCAAGACAGTTGAAGCAAGACCTGTCAGCAGCTTGTTTTAAAGTTGAAACAGCTGAAACACGCGAATGCATGTACGTCATTGCATGAAATACCTCTAAGCCTCTTTCTGACTGAATTGCTATTATTTTTGTAGAATAAGTGAAATGAAAACCGAGACTTCATTTTTCTCCGGGCGGCCCTGAGCAACAAGTGGGCAGAACCGCAGGGTTATCAATCTTGTAGTGCTTTCTTTCAGCTAGGCGAATGTTAATCCTATGCTGTGCAGTTCATCTCCATTTCTTTCTTTCTCTGCAATCAGAAACGTATAGATGATCATTCTCGGTTGAGTTACGTGCATGCGCATATGAGAGAGAGAGAGAGAGAGAGAGAGAGAGAGAGAGAGAGAGAGAGAGAGAGTCGTCAAAGTTTGGTAGAAGGCTATTGTATACATTGTCGTTCGTCATTAGTTATCGACTCAATAAATTCATTTTATATTTTAAACTTTGCAGTTAGCTGTCCAAAATCCGAAAAAGTTATTTCTCTTTCGTTTTAGTGTAATTATTTGCTTCTAGAAAATACTTATAAACATTGACAATGTTTAATTTTGTTTACCCGAAAACATGCCCAAGATATCAGTCACACCCCACACGTTATGAATAGTAGAACTAAGAAACAAACCTCATATTTAAGATAATATACTATCTATATTAGTGCCTTTGCAAGGTTAGATATTCAAAGTCGAATGATCAATTAATTTAACATTTACCCCCCCCCCCCATTCGTTATAAAGTTGTTATACAATGATCTAGACGATTTTTATAGTGAACTTGGTCAAGTTATTTAACAACATGAAAGCTATAACATACTCTGCAACCATCGGAAAAGGCATATCTTCCCAGTTGTAATTATAAAACATGGAGTCAACTGATTTATAATGATCGTTTCTAATTTTATCTTCTTTATATAATGATTTAGAATGGCTGCTAACGAATTATATTACAACATAAGTACAAAGGAAATAAAGTTAAACTTTCTTACATAAGGATTATTAAGAGGTTTACCATCCAGAAACTTCAAGTACACAGTGATATAACTATAGAATTAGAATAAGGGTAATTTAGAAGATTTGATGCTTATCATTACATGCACCTTTGTAGTTTTTTTATAAATGATAATTAAAGAAATACATGTAATATGCGAGTTCACCGTTATAAATATGATCGATTGTCTCTTTTTTTTATTTTATTAATGATCGATCAGCAGTGCATGCTTTACAGATCTCTGAGAATGCTAGAATATAAAAACACAAGTATTAATAACAATTCAGGAAAACCCAAGAGGTTCATTTTAACTATGAAATATGGATAAATAACTACACAGTAATTAAAAGTGACCATGAGAGTCAAGTGTAGTTAGTGATCGGAGTCATCGGAGTTACCGAGTAGGAGGTCCTTTAGTAGTCGTCTCTTCAGGCGTGTAGGTTGGCGGGTGCGTTTGCCGAGGTTGTACGTCACAGCTCCTGAAACGTCCGGCAAGTGTAAGAAGAAGCGAGAGGCGATCTTGCGTATAAACTTGTGAACTAGAAGAAAACCGAATTCTTGATGTAGCTGCTGGTTCCTGACAAACCAAAGAGCACTGGTAGAGATTCTCAGGAATCTGTTTTGGAATACCTGTAAGCGGCGAGTGTTTTCAGCAGTGCCCCAGACTTGAGAAGCATGTGTAAATATAGGTCGAACAAGAGATTTGTAAAGAAGAAGAGAGCATTCAAGACCAAGAACTGTGTGTTTATGAAATAGCATATAGAGTTTAGAAAGTCTCTGGATGTCAATGAGATGATGCGATCGATATGGGCACGACAATTGAGTTGGGTGTCCAGCATTAAGCTACTTGACAGGTGTAGTAGAAGGTAACCAGATGATTTGCTTATTATAAATATTCAGGGTAGAAGGGTCAGTGATACGCCGGAATGAAAAAAATCCTGGCTTCAGTTTTTTCTGTGTGGTTTCTTAGAAATCTGTGTGTGAGTATCGTCGACGTGGACCATGTCAAGATGTAGATGTTGAACAAGATCGGAGCGAGTATCGAGCCTTGTGGAACTCCTGCTTTAACAGAGCGCCGAGATGACTGAGTACCGCCAATAGGAACAACAAAAGTGCGCTCTGATAGAAAAATGCAATTTGTAATGATCAGATATTGAAGAAAGCCGGTGCGGTAGAGTTTTGAGTACTAAGCCATCGTGCCATACTTTATCGAAGGCCTGTGCTACATCTAGGAACAGGGCTGTTGATTGCTGATGCTTTTCAAATCCATTAACAATTGCTTGTGTTATACGTAACAGTTGATACGAGGTAGAGTGCTTAGATCGAAAACCGAACTGAAAGTCTGAAATTATGTTGTTTTGAGACACATATTTTAAGTGTATTACTTTTTCAAGAATTCTGGATAATGTCAGTAATAGACTAATTGGACGGTAATCACCCGGAAGGCTTTTAGACTTGTTTGATTTTTGGAATCCTATAATGTGGGAAAACTTCAAATTCTGTGGAAAGTAACTGAACCGGAGACAAGCATTCGGGATGAATAATAATTAAGCAAGTGCTTTACTTGTTAGGTTTTTTAAGTGCTGCATTGGGTAGCACATCATAAATGGATACATATTAGCAATCACTTCTCGCGTTTGCATGCGCAAGACTTTTCCTTGTAGTTTACTAGTGGCATTTTAAGTCTACTTTTATCTCCGCTCACGAGGAGCGATTCTCACGTTATGTTGGTGCAGGACAGACTGATGCTCCTTACGTGGTTGCAAATTGCGAGCCGACCTCAGCCTCTGCGCAGCAGATTCACAGTGCTCACGTTTATTTGCAAGCACAATACATTATGGTATTTATTATCCGTGCAAGTTGACGTGAGCGGTGTCAACATGATCTGATTGCTGCAGTCGGCTTGCAGCCGATATCTTCGTGTCATGGCAATCGCTTGCAGTCTCCAACTCCCTTGTACTGCGCAACTTGACTGCTCACGTTAATTTACAAGGATAATATCCGCCATGTTGTCCCTGGACATTGTTGTCAAATGAATTAGATGTCTGTGTTAATTGTAACTAAGAAGGCCTGTACTAACAACAGAACTAGCAATTGTACCAGAGGCAAGTTGTGTGAAGAAGCTTGCTGCAACGTTTACGATGGTTGTTGAGGTATGTAGTAATGAGCTGATGATCACGCGAGTTAGAAGTAGAATTGTGTGAAGCAGTGTTGTTATATAGCACATTAAGTGCAGTATGAATGAGCTGGCCAGTATCTTCTGAATGACGATCAATCACAGACGTGACTTAAAAAAATCTGATGTGTTTCATTCACATCACTTACATCTCTGAAACAAATTATTGTTAAAAAGCTCTTACTTCTATTTAATTCATGCTAATCGAGAAAAAAATAGCAGAAACAGTCTTATTATTTCTTTCCTTGTAAGCAGAAGCGAAATAAGGGAGTACCATTAGTTAAAGTGATAGTCAAAAGCTGGTTGCAATGTGACTGAAGCTCCTTTGTTTGTATGGACTGGAGTTGATAAATTCTTGTATGAGAAAAGTATATTTTTCAAAGCAGAAATCATAGCTGGAAACAAAAACAAGGGATATCCTAAAAACGACCAACTTCGCGAAAAAATGTATATAACATAAATTGTGTGTTTTAATGTGCTCTACATTTTGTGTGTGGTAAGTTTTTGTCCACCTCTACGGTTTAGCAGCCATGCAAAAATTCTTAAAATTCATCCAGAATAAAGTAGTCTTCAGAAAATTCAAGATATACATTTTATTTGTCAAGTAAATATCTTAAATTTACGAGATTTTAATCAAAATCGTTAGAGCCATTTATAAGATAATCAAAATTTTCGAAATTTTTTCCATGTAAAGGGTAGTTTGGGGTGGGGGATTTTCTTGAAAATCTTCGTGTCGCATCCTTGGAAGATACCAAACTTAAATACCAAGTTTGGTTTTTAACGGTCTTTTCATTTTTGAGCTATGCTGACCACAGACACACAGGGACATTTTTCTAAACGTGCTTTTTTTTTATTTAGGGAGTCTCAAAACATACATTTCCGGTAAAATCTCGGTATCGAATTTTTTGGTGCAATACAATACCTTCTGTATACACTATGTACATAGTACATACAGAGAAAGTAATAATCTGATGTGTTTCATTCACAACACTTTCTCTACATCTCTGCAACAAATTATTGTTAAAAAGCTTATGCTTCTATTTGCTTCATGATAATCGACAAAAAATTAGCAAAAATAGACTTATTACTTCCTTCCTTGTAAGCAGAAGTGAAATAAGGCCATACTATAGGTTCTAGTGGAGACAAAACCTGGTTGCTATGTGGCTGAAGTTACTTTGTATGGATAGGAGTTGACAAATTCCTGTATGAGAAAAATAGAAGTTTTTCAAAGCTGAAACCAATAACAAGGAATATCTCAAAAACAATCAACTCCATGAAAAAATGTATATAACATAAACTGTGTGTTTTAACGTGCTCTACATTTTTTGTGTAGTAAGGTTTTGTCCATCTCTTACGGTTTAGCAGTTATTCAAAATTCCGTAAAATTCATCCAGAATAAAGTAGTCTTCAGAGGCTATTCCCAGAAAATCCAAAATATTCATTTCGTTTGTCATAAAAGTATGCTAAACATACGGTATTTTAAACAAAACTGTTAGAGCCATTTTAGAGAAAATCAACATTTTAAAAAAATGTTCCATGTAAAGGGTAGTTGTGGATTTTCTTGAAAATCTTCGTGTCGCATCCTTAGAAAATACTAAGGTCTTTTCGTTTTTGAGCTATGCTGCTCGCAGACACACACACACACACACACACACACACACACACACACATATACATACGGACATATTTTTAAAAATGCTTTTTTTGGAGTCAAGAAGTCCCAAAACATGTATTTCCGGTGAAATCTCGGTATCGAATTTTTGGGTGGAACGCAATACCTTCGCTATACTCTGTGTACATAGTACGTGTAGAGATAGTAAAAAAGTCGAATACACACCGTGGTAAACAGGGCTAAACTTAGTTACAATGCGATATTCAGAAACGCACACAAAATATGCAGAACTGTGCAATGCGGAATGCCGCAAAGATTGATAAACTTCGCACACCAATGAAGTGCAGTCTCTTACTAATACTAAAATACTTAGGATGACCTTCAAATATTAGCACAAATATAGAGCTTAATTTAACTTCGACTGCGTCATAACCGTCTATGAACATTCTGCGGAGCACAACAATTATTTTCTACTCCACGAATCCTTATCAAAAGTTTTATAAATACGTTTTAGCCTTTTGGTGAATTTGAATTGAAATTGGAAGAAACTTCATATTCCCATGTCTTTCAAAAAGAGTAGGATCTTTCAGTGGAGAAAGAATTATCAAAATGGGTTGAATTGTTCTTGAGATTATCCTCATATACTATACTTTCTCCATTCATAATATTAATATATAAACTTCTGTTAACCCCGCAGATCATATCGTACGATGAATGGATTACGCTGGGGTCCATAAAAACATTATATTGGACATTAATCTTTTCAGGATAAGCGAAAACGCCGCGAAATATTTTATCTGGTGTCAAACTGTAACAGAGATTTGAAGCAGGTAGACACGATACCCCCTACACCATGGAGGTGGCCTATTTGGAATGATTAAGCATCCAAGACGAAGAGACGCGGGAAATTTTCCTCAGGCGTAAAAACCCTGTTCGTCATTTACTTTCTCATACATTAACGATATGCAAATTCATTTGGGGTGTTGACAGAACGTACCATACACCATATCGTATTATGTACAACATAACGCTTTCGCTGAAAACTCATTCGTTCTTTTTGAATTCCGTATAGTCGCAAACCATAATATAATTTTATTTGGATGTATAAATTAAATTTGGAAGTAAAGGAAAACGTATTTGGAATGAATGCCCGGTTTTAGAAATTAGGTATCGGGGTATGATATTGCAGGTTTTTCTTGTTTATATTATGATGGTTATATATACCTATACAAAATATCGTGGCATTGGCAGTTTACTGAGTATTTTGCTTACGTACACAAGTTGTTTTGTCCAACTTGCAGTAATTCTTAGACAAATTAATGATAATTGTTGTTTGTATCTAGGAACAATTGGACAAGCAGTTGGATTCTGAGCTTTTCTTTATTTGGAGTCATTCCCTACCTCCTCAGGATCTGATAATATACAGGTGAGAGTGAATGGAAGCGTGTTTCATTATAACAATTAATATAACCAAGGGTTAACAATCAGTTGCTTCTCCAATCGCCGTACAGCATAAAAGTTATCATGATTGGTGTAAAGTGGGTAGGAAAAGTATTTAAACGAATATTTTATTATATATTGGCTGTAGTGGATTGGAAGTAAATATAATGCGACTGTTTTTACCCACCGACCGCAAAACTGCGATAAAAGAGAACCTTAAACTTTAATTTATATCATACAAACGCCATATGCATTCAGTAGCGGTGCGTAACAGATGATTGCTTTGGGCTTATCAGCGTTATGCTAATACACAAATGTTTCCTGGGACTAAGAGCGAGCGTACTTTGTCCTGCGGTACAGCTCGAGGCGGGATGTCAGACCAGCAAGTAGTTCTCCAACTCAAAGGATACTAAAGCTTCACTTGCTGGTGAGTAGTACAAGAAACGATTAAAAATACGTCAAGTGTGAATTTTGTTCGGTAATTTCTGCCTGGATGTGCCACTATTATTTACTGCGACTACACTTTGTGTTTTGCAGACGTTATTGTTGTACTCATGCATTAGACGCTTTGAAATTGGTCCAAAAAAGCCATGTCGAGAATTCATAGGAAAAAACTAACAAAGCTAAAAATCTTGTTAATTATCAAATACAATATTTTTAAGTGAAGCATCAATCCTTAAAAATTGCAGGGGGAAGAGTTTAGCGATTTAATGATTGCAAGTGGTTTTAACAGTGAATAACTGGAGATATCTACTGTTAAAATGAACATTTAATGTTTGTAGAACTGCACGATTGAGAGAGGAGGGGGGGGATTTCTTTAATCTGCAGATGTTTGTTTGGAAGAGGAAGTTATTAAATTCTTTAGAACCGATTGCAGATTATTTCTCTTGATGAGCGAAAATATGAATAAAATAAATGGTTACTATAAACTAAAACGTACCTGAAGTTTGTAACAGATGGCCCTGTATTCAATTCTACGTTTTGGAATCTTTTCGAATTGAAATTTTAAGTTTGGGAATTTATTGATAAACTGTGCTGATATTAAACTTTCGTGTAGGAATTCGTTCGTGATAACTGGTAGTATCTGGTAGAGTTTCTATAAAAATACCGAAGAGAAAATCCTCTTAAGAACGGCCCACACACACTTACTTAGTGATTAAGACAACTAAATTAACAAAATCATTCATTTAGAAAACATATAAAGCAATGGTTTTTCTTCGGGGAGTTCTCAACAGAAGCAACACCTTCCAGAGACAGCGACCGACTTAGCACAGGACGCTGACCTGCTTTCTTGAAATTTTATTTTATTTAATTATTTATTTACCAAACTCTTATTATTTTCACAATTTTTCCCCAACTAGGGTGCCACATGTCTCCAAATGGAACGTCACACATTTTAGATTTTTTTACTTAGTGCATAAGAAAGAATGTATTGCACTTCACTAAAAAAAATCCTTAGTTCCTTATAAGTAGAATGGAACTAAGGGCATGCATTAGGCTAAAGTGATAGTCAAATGTTTTATAAGCTGTCGTTAGGCGATTGTTATTGGAAATTGGTTCTTTGCTTGGCCAGGATTGGAGCAAAAGAAAAACGGATACTTCCTGTCTGAGAAAAGTATAAGCACTTCACAAATGTAACAAATAACAAGGAATACCTCGAAAACGGTAAGCTCCACGAAAAAAAAGTATATGACGTAGCTTGTGTACTTTAACAAGATCTACATTTTTTTGTAAAATAAGTTTTTGTCTATCTGTTACGGTTTACTAGTTATACTAAATTAAGCAAAATTCATCCAGAATAAACAGGTCTTTAGAAGCTATTCCCAGAAAATTCAATATATACATTTTATTTGTGATAGATATGGCTTTAATATGTGACATTTTAATCAGAATCGTTAGAGCCATTTTTAAGAAAAACAAAATTTCCGAACATTTTCCCATGTAAAGGATAGTTAGGGGTGGGGGGATTTTCTTGAAAACCTTCGTGTTGCATCCTTGGAAGATAACCAAACTTAAATACCAAGTTTGGTATTTAACCGTCTTTCCGTTTTTGAGCTATGCCGTCCACAGACCCCCCCCCCCACACACACACACAGACAGACCTGTTTCCAAATTTTGGATTCTCGGGGTCTTAAAACATGTATTTCTGGTGAAATCTCGACATCGAATTTTTGGGTAGAATACAATACTTCTATATCCCTATGTACATTGTACATATGGAGCTAGAGAAAGTAAAAATTCATTACCGTGATTTCACCGGAAATATACATTTTAGATTCCCCTGCATCCAAAAGCAACATTTTGAGAAAAATATCTGTGTGTGCATGGGTGTGTGTGTCTGTGTCCGTGTGAACGAACACGATAACTCAAAAAAGAAAACTCGGCAAAATACCAAACCTGGTATTTAAATTTAGTATCTTCCAAGGATTGTGACACGAAGATTTTGAACATCCCCCCCTCCACCCTGAATATGTACATTATGTTTGCCAAGTAAATATATTTAGTATATTCGCATTCTTTTCGGTCAGCAGGAGGGATAGCCGGTTTCTGTGTCAAGCGGCACCCTTCCCCCTTCCACAAACCCTAGCCGGAAAGAATACGAATGGACTATATATGGTAATTTAATGAAAAGTCGCCCTCCGTGGTTATCACCTCTGCCTCTAATACCCCAAGGTAGAGGATGATGGATTTTTTCTGGCGTAAACATCCTTATAGGGCTTCCTTCGTAGGGAAATTAAAACCGTTGATCCCCTGTAATACTTTGTGCACGTAAAAGTATCCCATGCCTTGAAAGAGAAGGTCTGGCTAAACTCGTCATTTTTCACCACTCAAGACCACGGTTAAGGTGGCGTGGTGGAAATTAATGAATGAACTTTAATCAAAATCGCCAGAGAAAATTGAGCAAATTGGTAATTAAAAATAAATATATACCTAAAGGGCAATTTAAAGAGGGAGATTTTGTTGAAAACAACCGCGTCGCAGACTTGTAGTCGTCGACCCTTGGAGCGATTCTCTGCTCTAATGTCCTTGCCAGTTCAATTCTTCATGCCATGTCTTGCTCTTCCTTTCTTACTTTTGTCTTCAATTGTAGGTAGCTCCGATTATAATTTTCAACATGCTTTGCTGTCACAATAAATGTCATATGAATTATATTCTTTTCTTATTCTGTTCCATATTTCTCTTTCTGCTTTTGCTGCCATAAACTTAATTGGTAATCTTATCTCTGAAACTAATTTTTAGCATTTTCCTGTACCTGTATCAAATATTTATATTTGTCTACTTTTTTATTTTAGTAGTATCTAGTTTCACATCCATATAACATGTTCCAGTCATATATTTTCAACAAATCATTGTAATTTGTAAGCTAATGTGTTTGGATGCTAATAATGTTTCTTACTGAAGGCAAGTTTTCGAAATTTGATATTTAAACGACTTTTCGATTTTGAGTTATTCTGTTCATGTACGCAAATCGTTTTCTAAAAATATTTTTCTTATTTATTCAGGGACTTAAAAGACGTGCATTTTCGATGAGATCTCGATACATATAACATTTGTGTGTGGAATATAAACACTTCCATCGACTACTGGTTAACACAGGTTCGTTATGACTCTATACACCGTGATGGTTTCATGTTAACATTGCATTCTGTCTGTAGCTCCCAGAGTTTACACACATGCATGTGTGTTGCAGCCAGTTCGCGGTGTAAATTGCTGAGGTCCTTTCTTTGGTTGACAACAATCCGGAAGGCCAGGGCTTCTTCCCCCGGCCCTCGCTTCGCCGTAAAACTAGCACCAAGAAAAAATGCGCGCATAGTACTGTAAGAAAATGTAGGATATGCAGTACGGAATGGTTTCTTAAATTATGATACGGATGATTACCAATGCCTGTCTTGTTGCAGCAGGAACTCGTTGAGAGTGTAACACGAACATAAGTATGGATGTGAGGAGGTTTCTCGGAACGCCCGTCAGAGGATATTACAAATATGACTCAGCGTCAGACAGAGCATGTGACCAGTGGGCGACCTCGTCTAGAAAGTGGGGCTCGTTAGGAGGCCATGCACTGGGTCGATGTTCAACTCTCGTGCAGGCGCATTAAAATCGCTGTTTTTGTTAACGCACGCACTCCCACATTTGTACGAAGTGCTCAGTAAATTGCCAGGAATCTATAAAACGGCTAGCTATATGTACATTCTGTCAAGAAAGTACCGGGAATTGATCATTTAAAAATGCTGTTTAAAAGAGGATTCGAAATTATTGTTGTCACTAAGTTGGTACAACTTTCTTCTATACCCACGCGGAGTTTGATCGTCATCTGTCATCTAGTTTTTTTACAGTACGCCATTATGTTAATTCATCTCAAAGATGATTTGCGATTTTACGATGGATACTAATATTGGACAAAGAATCTGTCTCAAATTTTGCATTGCAAATGGTATTTCGTGTGCCGAATTGCTGAAAATGTTACAGAGGGCTTACGGTGAATCGACTTTATCAAAAACACGTGCATATGAGTGGTACAGTGCATTCAAAAGTGGAAGATGTGGTGGAAGATTTGCCTCGCTCTGGTCGGCACCAACGGTTTCAACTGAACTGAACATCGCTAAGGTGAAGAAAATGGTGTCTGAAAATCGTCATTTAGGTCTGAGAGAGATTGCCGCTTAACTTTCTGTGTCTCGCAAATCGATTCGTACCATTTTAAACGATTGTTTGGGCATGACACGCGTTGCAGCTCGGTTAGTCTCAATCCCGTAAGGATTGCTGAAGACATGCTAGAACGAGCCAGTTCCGACCCCACATTCATTGTAACTGGTGATGAGACGTGGGTTTACGAGTTTGACACTCAAACCAGCTAACAAGCTTCCGAATGGCGCCTTCCAACTGAACCGAAACCTAAAAGGGCACGTCCAACTCGATCAAAACTGAAGGTCATGTTGAGTTTTTTTTTTTATTATTATTATTATCGCGATGTCATGCACTCAAGAGTTCTTGCCAGAAGGTCAGATGGTAAATAAAGACTATTATCTGAGCGTTATGCGGCGTTTGAGAGAAGAAATACGGCGAAAAAGGCCAGATTTGTGGAACGACAACTCATGGATTCTGCACCACGATAACATACCAGCTCACAAGACTATTGTTGTGAACGAATTTCTGGCCAAAACCTCAACAAATTTCATCGAACAACCACCGTATTCACCTAATCTGACTCCTGATTTCTTTCTCTTTCCAAAACTCAAGTTACCACTTCGAGGCACCCGTTTTCAGTGGATAGAAGACATAAAGGAAAATTCGCGGCGACAATTGACATCGACCCCTAAAAGTGCCTACAAAAATGTTTTCATGATTGGATTATTCGTTGGCATAAATGTATAATTTCAGAAGGAGCCTAGTTTGAAGGCGATAAAATAAAATTGGATGAATAATTACTTTTTTGTGTTTTATTGGCAAATTCGCGGAACTTTCTTGACACACTAGTATATAATGTAATTTTGTCTACTCTTTGAAGCCAGTTGGATCTCGGCAATGGTGATCAGGCCTCGGACAAGGCTTTAGGCTAAGTTAGTTTCTAGTATACTATTGCTTACGTTGTTAACAAGTCAGGAAGCGAGAGAGAGAGAGGGAGTAGTCGCGAGCTTGAGCTGTGTACGCTGTAGGTACAGGTGGCCACACAAATAAGTATACAGTTTTTAGTAAGCATAAAGTTTTATTAAAAAGTCTGTGGTGTGGTAGATAAAATAATATTTTATTTGTTGAGTTACATGCCTGGACTATTACAATGATGACAATATACTTTCTGAACGTATCAAAAGCAAAACGTCTTCTATTACAACTAAAAACACATTTTGTATCGTGAAAACCTCCATTCCACATCACATGACGTGACTGGTGCAAAACGAAACTGACAAACATCTACCTGAGAAACACATGCATGTTCATTATTTAGAATGGCGTCCCTAATACGACACACAATTGAATATCCTGGGTATTTATCTAAAACGGTCTTCGCTATTTCAGCAGCAGAACATGTTTCTACTTTTTGAAAGTGTTGTGTCAAATTATGGACAAGTTTCAAGGGCTCTGGCAGCGCCATCTGTGACGATTCAAGTTGTTTTATTGTTAAAGGTATGTCCTTAAATAAATTATTGGTTAACTGAAAATGTTCATACAGCTGTGGAGATATCAAAGATTTTGCAGCTTTAATAGCTGAAATTTCTTTATTTTCAAATGTGGTTCTCACTTTAACAATCTGGTTGTAATGTCCAAAGTAGTATACCTAGAGTGGCCGTCAACCAAGAAGCCCACCGTGTAACAGTTGGTTGAGGTGGCAGAGGTATTCCTGGTGCAGTTTCTTTAAATTTTAGAGTTCTAGAAGGGCTCTAAATAAAAATATTTTTTTTTTACATTTGAAATGAAATTATCCACATCAGAAAAATGCTTCCTAATCTGTTCTGCAACCCGGTGAAGACCGTGAACTAAACACGTGAGATGTATCAGTCCGGGATAGCGTTCCTTAATTTTGGAAGCAGCTTTGATCATGTAAGGAGCTACGTCTGTCACAAATAATATGTTTTCAGTTTTTATTCCGTCTGGCCATAAAATAGACATTGCGCCATCAAACAGCTTATCAATTGAAGAATGGTTAACTTCGTGTAACACCTCCGATGTTAAATATTTTTCATCTGGACGTTCAGGAGATAATTTCCTATGACCACATTAGCTATAGATCTTTCAACAGCATCTGTGGATTCATCAATTGAAATCCAAATATTACGATCACCCACAGAACGTCTAATGTTGTTCAGAGTATCATTATAACAAGGAGACAAATAATATATGCGTAAAGTAGACTCTTAAAGAACTTTCAAAACTGTAAAATGTTTTAAACGCAGGATTTTGCAGCTTATTAAATGGGATGTTTGCGCTTACCATCATATTACATAAATCGCTGTAAAATTCGGTTTGGGTACACGAGTTCTTGATTTCTGATTTAGATAACATCCTCAACCCCCCCCCCCCCCGCCCATTTCTTGGAGGCAACGTAATATTTTGTGAGTGCTTGTTAGATTTACAGTGCATTGCGATAGAAAAAAAGTTTGTTTCCTTTGATTTCAATGTAGCATGCTTTACAAAATATATTTTCTCCTCTTACTTGAAAATACTCAGGTCCATATTCATTTACAGGTAAGGCACTTTTCCTGCTGGTATCTTTCGGCTAAGAGCGGCCGGACTTGTACCATCACTTGCTTGGTGTGGATGACCGGCAGGTCACTTCCAGCCGAAAGTGCTACTATGTGATCACATACATGTTGCAAAAACAGTACAGTTCTGGCACACCGACAACTTCAATGTTACTGGCATCGCTAAATCAACTCAATTATTTTAACCATTATCATTACGTGTAAGTTCTAGATAATGCTCATACAAAAATACTAATGCACATTTAAAGAAGAGCCTCGCCGTGGCCGAGTGATTAGACCACTCGACTCTCACCTAGACGGCTCGGGTTCGATCCCAAGCGACCGTATGTGAGATTTGTGGTGGACAAAATGGCGCTGGGGCGGGTCTTCTCCGGATACTCCGGTTTCCCCCGCCATCGCATTCACCGGTGCTCCATCGTTCATGTATCATCAATGTCACCGCCTGCGGTGCCATTAGTAGTTAAAGCGGGCGTTAAACACTACCCAAAAAAAAAAACATTTAAAGAAGAAAAGGACGCACTTCACGGAGTCTTCCCGATCCCTTTACAAGGAAAAATCTTCGCCTTTTGTTTGTTTGTCTTTTTTTACTCTCAAAAACGAAACTAGCTATTTTTAAATTATCAAAAGAGAAATAAAATATGTAATATCTTGTAAATTTGTTGTGAATATACTGTATACTTTCCTTATTACTTTCTCTACACGTGCTGTGTACATAGTGTATAGAGAACGTATTGTATTGCACCCAAAAATTCGATACCGAGATTTCACCGGAAATCCATGTTTTGGGTCCCCCTAAATAAAAAAAATAAAAAAAAAAAAAAACATTTTCAGTAAAAGGTCCGTGTGTGTGTGTGTGTGTGTGTGTGTGTGTGTGTGTGTGTGTGTGTGTGTGTGTGTGTGTGTGTCTGTGGACAGCATAGCTCAAAAACGAAAAGACCGTTAAATACCAAACTTGATATTTAAGATTGGTATCTTCCAAGGTTACGACACGAAGATTTTCAAGAAAATCCCCCCACCCCCAACTACCCTTTACATAGAACTTTTTTCGAAAATTTTGATTTTCTTAAAAATGGCTCTCACGATTTTGATTAAAATATCATATATTAAACATATTTACCTGACAAATAAAATGTATATTTTGAATTTTCTGGGAATAGCCTCTGATGATTACTTTATTCTGGATCAATTTTACGGAATTTTGCACAACTGCGAAATCGTAAGAGATGGACAAGAACTTACCACACAAAAAATGTAGATCCCTTTAAAACACACAATTTATGTTATATACATTTTTTCCCTGAAGTTGATCGTTATTTAGATATTCCTTGTTTCTGGTTTCAGCTTGGAAAAACATAGTTTTCTCATACAGGAATTTGTCAACTCGTGTTCATACAAACAAAGGAACTTCAGTCACATAGCAACCAGTTTTTGACTATCACTTTAACGTATGGTACTCCCTTATTTCTACTTACAAGGAAGCAAGTGATAAGACTATTTCTGCTAATTTTTTCTCGATTATCATGAAGTAAATAGAAGCATAAGGGAAAACTGCGTGTAACTCACCCCAAGTTGGATTTGAACTGTGAGGCAGACATGCTATCCCCACAATTTCTTTTGGTAGCCTGAGCCGCTGTGGAAATGTTGCAAGTTTAGACTTATCCTTCAGGACAACTAACGGACGTGCTCCAGGATTTACCTCCACGAATAAACATGCTGAAACTTTCTTGCTTAATTTAAAAGAATTCGTAGGTAACATATAGGATAATGAGTAACGAAGCAGGTTTAGAAGAGTAACTTTTACTACGAATAATTTAAAATGTCATGTTTCCTTTCGTAATCGGCTTACCCTCCCCGTGTTCGTAGCACTGACACCCTCCTAGGACTTACAAGCTAATGCCTAGGGGTCAGTACCCTGTCGGGGAGCCAACGGCACGAGAACCTACGGGGTCGGCCCGTAGCCAGGCATGAACATGAAGTGGATGATATGAAATGTAAACGAAATTGATGATTGGAAAAGTGATGATGGAGCAATTGGTGGAATGAGTGGCGGGGGAAATCGGAGGACCCGGTAAAATAGTAGGTATATATAATGGATAAATTTGATTGATAGATGAAGTCTTGTGAATGCCTATCAATTTTTTCCACATTTCTTATTAGACGATTCCATATGAAAAACTCGAACATAGGGAAGCTTAATAGCATTCATGACTTGACATTTAAACATCGATAGTGAGGAAGTGAAATAACTGTTTAACCTTAATTAAATGTCCTAATTTTGTATCTTCTCCAAACATTGTTTTGGATTCACACATGAAATGTATTTACTTTAAATAGCCTAAGAATTATTTGTTCATTGTCACTGACGTTTTCAACACACTATCATTTTTATTACATTTTTTTAAAGCTCCCGCGTTTCATAAGAAGTAGGATAGAAACATAGCTTGTGGAAGTTGGTGTTAGCGACAGTCTTTTGATTGTAACACAACTTTATATTTTTATTTACACGAATACTACTATGTATACAGAGTACATGCTTACCCGACATAAACATTAGAGTGGGGATTGCCTTGTTCATGTATCGTAGTTACACGTTCATGTACCTGCTACGTTAAGTGCCAGGTCAACTGAAGGGTTTAGCGGAATCTTACAACAGGCCACTGTCATGTTGATGCTGTCATTTTTGTAGTACAAAACATACCGGGGGGGGGGGTCTTCAGCTCAACCATCAACACTAGCTGCAGCAAATGTTTACAAGGTGACACAAAGAAAATACACATGAAAAAATATAAATGTATGCATGTTTAAAGAGTAACAATACACAACAATAATGGTCATTTATTAATTATTATTATTATTATTATTATTATTATTATTATTATTATTATTTCTACTACAGATAATTAATGTACATCCAATCTTTTCCATATTTTAAATCCATTTTCGGGTTAAAGTTTGGTTAAATTGGGAGGAAAGAACTTTGTTTCTATATATTTAAATACCCTCACAATTACATTTCCGTTCTTCTTGCATGGCCAGGATGAAAATAAGAACTATTTCCTGTTTGAAAAAAACTAAAAATATTGGAATATCTCAGAATGGTTAACGAAAAAAAATCTGATATAAATTGTCTTGATTTAACGGGATCTACATTTTTATGTGGAAGAGTTTGTCTGTTATTCGGTTTACCTGGCATACAACGCTTATCCAGAATGAAGAGGATTTCAGTGCCTATTCCCAGAAAAGATATACATCAAATTCTTCATGAATATAATCTTAAAACATATGGTATTTTAATCACAAAGCCATTTTGAGAAAATAAACATTTGTCAAATGTTACATGAAAAAAAGGTAATTTGAGGTGGGAGATTTTCTTAAAAATCGTGTCGCATCCTTGAAAGATGCTGGACGTAAATATCAAGCTTCGTAGTTGACGAACTTTTCGTTTTTGAAACAACGCGGACTTTTTCTATTAAAAAAGACTTTCTTTGATGACGGGATCTTCAAAATATTTATGGTGAAATCTGTATCGAATTTTTGGGTGGGATGCAGTACCTTATCTACCTGCCTCACGTGTTAGAAAACGTAAAAATAAGTTGTTTTTTAAAATGTTTTATTTTATTCAGAATGCCTCGGAAGTTATACTTCCCATGAAATCTCGTCCACCTATATGTAGTAGAGAAAGTAAAAAACGTATTTTAGATGCGCTTTATATAAAAATCTGTATAATACGTCGTTAAATGAAGTAGAACAGGCGTTACTAACTCGCTTGATTTTGTACAGTGCGAAAACACACGATAGCAGGGATATGTGTGTGTCAATATACAGGGTGTTACCGAAATATTTTCACAGAATATGTAGATTACTTAAATAAGTAATTTCAGATAGACGACTTATGAGCTGTTTGTTGAAATTTCGAAGTAACGGCTATAAGGTTCTGAAGTGCCAGTACGCCACTGGTTTAGTTATCAACCGTTCGAGAGCATAAGACGAAATTACAGCGTACCTCTCTAGCGTAGTGATTCTGGCATTCAAGCGAAACATAGTTTCCGAGTTCGGGTCTGTTCCTCTACTTTTTTTTTTTCTTTCTGTTGTACTAACCTCAGTGAGCAAAAATAAGGAAGTGATAACAGTATTAATGCACTGGCCAATTAGAATCGCGACCGGAGTATACGTATCGCGGCCATTCGTCTGGAAAGAAAAAAATAATAAAAAACATTTACTGTATGACAGGAATCGAACTCATGGCCTTTGGGATAGCAGCTTTCCGCGTTACGCATTAAGCCCCCAGAGCAATGGAAAAAACGCCTCCAGAGTAGGCTACATAAATCAAGGATTTAGTTAATGAATGCTCAGTGTCGCACTGTCACGTGATTAGTTCTAGATTTTACAGATTTTTGCGACATTAAATCTTGAGAACGCTAGTAACAAGCTGCTAAAAATCGATATTTCTATACTCGGGCAGCAGTTTAAAGGCATTCTAAGCCATTTTTTCAACCTGCTTTGCTTTAACACCGACTTATCACTACCTGATACCCACACGTTTAACGCTATGTAGTTGTGTTATGTTTATCCGGAAACCTTTAATCTCGGATCTCAAACTACTTATATCAGTCACGTGCAAAATTTCGCTAATTATTTCGGTGTAGTTCATTAACACCTGTATAACGTCGGGAACATCGACTCCCACGTGTATGCTTGCCTCTTATTTATAGAAACTGGTGGAATACTTTGTTGTGCTCTCAGAGAATTGAATTTGCAGTCATTACACAACCACACAGTTACCACCGAAAAATACGGTTCTTTCAGATTTTGTTCGATCCCTATTAATTGCTAAGATTCCTGTTCACATTCACTGCCATAAATGTGAAAGTTTTTCATTGCAAGTTAATTCTCATTTATTGGCATTAGAATATCGACTACAGTAGTATTAACCAAGTTAAGAAGTTTGTTGTTTGTTGTTAATACGGTAATAATTGCCCCTCCCCCTTTTCAATTATTTAGGTTATGAGTATTAAATACTATCAAACCGAATACAGTCATATCGGACGTATAATGCTGGAGACACAACAGAGTAATTATTCTACTAATCATGAACGTACAATAGGCGTATAATCTATGAAATGTGGATTATTATTTCAAACACAAAATGTTGCATCTGCCACTGCACTGAAGGAATGTATTAATTGCTCTTGCTTTCCGCGCAGTTGATCGCATCGGCAATACATGTTAGAAAACAGTTCTTATGCGCGCCTGCATGTCTGAATAGCATTATACAAAAACGAAAAGTCCTTTATGCCAGCCATATGTTCCAAAGATGTGACACGAAGATTTTCAAGAAACATTCCCGTCCCAAACTGCCCTTTACATATAACAGTTTTACTTTCTCTAGTCCGCATGTACAATGTACCTACGTAGTGGATACAGATCGTATTGTATTCTACCCAAAAATTTGATGTCGAAATTTCATCGGAAATGTATGTTTTGGGGTCCCTGGGTCCGAAAAAAGGTCCATGTGTCGTTGTGGACAGCATAGCTCAAATACGAAAAACTGTTAAATGCCAAACTTGGTATTTAGGTTTAGCACATTCCAAGGATGCGACACGAAGATTTTCAAGAAAATTCACCTATCACAAACTACCCATTACATGGAAAAATTGTAGAAAAACTTTATTTTCGCAAAAATATCTAACGATTTTGAATAAAATCCTGTATTTTATAAATATTCATTTTATTTGGAATGTAAATATCTTGAATTTTCTGGGAGTAACCTCTGAAGACCTCTTTATTCTGGACATTTTTGTCATTTCACGCCAAAGGAAGAATTAATATGAAAAGCGTTTCCAAATATTTGTGCAAATTACAAAAGATATATTTGGTTGAGTGAATGAGCCACTTTAGCAACAACTAATAAGAATGTAGATTATTTGAATATAAAAATTCAGGTTAAAATTGATGGACAAATGCATTCATTTAAGTCGATCAATTCCATTACCAATCCAAATGTAGTCGTCAATTATATTACTGAATTCTTAAATTCATTGGATTTGCCAGGAATACCACCGCACAATTTAAGCTCAAGGTTGACTCGGTGATAATTATGCTACGCAATCTCAACCAGCCAAAATTATGCAGCGGAACAAAGCTCACTGTTAAATTATGAAACATTTGATTTAAGCTACTATAACATAGGAAAGCTCAAAGGCGAGGATATACTTATTCCAAGAATATCACTAATGTCAACCGACTTTCCTTTTGAATCTAAGCGTGTTGTTTCCGGCGCGCATTGCATTCGCAATGACGATAAATCCCAAGGTCAATCGTTAGAAGTGTGTGGAATATACCTTGAATTGTCGTGTTTTTCGCATGGATAGTTGTTCTTCGCGTGCTCGAGAGTCTGCAAACCATCAGCGCTACTTGTTTTCTCTCCGGAAGGAAAATTATACATTACAGGGCATTACAATAAAGTATTGTCAAATTATGTAATTGTAATTTTACTTCATTGCACATTCGTACTGTAAACGGAAGATTTTGACTTGAGTTTTTTTTTTCATTAGTTACAGCACCCGTGCGAAGCCGCCGGGGCGGGCAGCTAGTAGTTATCATGTTACTGCCGCCTGAGAGGACAGAATCGAGCTTTTTCAGGGAAAGGCACGGGTAGAACATGAAACGAAAGACCAACTAATGGGAAATTTAGACTTTTATGTAAGGTAGTAGATAATAAAGAGAAACTGACAGTTGCTCACATGCACAAACATGACAGTGAAAGAGAGAGAAAGATTTAAAGAATATGTCCTGCGTTATTGATGTCAAATACAGAGTGGCATCAATGTCAGTTTTCCCTTTCATACTCGTAATATGGCACGTGTTTACTTTCTTTTAGTTGTACAACCTTGCAAAACCATTAAGGCAATTGTTCAACATTTCCTCGACCGTACTGTATAGAGTTCATGCTATGGATTCCCAAACACGACAGTAAAATGGTATGAAATGCACTTTCAGTGAGCATTCTCACTTCTTCTATTTTATTTTGTGTATTTTTTGCAATAAACTGAAGACACCTGATTCATTTAGGTGTCTGCTCACCAGGAGGCTTCGCACGCTGGTGTACCTAATGAAAAAATCTCAGATAGCATCTTCCATTTACCGTACGATACAGTTGCATTGAAGTAAAATTACAGTTACATAATTTGACAATACTTTATTGTAATGCTTTGTAATGTACACTTTTGCTTCCGGAGAGAAAAGAAATAGCCCTGATGGTTTGCCGACTCTCGAGCAAGCAACGTACAACTGCTCATGCGAAAAACACTATTCAAGGTATATTCCACACACTTCTAAATATTGACCTTCGGATTTATTGTCATTGGGAATGCAAGGCTCACCGAAACAACACACTTAAATCCAAAAGGAAAGTCGGTTGGCATTAGTGGTATTCTTGGAATAAGTATATCATCGCCTTTGAATTTTCCTATGTCATAGTGGCATAAAATAAATTTTTCATAATTTTTGTAATTGTGAGTCTTGTTCCGTTGCACAACGTTGGCTGATTGAGATTGTGAAGCATAATTATCACCGAGTGAACCTTGAGCTGTAAATTGTGTGGCGGAATCCTGGCAAATCCAATGCATTTAGGAATTCCGTTGGATAATTGACCACTTCATTTGGATTGGTAATGGAATCGATCGACTTAAATGAATGCATTTGTCCATCAATTTTACTGTGGGTTTTTATATTCATATCTACATTCTTATTAGTTGCTGCTAAATTGGCTCGTTCGCTCATCCAAGCATAGTTTTTGTAATTTGCACTAATATTGGGAACACTTTTGATATTAATTTTTCCTTTGACGTTGTGAAGTGATAAAACATGTGATGGAAGCGAAATGAGGCCAGTAGAAGTGTCAACAATTGCCCATTGCCAATGTCTAATAATGCTTTGCATCTGAAAAGCGCAATGATCTGCGCAATGTAGCATATATAGTTGGTATTGCGAAAAGGACGACCATAAGGTAATGTGGAAAGGATGACATCATATACCCAAGGTCGCGGGTTTAAACCCGGCGGAGGACGATGGATTTTTTCGGGTGTAAAAATTCTTAGCATGGCTTCCTTCGGAAGGGAAGTAACGCTGTTGGTCCCGTGTCGTAGATTTACGGCATGTAAAAGAACCTCAAGCCTGATGGATAGCAAAATTAAGCAGTCTTTCACGCCCAATAAAATTTAGAATAGACGCCGAGAACCACAGTAGTTAAACGGCGTCCATAAATAACACACCATTTACATTTAATTTTTTTGTTTTAAGGCGAAAGTCACTACTTGGCATTCATGCTTCTTCTGAATCTCTTTCTTTTACTCCTAATATTTTCCACCTCTTTCTTATTTTCTCCTATGTCAGCTATTTTTAAGGCTAACAATAACAACTAAAGAGCAAGTACATCGGGTTGGTCAATTGATAAGGTTTTATTTCATGATAGCTTTGTGTACTAAATTTCTCCATTTAACCCAAAATATTACTTGATCAAATGTATTAAGAGCACCGCAATTGTAGTGTGATGGTGACGCGGGTAGCTTCTTCATGTTCTTTAGCCCTGTACCACATAACATCAAATAATCAACATCTACAATAGGACGACGTTAAACCTAAAACGGATCCCGTCATTTCTCCACCATTTTCAGATTCCAAGAAGGGTTAATGGTTATGTGCATGGTTTATAACTTGTTTATTTTCAAACATTATAACAAAAGTATACTTATTTCTTTATTTAAACGATGTGACTAAGGGAACGATAGCTAATACATAAGAAATGTATTTGATTTTCACACTTATCTTATGTCATTGTCTCCATAACCGGGTGCATTCCCTTAGCATTGAATGGGGAAGAAAAATAGAGCAGTAGGTACTACGGCCTTCTGGTGGCAAATAAATAAGTACGTATTTTAAGTGTTGTTGCCAGGAAAGCTTCTTTGTTTCTTTATTTTAAGCAATAGGAGTAAGGAAAGGACAGTTATATAAAAATGTGTTTGAATTTCACTGCTGCATTGCGTCATTGTGTCGATAAACTGGTGCGTTACCTTAACATTGAATGGGGGGGGGATATAGCAGTACTACGACCATTTAGCAACCATTTACCACTGCCATCTGGTGGCTATTAACCGAAATGCGTTCGCTTGGCGCGGCTTCTATTCATATTATTAGATATTAAATACTTTCCCGTACTATTTCTGATCATTTTCTTGTCCACAAACTTTGTCGTGACATTAACGAACACAACAAAAAAGAATTGTTCAATTCGATGCAGTCGTTCGGAAGTGATACGCGTACATACGTTTCAGCGATTCATTTATATACATACTGGCTTCGCAGTCCAAAATCTTCAGTTTCCAGTACGAATCTGCAATGGAGTAAAATTACAATTACATAATTTGACAATACTTTATTGTAATGCCAGTAATTTTGCTTCCGGAGAGAAAACAAATAGCGGCGATGTTTTGCCGACTCTCGAGCACGCAAAGTACAACTATCCATGCGAAAAACACGACAATTGAAGGTATATTCCATACATTTCTAACGATTGAACTTGGGATTTGTTGTCACTGCGAATGCAATGCAAGGCAAGGCAAGGCGCGGAAGCAACACGCTTAAATTCAAAAGGAAAGTCGGTTGACATTAGTGGTATTCTTGGAATAAGTATATCCTCGCCTTTGAGCTTTCCTATGTTATAGTAGCTTACATCAAAATTTCCATAATGGTTTTTAAACAGTGAGTTTTATTCTGCTGCATAATTTTGGCTGATTGAGATTGCGTAGCATAATTGTCACCGAGTCAACCTTGAGCTGTAAATTGTGTGGCGGTATTCCTGGTAAATCCAATGAATTTAGGAATTCAGTAAGATAACTGACGATTTCATTTGGATTGGTAATGGAATCGATCGACTTAAATGAATGTATTTGGCCACCAATTTTAATCTGAATTTTTATATTCAAATAATCTACATTCTTTTAGTGGCTGCTAAAATGGCTCGTTCGCTCAACCAAGCATAGTTTTTGGTAATTTGCACAAATATTTGGGAACACTTTCCGTATTAATTCTTCCTTTGACGTTGTGAAGTGACAAAAATGTGATGGAAACGAAATGATGCCAGTAGAAGTGTAACAAAAATCTACCATTGGAAATGTCGAATAATGCCTTTAAAGCATCTGAAAAGTGCAATGAAGCGCTATAATTTGCGCAATGTAGCATATATAGTTGATATTGCGAAAAGGTCGAACTCAACGCGCCCATAAGGCATCGTGGAAAGGATGACATACGGTTAACAGCGTGGGTAAGCAAGGATGTCATTGGCATAACAGTAATGGCAGCCCTTTCATAGTGTGGCGGGTAAACGCTGGCATAGGTAATGAATTACATTAAGGAGACAGTCACAATAACATTCATGCTTCTTCCGAATCTCTTTCTTTCCTTTACTCCTAATGTTTACCACCTCTTTCTCTATTTTCACCTATGTCAGATCAGCCATTTTTAAGGCTAACAATGACATAACTAAAGAGCATGTAGATCTGGTTGGGCAATTGATAAACTTTTATTTGATGATAGCTTTATGTATTAACTTTCTCCATTTAACCCAAAATATTACTTGATTAAATGTATTAAGAGCAGCACAATTGTAGTGTGATGTTGATGCGGGTATCTTCATGTTCTTTAGCTAGCTCATGTACCACATAACGTCAAATAACCAACATCTGCAATAGGAAGTTAAAACTAAAACGGATCCCGTTATTTCTCCGCTATTTTCAGATTCTAAGAAGGGTTAATGGTTCGATGCGTTGCTCATAACTTGTTCGTTTTAAAGAATTACAACAAAAATATACTTATTTCTTAATTTATACGATGTGACCAAGGGAACGATAGTTAATACATATAAAATATATTTGATTTTCACAGTTATCTGGCGTCATTGTCTCCATAACCGGGTGCATTCCCTTAGCACTGAAGAAGAAAAATAGAGCAGGAGGTACTACGGTCATCTGGTGGCAAATAATACGTCGCTAGGAAAGCTTCAGTTCTTGTTTTACTAAGTACATATTTAACGTGTTCGTCGCCAGGAAAGCTGCTTTATTTTATAACGATAGGTAGACGGAAAGGACAGTTAACACTTAAAAATGTATTTGAATTTCACTGCTGCATTGTGTCATCTCGATAACTCGTTACCTTAACGTTGGATGGGGAGGGAAAATACCACTATGGCCATCTATTGGCAGATAAATAAGTACTTACTCTAGCTGTCAGTCGCCAGGAAAGTTTCTTTGCTGCTTTATTTTAAACAACTGGAATAAGGAAAGGACAGTTAATATATGAAAAAGTATTTGAATTTCACTGCTGCGTTGCGTCATTGTGTCAATAAACTGGGGCATTACCTTAACATTGAGTGGGGAGGGGAAAATATAGCAGTACTACGACCATTTAGCAACAAATTACCGTGTTACCACTGCCATCTGGTGGCTATTAACAGAATGCGTTCGCTTGGCACGGTTTTTATTCGTTTTATGAGATTTTAAATACTTTCCCGTACTATTTCTAATCATTTTCTTGTCCACAAACCTTGTGACAATAACGAACACAACAAAAAAAGAATTGTTCAATTTGATGCAGTAGTTCGGACGTGTGCATACATTTCAGCCATTCATTTTTATGTATGTATGTGTGTGTATATATAGCATTATCTTCATGTGTTTTCCTTTCAGGGTTCATTTTTGGGACGGACTTCAAATAAATCTGCTTTTCAGCTTGCTCACCTTACATTTAAAAAAAAAAAATATTGTTCTAATGTGTGCTCTCAACTACGCATTAATACCAATAGGCACATTGCACAGAGTATGAGAAAGGAACGAGAGAACGAAGAAAGAAGGAAAAGAAAGAAAGAAAGAAAATAATATAATCAGTGTTGGCATGACAGAAATGTATCTGCGAGTCCACTGTAATTTCATATAAATTATAATTTCTTAACAGAAATATCACTATTTTGCTAAGAAAAATAGCTAGGATAAGTTTTTGAACTCTACCACGTGTGTACAATGTTCATTAGGGAAGATATTGTATTTCACCCAAAAATTCGATAACGAGATTTCACCGATAACATGTTTTAAGACTTGTCTTGTGAGTCACCCTCACATAAGCAGCTGCTTTTCTCACCGGGCCATAAAGACTTGCCAAATACTAGAGCATAACTATCAAATATCAATACATTACCCGAATCTTTTAGCATTTCTAAATTTGAGGCGAGGTTACAAAGTAAGTCAACACATTATGTTGCTGAATTGTTGACAGTGCGTCTCGTACTGAAGACATCAGTTTTGGAAGTCCTTTACCATAAGCGCACCATTATTGTAAATCCATTGTTTGTGGTAAAGCTATGTACCGTTACAGAGAACATGCACAACAGAATAGAAAGCAACACAGATTCCATTCAGTTAATCAAATCTGGTGTATTATATTATCATGACCTTCTCTAGCCAATATCGTTTATTTTATGTAGCTTTTACAGACTAATCTTGCAATTCTCCATTTTAATCAATATAAACATTTACAGAAATTATGTTATTTAGGTTTCGAGGCGGGTAAAAGGGGGATGCTGGAGAATCAGACGATAGTCAAAGATGTTGCAGAGGTTCTATACTTTTTGTATGACACAGCGAGAAAGAACCGAATGGAAACAGCACTTCAAAAATGATAAAGTATTGGATATCTTGGAGATGACTTGTGTTGTAGGCGTTTGTTTTCAATTAAGAAAAATTACATAAAAATCCTTCCAAATGAAGAGACTTACAGGCTCTTGTCAAAAATTTCAAAATATATTGAATATTCGATATTCTAATGAAAATGTTTCAAGTTTTCCATATAAAAATTAACGAGAAGTGAAGTGATTTTCTTGAAAACATGGGAGGATGCCGACTTTAAAGAAACAGTTAATTAATCGTCACTTCGTTTTTGAGCTTTGCTGTTCTCTCTTATTCACATTCGGTCTAAAATTACTGTGTTTTATTCAGAGACTTTGAAACAGAGTATTTCCGATGAAGTCTCGATATCGAATTTTTTGGGTGGAGTGCAATACTTGTACCTATTATAAGTAGCTGCCTAAACTCACATTGAAAATGTTTGTTTTCTCCTCAAAGTCGCTGGTATATGCACTTCATTTTGGAAGCAATGTATTTATTTCCCTCTGTGTTCATCGTGTTAAAAACTGCAGCCCCTTTAATTTGGTAGACGCGGTAAAATAAGACCAACACCCCCTCTCTGAGAAGTAATGAAATGGATTTTCGTGATCACACAGACTTCGTGTTGAGGCGTGGTGGCTTCCAACAGAACTCTTTTTCCCCGATAACATCAAGCAATTTGTCCGACTTGGGCTACAACTTAACGCAATTAAACGTCTGTATTCTAGATCAGGGAACTCCATATTTGTTTTAAGTTGGGCAGAAAGGAAGATGAGCTAGTATAGTTTCCTTGGCTCAGCCTTTGCTCCGTGCATCATAATGCGAATCAACTCGCATGGTGTCAGCTGCATTCCATACCAGCTTTGAAATTGCTTTCTATTACCTAATGCTGGTTCACAATAAACGGAGACGGGAACCAACTGTATTAATTAGATCATATTATTAGTGCTGTCTGACCAGGAAAAGAAAGCGAGAAAGAGAAATATGCTGTATTAACATTTTTAACCTGGCGATAAAGTTCTTGCACACTCGCACTGAAAACATAAACATCGTCAGATAGCTCGTGAGAATCCGCAGCAGTTAGATGTGACATTACAGATGACATACATACATATATATATATGCTTACGCACATTCGTTTAGTAGCAAACTTTTAGTTTCGTAAGCACGGAATTTGGAGTAATACGGTAGGTATCAGCAGCTAGATGCGCAGTAAACTTCAGTGCTGATGACGTCAGCTGGTGTAGCGGTCGCTCCTTGCTCTCATTACAATGATGGTGTTTCTGATTGTTCAAGCTTATTTTGAGTGTTGTACGTGATGGATTCAGTATAGTTTCTCTCCAGATAATTCCCGCATTTGTTCCATAAATTTTGACGAGGAAGATTATGAACGAAATTTAAAAGCGGAACTCTTCAAACTTGCTCCTAAAAACATTAAAAACCATTGCTGTACCACATCTAAATTTAAAGTTGTCTAATGACTTGTATCAGAAAGTTAACAGTACAGACAAAACGGCTTCTAAACAGAGATGCAAAACAACAGTAAATGCTGTGTTAGAAGAAACAAACAGCAATTCTGAAATAAATATAGTAAATATCTCCGAAAATCCTGTTACCTCTCCCTCGTCATTTCACACTGCACCTACAAGTACAGAGGACATTAAATTTGAAGTTTAAGCACTTAGAGGTCACAATTTAAGATTAGAGAAGAAAGTAATACGTTTAGAAAATGAATTGCAAAAAGTACAATCCGAAATGTATAAGTTAAGAAGCGTCGAACGTGCATTCCAGCGAATGTTCTCATTTTACCAGCAGCAAGTTTTACTTACAGGTACATATAAAAATTGGGACTCTGGTGACATTTCAAAGGAAATAATTTTGAGATGCATGTCTAAGAAGGCATATGATTATGTGAGAGAACGCCTTAAATATCCTCTACCAGGTCTATAACATCAAAAGACGCTTGGCCCAATTCATCCTATCACAGGAATCATTTACATTAAATGTGTACCTATTACAACAGAAAGCAAGTTCTGTCAGTGAGTATGAGAAGGATCTTGTTCTGAGCTTTGATGAGATGAAAGTGAAATCTGATTTTTAATATGACAACACAGAAGACACAAGTTGCGGTCTGCAGCTTACCAGGAACGTGGAAACCACCGATATACTACAATTTTGATGAGGCAGTAACAAAAGAATTACTAACAGACATTGTTCAAATGGTCGAAAGTCAGGTTTCAAAATCGTTCCTTAGTCTGTGATATGGGAGAATCAAATGGGACGTTATTCTCTAACCTTGGAATTATAAGAGAGAAATCCTACATCTCGCATCTTGCAATTGAAGCTGAAAATCGCCCTGCGACATTCCTCACTTGTTGAAATATACAGAAACCATATACTGGACGAAGGATTTGTTTTACATAATGGTAAGAAAGTCACAAAAGAGGTTTCTGAAAAGCACGTTTATGCTAAAAAATGCTATGCCTTACGCCACAATCTCATGTTACTTACAGGCACTGAAAGCCAAAAAGTTCGTCCTGCCATTTATTAGGCTGAAGAATATGAATAAGAGAAAAACGGAAAATACCCGGAAACAAACGCACTGATTTGGCGAGAAAGAAAATGAGAAAAGTATGCTACAACTGAGTACACAATTTCATATACACATGAAGCAAGAAGCACCACATTGGGTAATGTATTTTATTGTATACCTACTGCTTTTTCCGCAATACTTATTAATGTGTTGTTATTTATTAATCTATGCCTTTAATATTTTAAACAATTGCTCCTTTAGCTTCAATAAATTAAATCTAATGGTTAGAGTTGGACAAGTTATCTGTTTTATTTACGATTTGATGGGGAAATCCGAATGTATCTTTACACATTACCATAGCTTTTAATTTGCTAACAATGACCACAGTAGTAAGCACGCCGTGACAAAGTATGACATCACGGCCAGCGTGTGCGCTATACACTCAAGTTCGTAAGTAGTACGCCGTCGCTCGTACCTCTGGCCTTCTTCTCATAGCCAACTGTAGTTCTCTTCATTGTAGCAATAATAATATTAATAATTTATTATTTTTATGTACCATTAAAGGAGGTTGTTAACTTGAGCCGCGATAGAACTCTCCCAAAATCAACTATAAACAACCGAACAACATAGAACAAACTAAATGTAGGTCATTTATTACAAAACATAGTGCAGTAGGCATACTTCTCGAAAGGGAATGTTAGGGTAGTGCAGTGACAAGGGAAAAGAGAGAAAATTAATTTGAATGTACAAATTGAGGCAGTACTGTGATTACAAAGCTGATATATCAATAATTACTCATCACAACAGATAAAAGAATAAATATTAATCATAAATCCAGGCCAAATCAAATGTGTAATAAGGGCAAGGATGATTCAAAAATACTTTTACAAAGAATGGGCCAGGTTCCTTACATCAAAACAAGAAAATATTTTCATATAAACACATGTCCCAATAACCTTCGTTCTCCATTTATTGAGATTCAAAATGTTTCAATCAAAATTTTAAAGTGACACATGACGTCACTTGACGTTTTCAGCTTGTTAGCAGGAGTTATACACAACACAGTTGCTCCTCTTTCGTTTAGGCCCCGTCGAATGTCAAATACTCCCAATCGGTGTAGTATAATTTCGCAGGCTTCCATGACACGTATATAAAGAATTTCTGCCGCAGAAATCAATGGTTTAAGGTTCCCACAAAAGATAAAAGTCTGGTGCGTTACACTCACATGGCTTTCTCTAGATACTCTACAAACAAACTTCTTACAAAAAATTATTATTCTTTCAACATCATGCTAATCGAAATAAACATTAGCAGAATTTTATTATTTAGTTCCTTATAGTAGAAGGGGACTAAGGGAATGCACTAGGCTAAAGTAGTAAATGTTCTAAAAGCTGTCATTATGAGATTGTCATTGTAAATCGCTTCTTTGCTTGGCCAGGAGTAGAACAAAAGAAAAATAGAGGCTGAGGAAAATATAGGCACTTCACAATTGAAACTAATAACAAGGAATACCTCAAAACGGTTAGTTCCACGAAATAAATGTATATGACATAACAAAAAATGTAGATCTTGTTAAAATACATAAGTTAAGTAAGTTTTTGTCTATCTCTTACGGTTTAAGCAAAATTCATCCAGAATAATGAGGTCTTTAGAAGCTATTCCCAGAAAATTCATTTTATTTGTGATGATTTTATAATTATAAAATAAAAGATAATTTAATATGTGGTATTTTAATCAAACTTGTTATAGCCATTTTTAAGAAAAACAAAATGTTCGAAAAATTTTCCATTTAAAGGATAGTTAGCGATGGGAGGATTTTCTTGCAAATCTTCGTGTCGCATCCTTGGAAGAAATCAAACTAAGATACCAAGTTTGGTATTTAGCCGTCTTTCCGTTTCTGAACTATGCTGTCGACAGACCCACACACACATACAGAATGACAGACAGACACACACATACCTGTTTCTGAATTTTGGATTCAGGGAGTCCTAAAACATGTATTTACGGTGAAATCTCGACATCGAATTTGTGGGTGGAATACAATACTTCTCTATCCCTACGGGACTAGAGAAAGTAAAAAATCAAAAGATTGAGGTCGGGGGAACGAGACCTGTCATCTGCTAGAGCATCATGCATAAACCACATGTTTCTTCTTATTTTCTGATAAGTCTGGGAGAGTTCTGAATGAAGTTCCTGAAAACAGCACTTGTAAGGCGTTCTGGGGGAATGTATTACACATCTGATAAATGTTAACAAGTAACCATGGCAACACAAAATGAGTCAAAGCCTTCTATGAATTAGTGCATAAATATATGAAGTTATTAGGTTGGACCCAAAAATCCGTTGAAGGTGACTTTCGAGGATTTTCGTGTCAGTAAGATAAAATTGAATTGAAAATAATGTTTTTGGGTCTTCTTCCATACAGTATTCATTAGTCTGTTGCAAGCATTTTTCGTATTTTGGTTTCTTAATGTCCTCTTGTCTTTTGAATTTCAAAATGTAATTTATGAACCAATGGAAAATTCTTTGGGATGCTTCAAGCTTAAAAGCCCATTACAATGATTAAGTGGAAAACCCACCCCTCGTAAGAATTTTAAACAGCAACATAAATCGGTGGTCATTATTGAGGGCAGTTTTTTCTTTTGCGTTGCGGTCAGAGCGCTTCCTTTGTACAGGGCGAGACTGTCTAGCTGGGGGTGCGAGCGCGTGACGTCAATGTGACGTCAGCACGTGGTCGATAAGAAAAGCTGGGCATCCCCTATTCTGCGAATGTTCCAGAATGACCCCCCGGAGATGGGGAGGTCTTTTAATCTGCCCATGGCCCGAGAGGTTAAATCGCCACAATAATTTAAGGCATGTTCTTCAAGAAGTCTGCTTTGTTACATCGAGACGGGGTTAAAAGCTATTCCAGGCTTCTGTTGATTAATCTAGGAGCGGTAAGATCGATACTCTGCTTTGACAAGAGTAAATGGAGAGATTCCTGCCTGAGGAAGCGAGCTTACTGCAAGAGAGGAAACCGTGTACACAAGAAAGAATTTGAAGCCAAAAAAAATGTTATCCATTCTGGAATGTTGATATATTTGACACAATAGTGAACGGGTTGAGTGTTTATCTATACCAGAATACTAGCTTTATAATCGACAACTCAACAAGTTTCATTCTAACAGGCACAATACCTGAATAAGTTTATCGTAAAGGGTAAATGAGATCAGTTTTGAAACATGGCCTCCCTAAAATACTCGTTTTCACAATATTCTGGCACCGAAGGCTAGGGTATGATTTTAGGTCCCCGAGTTCACTTCCACGTTTATTCCATTCACTTTGCGGTCTAAAGCCGGAGTTAGGATGGATATTAACAACTTTAAGGTTGACTGCCACAAACCCATCAGGGAATGAGGCTTGAAGGATTAAAACTATATTACTTTAAGGAATTGTATGCAGTTTCTTCAGTTCTTTTGTTTTATAATCAGCCACCGGGATATAAAATACGAGGAATCACACTTAAGGAAGTATAATGATGGAAAGTTTCCCCATTGAAGGTGAGAAAAATTCTGTGACGTGGTGGTTATCCCTCAGGGATACGATTCTAGGCGGGAGAACAGCCGTTTTTCTTTACCCAGAGTTATTTTTTATTTCCTTTTTACTTTCTCTATACGTACTATGTATATTGTGTATAGAGAAGTATTGTAGTCTACCCAAAAATTCGATACCGAGATTTCACCGGAAATGTGTTTTTAGGGCCCCCTGTATCCAAAAAAAAAAAAAAATTTACAAAAAGGCCATGTGTGTGTGTCCGCGTATCTGTCAACACGATAACTCGAAAATGAAACATTGGTAACCTACTAAACTTGGTATTTAAATTAAGTATCTTCCAGGTATTCGACACGAATATTTTGAGAAAAATCCCCCACCACAAACTACCCTTTACATGGAACTTTTTTGGAAAATCTTGATTTTTTAAAAAATGGCTAACGATTTTGATTAAAATATCTTATATTGAATATATTTACCTGACAAATAAAAGGTATATCTTGAATTTTTTGGGAACAGCCTCCGAAGACTACTTTATTCTGCATGAATTTTACGGAATTCTGCATAACTGCTAAACCGTAAGAGACGTACAAAAACTTATCACACAAAAAATGTTGATCACGTTAAAACACACAATTTATGCTACATACACTTTTTGTGGAGTTGGTCGTTTTTTAGTTATTCCTTGTTTTTGGTTTCAGCTTCGAAAATCTTATACTTTTCTCATACAGGAATTTGTCAACTCCTGTCCATACATACAAACAAAGGAACTTCAGTCACATATCAACCAGCTTTTGACTTCACTTTAATCTATGGTACTCCCTTATTTCGCCTCTACTTACAAGGAAGCAAGTAATCAGAGTTTTTCTGTTATTTTTGTCCCGATTAGCATGAAGTAAGTAGAAACATAATCTTTTTAACAATAATTTGTTGCAGAGATATAGAGAAGTCATGTGAATGGAACGCATCAAATTTTTTCTCTAGGATCTCGAAATGTGAATGAGAATGCTTAAACAGAAAAGATTACAATCAGTTGATAGAGCATTTGTTAACTGTTCCACTAGTCCTAGGTTCGATTATGGGCTGGGCTCTAAAAAGATGATAAGGCAGGTTCTTTGATATGTCTGGTAGTGTGTGTTCCTGTTATTAGTAACCAGTTAACTTATATCGGGACAGTCGGTGGGCAGATTGCTGAAAAATCTCCCCAAGTCAAATAGCTATGACAGTATTACAATAACCATGCTAAGCATTTGTCCTGATGGCCACACAGACACACTTTTATATGGGAAGCCGAGGTGGTGAAGTCACAGATTCATGTTCGGGTGTGTAAGAACACACCTAACTCAAAAATAAAAGGTCCTCTAAATACCAAACTTGATTTTAAGTTCGGCGTCTTCCAAAAATGATTATCTCCGTCCCAGATTACTCTTTACATGGAGCATTTTTCGAAAATGCTGTAACCGTTTTGATTAAAATACAGTAAGACAAGTGATGTTATATATTGCATCTGAAGTCCTCTTATTTTTGCATTACTAGTAAACTGCAAGTTTTTAATGCAACAAAATATGTACAAAATACACAATTTTTGTAAAATACATTTTACTGTGATGGTGGCGGTGACGGTATTGGTATTTTCGAGATATTCCTTGCTGTTGGTTTTAAATTTTCCAATATTTATACTTTTCTCAAACGCAGTCATTTGGTTTTCTTTTGTTTTTACTTCTGCCCTTGCCTTTTAAAATATTTGAATATTGCTTTAGCTCATTCTATTTTCTAATTCCTCTTATACAAGGAAATAATGTCGCAATAAAACAATTTCTGTAATATTAACTTGATAAGCATGATGTAGGTAGAAGACTTTTGCAAGAATAATGTGCTGCAGCATAGGTAAAGCAAATTACATGAATATAGCACATCAGATTTTTGTGTTACGAGTCACCAGTTAT
Source organism: Hymenopus coronatus (assembly GCA_030762935.1). Taxonomy (NCBI): domain Eukaryota; kingdom Metazoa; phylum Arthropoda; class Insecta; order Mantodea; family Hymenopodidae; genus Hymenopus; species Hymenopus coronatus. The sequence goes on from CM060894.1 coordinate 132,984,929, forward strand.
GCAAATTTCCCAGAATGATTAGGGCTTTAGAGGCTATTCTCAGAACAATCCAGATATATATTTTATTAGTCATGTAAATGTCTTTAATATACGATTTTTTTACATTGAGCAGACCATACGTTGCCTCCACTAACACGTAAATGTGTTATATTTCAGCTCTGAATAAGGAGGGTAAGAGGAATAACACTTTTAACCGTTTATTTTTTTACATTGAGCAGACCATACGTGTCCTCCACTAACACGTAAATGTGTTATATTTCAGCTCTGAATAAGGAGGGTAAGAGGAATAACACTTTTAACCGTTTATTTTTTTACATTGAGCAGACCATACGTGTCCTCCACTAACACGTAAATGTGTTATATTTCAGCTCTGAATAAGGAGGGTAAGAGGAATAACATTTTTAACCGTTTATTTTTTTACATTGAGCAGACCATACGTGTCCTCCACTAACACGTAAATGTGTTATATTTCACCTGTGAATAAGGAGGGTAAGAGGAATAACACTTTTAACCGTTTATTTTTTTACATTGAGCAGACCATACGTGTCCTCCACTAACACGTAAATGTGTTATATTTCACCTGTGAATAAGGAGGGTAAGAGGAATAACACTTTTACCGTTTATTTTTTTACATTGAGCAGACCATACGTGTCCTCCACTAACACGTAAATGTGTTATATTTCAGCTGTGAATAAGGAGGATAAGAGGAATAACACTTTTAACCGTTTATTTTTTTACATTGAGCAGACCATACGTGTCCTCCACTAACACGTAAATGTGTTATATTTCAGCTGTGAATAAGGAGGGTAAGAGGAATAACATTTTTTTGGCGGGTTAGGTTTTGATGACAATAATATATTCGTGCCGGGTAGCGGTATTCTATTTCAACGTTTTACGCTCCGCCTTCTTTTCCAATTTCATGGTGCATAAAGCTGTAAAACGGCCAAAAATATGCGTCATGGCTGACGTAGTAAATGTGCTAATTTTGAAAAGAAATCTGTTTAAAGTTTAAAGAACAAATCGATCTGTTATGCAATTATAATATGACAGCAACTTCCTTCACGAAGGAAATTTATTTTCTCTGTTATTTAACGAATAGCGAATCTGATGAAATAGCAAACGTTTGAGTTATTCTTATAGAGAATTAAATGTCTCAATGAGGTCCAATAGCTTTTAATGCTAATGTAGGTTTGGAAGTTTCAATAATTAGATAAAGAATTCAAATAAGGTGAAACAAAGTAACCTCCGAAGTCGATTTCATTCTGAACTTTGTGCGATTCTGCATTACTGGAATATATGAGATATAAAAAATTTAGAGTTTTTTTTTTTTTTAAATTATTTGTTTCTAGTCTGAAACATTCAGCGCTCGAGTTGATTTAAAATTTTTCATTTTTATTACTTTTCAATTTCTGATGTTACTAATTTTGTTTATATTGCGGTGATTTTGTTTTCTTATATTTTTCATATCCGATGTTACAAAATTGTGATTCAGCGGGGTATGTGTTTATGCGCGCGCGCGCGCACACACACACACACACACACACACACACGAGGGTGGCTGATAAAATTGTTTTTGCTTTATAATCTCCAGAAAGGCTAGTACATTTGTCATATTGGTGTTCTAATTTAATTAAACCATCTCTGTAGTGCGAGTTATCCAGGTCCTCAAAATAGCTGTTTACCGCATCAATGACCTCCTTGTTGCTGTTAAATCTTCGTCCTCCAAGATTTTTTTTTTTTTTTTTGAGGTTTGGGAACAGGTGATAGCCACTGGGTGCTATATCTGGTGAATAGGGTGGATGTTCAATCAATCCCAACTTTAATTCGCACATTTTCCCCATTGCAATCACTGAACGATGGGCCAGAGCATTGTCGTATGAAACAAGATATTTTTCCCCCAAATGAGGTATTTTTCTTTTCACCTCATCACTCAAACGTTGCAGTAAGCTTGCTAGTAGTCACCGGTGATACTTTTACTCTTTTCCTACTAATCAATAAAATAATTCCCTGTGCATCCCAGAAAACACTCGCCATAACCTTGTTAGCTGATAAAATTGATTTTGCCTTATTTGGAGTTGGTTCACCTGACGCAATCCTCTGTTTTGACTGTGATTTACTTTCTGGAGTGAAGTGATGTATCCAAGTTTCATTCATGGTAATACGCCGCCTAAAAGATTCACTGGGATTTTTTTGGTAGAGCTCCACATTCTTAACAGAAACTGTTTTTCTTGACAACTTTTGATCAGGTGTCAACAAACGCGGCACCCATTTTGCACAGGCCTTGTGAAAGCCAAAAGCATTGTTTAAAATATTACCTGCACGTTCTTTTGATATGTTTGCAGCCTCTGCTATCTCAAACAACTTTAAACTGCAGTCTTCCAGTAGTAAACGATTAATTTTTTCAATGATCTTTGGAGTTGTCACTTCTACAGGACGTCCAGAGCGATGCTCATCACTAGAGCTCGTACGTCCCATTTCATACTCTGCAAACCACCTTTTAATCATTGCATATGAAGGGGCAGAATATTCCAATCTACTGTCCATTTCCTCCTTGATTTCTTTAGAAGTTAAGCTTTTCACATAGAAGTATTCAATCAGTGCTCGTTTTTCCAAATCCTCCATTTTTGTGAAAACTAAAGTTGTCTTGTATAAAATACTGTCGTTTGAAAACTAAACAAGCTATGGACATGTAACTATGGATACAAGATAGGCTAAAGTTAAACTATACGATGCCACCGTTTAACTGGCCTAGTGGCGCCATATCTGTGTGAGGCCCGGGACTTTCAGCCGACCCCCCCCCTCTCTCTCTCTCTCGGTCTCTCTCTCTCTCTATATATATATAGTAATATCACGAATATATAATTTAAACTGACCGAGAAATAAGTTTGTGAACTCATAAAGTGAGGCGTTAATAAGGAAATTCGGTAAAATCGTTGATTTGTTTATCCCCGTAGGTATTAAAACCAATTTTAACGCTGTTTCGATCATTATACCAAAACATTTGTTGTGCTAAATGCATGTAAAATAACGCAAACATCTATTAAAATAACTCCGGATGTTCCGCGCTAAACAACATAACCTAAAATGGTAAGTCCGATGGTGTATAAGTTCAGTATCTTCCAGATACGACATGAAGATAATTCAATAAAATATCACCATTGCTATCCCTGACATTGAAAAATGTTCATTTTTCTTCTTCTTCTTCTTCTTCTTCTTCTTCTTCTCTCTCTCTCTGTCTCTCTCTCTCTCTCTCTGTCTCTCTCTCTCTCTCTCTCTCTCTCTCTCAAGAATGACTAAACAGTTTTGATCAAAATACCATGCACCTTAAAAATATATTAATGTATTTCTAGCTTGAACATTCTGGTAATAGCATGTGGAACTCTCTTCATTCGGAAGTAATAAAGCTGTAAACGATAAGCGATAAGAAAACTTTAGTAAATGACATAAAACATAATTTATTTCAAATAATTGGTATTTATTAAAAGTGTTGTTGCTATTACGTTGTTTCTGGCGGTATTATCAAGGAAAGATTGGAATTTCAATATCATCTTATCATCCACATGTGTTTTTAACATCTGACAATCGATTCAGTTGCTTCTATGACGAGGTGTATGATGAAACTTATCTCGATGAAAATGTAGATAGAAAACTAAGCTTTCCTAAGAATAGTTTGTAAAAGGTATATAAAATAACGATATTATAGAGAAAGTGAATGTAACAAATACGGGACTTTTTCTCTTCTGCCTCGTAAGAGTGCGTTACGACTCCTCAGTTTTGTCTAGATGCTTGTGATTTTTAACATTTGAATGCTCCTTTCCGCGTTTTATTCGAAAGCAAACACTCTTTGCTTAATTTAAAATAATGTCTGGGAAAAATGTGAATGATATAAGGTTGAATCACTTTTTAGTACATAATTTGATGTACGTATCCCGCGGTAGAGGTCTGCGTTAAGTGAAGAAATTGGAAACTGTGTGTGGATCTCTTCCAGGGTGTATTACTTTCTAGCCGCGGGTTTATCCGCTACACCACATAAACCTTCATAAGCTAAGACCGTAAGAAATTCTACGAAGCCGTTTCTGGGGATCATCCAATTTCCTTTATTGTCGTTTTTATCAATGTCTTCCGGTCACTGCGATGGTTTGTTTCTGCTGGCCACAGATTGTTTTCCATGCCATTTTTTTGTTTTCTTGCACTATTGCCAACTTCATGTTCCAAGTTTTCATATCGGTTACACTCTAGTTGCACCGTATCTTTCTGGCACTGCGAAGTTGTTCTTCACTTTCCCTGACAGCAGTATATTTATTTTGATAGAGCATACTTACATGCCTGGCGAAGCGATCCCTGTTAAAAGGAGCAAACGATGAAATATTCAGCGATGTGTGAAAAGTGTTGCCATTGAGTCGCGCAAAACGTCATCTAGGAGAAACGCGACCAACGCTTTTATAATTTCCATTTTTACTTTCTCTACACCCACTATATACATAGTAAGTTCCCTTCTCATGGAACATTTTTTGAAAATTTTGTTTTTTTTTCAAAAATCGTTAACGATTTTATCAAAATACCGTAGATATGTTAAAGATATTTACATGAGCAATAAAATATATATTATTTTTGTGGGAATAGCCTCTGAAGAGCTCTTTTATTCTGAATGAAATTTGCGTACCCGTTAGACCGTAAAAGATAGACAAAAACCCAGTACAAAAACGTAGAACTCGTCAAAACACACAATTTGTCATTTATTATTGTTATTATTATTATTATTATTATTATTATTATAAAGTTAACCCTTTCTGAGACATTCCTTGTTAGGTATTGGTTTCAATTTTAAATTACTTAAACTTTCCTCAAACGGGAAATGATGTTTCATATATCTTTTGTTTTACTCCTGCTCTGGCCATGCAAAGAGAACCGAATTTCAACGAGCAGCTTTTAAAAGAGTTAACTATCGCTTTAGCTCATTTCTCTTCTACTTAAAAGGAAGCAAGTAATAAGATCATTTCTGCACGATATAAATAAAAGCATATTTTGTAAGAAGTTTGTTTGCAGAACAGGTAGAAAAGGCCATGCGAATGTAACAAATCAGATTGTTTAGTTTTCTATCCCTTACCGTAATGGAATAAGTATTGTATTTCACACAACGATGTTATGTCGAAATGTCTTGAGGAAGGCGTGTTTTGTTGATGTTTTGCACACTACCCACAGATAAGTGACAAGCGAGAGGGCCGTACACCAATTCCTCTATTACACGAGCAATGCTGACTATTATCTCCGTTACGTTTGTGGGCTGGTATCGCGTACGGAAGCAGCAGATAAAAGCGAACAAAGTGCTACCGCTACTAGCACCATGTTGCCACGTTATTTCTTCATAATCACTATCTAAATCAATGATTATGGCAGCAGCAGTAATGAAGTGATAATGGATCCTCATCAGTGCCTCCATTAGAATATGTCCTCTTCGTCAATTTTATTTATACTTTGTTGAAGAGTTCGGAATACGCTTCCTCGAGTACCTACAAAAGTACATGGTAAGGTAGAAGAGGTGTGTTCTTGAGACAATCGTAAACTTATTCTCAAGCTTTGCCTCTGGATGAGAGCGCATTCACATCACGAGTATCAAACACGTCTCGTCAAAATAAACCACTAAATATCCACGAGATCAAAACTTATTTGATTCTTGTTAAAACACGTATGGCCACGACATGCAATCCGTATTTAAATAAAAGCTGATGAATTACCTCTTCTACTTGGGAAATGGACATCTGCAGGTGAAGAAGCAGGCAGGATTCCTTTTGAAAACTGCCATGAAGTGCTATGCTGTTCTGCATGTTACTTTTGTTAGATGACATGAGGACTTTCCCAACTCCCCGTTATGGTACGGTGGCTTATCAATCATTAAAACAGATTTGGCTCATACATTAGCAAATAATTTTTCCATTAACCATATTTTGTAATTTTCCCCATTCATTTCTTGGTGGTAATTGCCTTTTTTTTTTTACTCTTTGCACATTAAAAATGCACCAAGTAAAAATTACTAAGAAATGCCTTGTTCTTGCATTGTTTCCCTTCCGTCTTTAGTTGCACTATTTCAGTGGAATCAATGATTCACCAGAAGCTGCTTCGTGTTTCACAACTTCCCTAGTTTGGCTGTGCAAAGTTTCTGTACCAAGCTTTGATAAAATTGGAGCATTTTAGTTCGTGTGATAACGCAAAAAGACGAGAACTTCCAATAAACACATAAAAACACAATATATGCAGTTTATCTTTAAATACAGAAACATTAGCAACTACATTACTCACAGAGGTAGCATAAACAACCGGCTGGAGGAGGTAGACGTCAAACTACTGCTACTGTTGGACTGCGCATGCCCGAGGACTGTGGCTCCCTCACTGTCCAGGTGCGCAAATAAGCTTTATTTTATTTTTATTTTATTTTTATTTATTTCCGAAGTCTTAGCAGGACTCCGGAGCTGTATTCCATGCCCAAGGTGAGACTCGATCCCCTGATCCCCTGCGCCACGAAGTACCAGAGCGCGGCCATGGGGACCGGCTGCTTCAGCGGTACAGAACTGCAGTCTCCACTACTTGTTACAAGAGGAACGCCATTGGACAACCCTAAATACGTTTGTTGATGCCACCCCCTACGAGACTTCTGCATCAACTTTACCTTTCTGCAATTGTTTGCTCATAAAGCTCGAGCTGATTATGCGCATATGTCTTGCGGTAAAACATAAACATATCTTGCGCTTAGGAGAAGTTGTTTTCCTTCCCTCCCTATCTGCAAGGTTGAGATGTAGAATATGTGTGCCAGCTTGGCGCGAATAACTAAATATAACCACAACCGCGTGCAGCGTTAAACAGTTGCGTTTAACATGAAAATAAATTGTTGGTAATAAGTTATAGCAAAGTCACTTAGTTCGTTATAAAACTAAATTTTACTCATCTATGTCATTAACAATATGTAGACGAAGCATTTTGCTTGAAAAGGTGGCCATATGTTTATTTTTGATTGCGATCCAGCTTATTACAGAATGAGTTAGCAACCATGAACATAACCAAACAATAAGCAATAAGCATTCACCACATGTTTGTGCAACTGCTCATTGCACCAATATCTTCATCCTCATAACCAGCATAGCTATTCATATTTGTTTATTTGCATAAACACGAAGGAATGCTGCACTTACACTAGCGCTAACGTAAATACTTCCGTCTTCCGTGGATAGAAACGTTATGATTTCTGCGCATACATGTTGGCGCATCTTCTCCCACCATCAAAGAGTTGCCACTGCGCAACTTAGGGTTTTACTCGTTCGCTTCACGAGCTATACCAAACTGCAAAGAAAGAAGCAGACAAGCAAGCAAGCAAGCAGTCGGTCAGCTATGAATGGAGAGGAACTATCCCAGCCTGAAACTCAAAACCCCAGCGACAATATTATGAAGGTATATGTTAATCATCCGGCTTTCGGTATGCAGTTAAAGAAACAGTTTAGTATCCTACCCAACAACCTTAGTGTAACCGTATATTTTCTCCAGAAATAAATGGAATTTCCAAGAAGGATGTAGAAAATTCCTGTGAATTGCCTATTATGGATAAAAATAACTTATTTAAATTGCGGCATATGTTGTGAAAACTAAATTTCACATGTAATCAAGCTTTAGTATCTTTCTTAAAAATCGATGTGATACATTCTTGTACCAATGTTAACTCTATGTTCATTATAGATACCCACAGTATAACCACTATTCATAAAAAAAAAAAAACTGATTATTCTATTCTTATGATACATTTTTATCCAGGAATTGTTTCAAATTAAACAAGAGAGAAGGGATGTCCGTTAAAATCCCTTTAGAAAAGCCTAAAAAAAAGCCCTATACTTGCTAAAACTAAATCAAAATTAACACAGATTGCGTATTTTAATAAGGTTCCCCCCCCCCCCCATGTGGTAAGAAGTTATTGTCTTATCTGTTAAGATTTTCTAGTACACAAAATTACCCAAAATTGAACCGGATATGCGGAAATGCGTAGGTTATTCAAAGAATGTTTAAGAAATAGTTACATTTTATTTCTCAGTATATTAAACATGTGGCATTTTAATGAAAACTTCAGAGAGGGTTGCGAGATAATTACATTACAGAATTAACTAGGAACATTTTCTTTAAAATCTTTTTGTCACATCATTGAAAGATGCTGAACTTAAATATCAACTTTTGTATTTGGTTTTTGAGCTATTCTGATCACATACGCACAAATTTCCATTCGTACCGATCGTAGTGTATGTCTAGTTAAATATACTTCATCTAGTTGGTGGAGGAAAATCTATAAATTACAAAATGTATGACGGTTTGAAGATGCTTGCAATATCTTCTAACTAGACCTAAAGGTAGCCTATCAACGCACTTATATACAGCAATAAAAACACCGGGTGCCTGGAACCTACCAAATAATACGAGGGTTTGCTACTCTGCTTCTTACATGCATGCAGAAGCACAAGCAAAAGTTGCATTAATTTCTACCTATTCATTGTAAAGCAGCGGACGTTTATAGACTCGCTCTGTTTACTCACATCTCCATTACAGCGTCTTTTTTGTATCTGGCAGTGGCGACCGGCCTTTAGGGGCACAGGGGCACGTGCCCTCCCTACAACAATTTCAGACAATCATTTCTGCATTATATTATTAGGTAAAATACTATAATCTATAACGGATTTTGTATAAATTTAAACTTACTATGCACACTGGACAGTTGTAGTGAAGATGGCTGTCGGAAATAGTAACCGGCCGAATTTTTCGGATACAAGCGATTTTGTGGTCATCCTATGCGCACGCGCAGAAGAATTCAATGCTTTCAGATGCAGTTAATTTGTGGGTGCGGATTTCAAGGTGCCGAGAGGGGAAGGTTCTCTTAGGACACGAAAGCCTCGTGGTCATTTGCTGCGCATGCGCAAAGAGAAAATAAGAACCGACAATAAGCAAAAGTTAAAGTTTGAGTCAAATCCCTGACAAAAATATTTAACCAAAGATATCTCCACGTGAAAGAGTATACAATAAGAAACATTTCTTAAGTTTGAATGTCTTCTTATTTGAAAACAAAGTTGATCTACAAACCTCCCGAACGAAATATACAAAAAGAAGCTTATGTGGTAAAAATGTACAATGTTGGTACTTGGCATGTACTTGGTATTCTCTCCTCCCTGCCAAGCTGACGACAAGGCACGCGCCAACGCTCAAGGCGTACAAGTAGGTGTTGTTTAATTACCCTAAGTTTACTAGGAAACAGATTCGCAATACATTTGAAGCTTCGCTTGAAAACAGAAAAGGTCAAACAACCAATAGTTATTGAAAGCATGGACCTTCCTTGCGAGAGGTGATTGATTAGTGGCTAGTGTTTTGAGAATGAGCGCTGATTAAGAGTAAACTGATAAGTTTGAAACAGTGCCTTGAATATATTTCACGTGTTATGAAACATCATACGAATGCGCTGGACAATAATTTGGTGAAATTAACTGCAGAATGATACGCCGATTTATCAGTTGCTAGCGTTCAAAGAAACCGCACTGTTAAAACTCGCCTTAAGAGGGAAAATCCTAAACACTGTTAGGCGATGATTTGCAATTGCTTATAAAGAAAATTCTTAAGATATCAATATCACGACCGCGATCTTAACTCAAGTGCATCAGCTGTTAAGACGAGCTGTGCATCAATTTACAGCAGGATCTCCTCTCTGATAATGTTTGTTGACATATGGTAAACAGTGAAGGTGACGGTTCGTGTTCAAAATTCTCGGAACATGTCGCGTTCAGTTTCTGACTTAAATCAAAGAGCTATGGAAGTATTTTTTTCAAGCAAAGGATCGAAGGATGGACTTCATCTACAAACAGAAAGATTAATGCTAATACACAATTTAGCATTTCATTTCTACTGATACCTTTTAATATCCACTAATTTTAGTCTGTCGTCATCCGTGATATAGGGGTAACATGCTAGCCTCTGGTTCTCAAGGTCGCGGGTTCAAACCCGGCTGATTCTTTTTTCAGGCGTAAAAATCCCTTCCTTCATTAGCGAAGTAAAGTCGTTGATACCGTCTCGTAGGTTTACGGCACGTAAAAAAAAACAATCTCAAGCCTGATAAAGAGGCCTCTGAGCATTATTAAACGGTGTTTCGCGCCCAAAATAGAATGGGCCGCTTAGAACCGCAGCACTTAAAGAGCGTCCATAAATAACATTCAATTTAGTTTTAATCTTAGTCAATCTTAAAATTGTGCCCTACAAGATAATTTGGCTTCGAGCCGCCACTGGTATCTGGATGATATACTTGGCTTCTGCAAGATTCCCTTGCTTTATGTTGCTGAATTTTGCATTTTTAATGTTAAAACAGTTAAAGCTAATGCATTTGATAAATTCACTTGTCTTCCTTTGTGACAAGCTCACATAATATGTTCACTATGTAGTAGTAGTAGTAGTAGTAGTAGTAGTAGTAGTAGTAGTAAGTAAGTAAGTAAGTAAGTAGGTAGGTAGGTAGGTAGGTAGGTAGGTAGGTAGGTAGGTAGGTAGGTAGGTAGGTAGGTAGGTAGGTAGGTAGGTAGGTAGGTAGGTAGGTAGGTAGGTAGGTAGGTAGGTAGGTAGGTAGGTAGGTAGGTAGGTAGGTAGGTAGGTAGGTAGGTAGGTAGGTAGGTAGGTAGGTAGGTAGGTAGGTAGGTAGGTAGGTAGGTAGGTAGGTAGGTAGGTAGGTAGGTAGGTAGGTAGGTAGGTAGGTAGGTAGGTAGGTAGGTAGGTAGGTAGGTAGGTAGGTAGGTAGGTAGGTAGGTAGGTAGGTAGGTAGGTAGGTAGGTAGGTAGGTAGGTAGGTAGGTAGGTAGGTAGGTAGGTAGGTAGGTAGGTAGGTAGGTAGGTAGGTAGGTAGGTAGGTAGGTAGGTAGGTAGGTAGGTAGGTAGGTAGGTAGGTAGGTAGGTAGGTAGGTAGGTAGGTAGGTAGGTAGGTAGGTAGGTAGGTAGGTAGGTAGGTAGGTAGGTAGGTAGGTAGGTAGGTAGGTAGGTAGGTAGGTAGGTAGGTAGGTAGGTAGGTAGGTAGGTAGGTAGGTAGGTAGGTAGGTAGGTAGGTAGGTAGGTAGGTAGGTAGGTAGGTAGGTAGGTAGGTAGGTAGGTAGGTAGGTAGGTAGGTAGGTAGGTAGGTAGGTAGGTAGGTAGGTAGGTAGGTAGGTAGGTAGGTAGGTAGGTAGGTAGGTAGGTAGGTAGGTAGGTAGGTAGGTAGGTAGGTAGGTAGGTAGGTAGGTAGGTAGGTAGGTAGGTAGGTAGGTAGGTAGGTAGGTAGGTAGGTAGGTAGGTAGGTAGGTAGGTAGGTAGGTAGGTAGGTAGGTAGGTAGGTAGGTAGGTAGGTAGGTAGGTAGGTAGGTAGGTAGGTAGGTAGGTAGGTAGGTAGGTAGGTAGGTAGGTAGGTAGGGAGGTAGGGAGGTAGGGAGGGAGGGAGGGAGGGAGGGAGGGAGGGAGGGAGGCAGGCAGGCAGGCAGGCAGGCAGGCAGGCAGGCAGGCAGGCAGGCAGGCAGGCAGGCAGGCAGGCAGGCAGGCAGGCAGGCAGGCAGGCAGGCAGGCAGGCAGGCAGGCAGGCAGGCAGGCAGGCAGGCAGGCAGGCAGGCAGGCAGGCAGGCAGGCAGGCAGGCAGGCAGGCAGGCAGGCAGGCAGGCAGGCAGGCAGGCAGGCAGGCAGGCAGGCAGGCAGGCAGGCAGGCAGGCAGGCAGGCAGGCAGGCAGGCAGGCAGGCAGGCAGGCAGGCAGGCAGGCAGGCAGGCAGGCAGGCAGGCAGGCAGGCAGGCAGGCAGGCAGGCAGGCAGGCAGGCAGGCAGGCAGGCAGGCAGGCAGGCAGGCAGGCAGGCAGGCAGGCAGGCAGGCAGGCAGGCAGGCAGGCAGGCAGGCAGGCAGGCAGGCAGGCAGGCAGGCAGGCAGGCAGGCAGGCAGGCAGGCAGGCAGGCAGGCAGGCAGGCAGGCAGGCAGGCAGGCAGGCAGGCAGGCAGGCAGGCAGGCAGGCAGGCAGGCAGGCAGGCAGGCAGGCAGGCAGGCAGGCAGGCAGGCAGGCAGGCAGGCAGGCAGGCAGGCAGGCAGGCAGGCAGGCAGGCAGGCAGGCAGGCAGGCAGGCAGGCAGGCAGGCAGGCAGGCAGGCAGGCAGGCAGGCAGGCAGGCAGGCAGGCAGGCAGGCAGGCAGGCAGGCAGGCAGGCAGGCAGGCAGGCAGGCAGGCAGGCAGGCAGGCAGGCAGGCAGGCAGGCAGGCAGGCAGGCAGGCAGGCAGGCAGGCAGGCAGGCAGGCAGGCAGGCAGGCAGGCAGGCAGGCAGGCAGGCAGGCAGGCAGGCAGGCAGGTAGTCACATGAAATCGTTTTTCCTTTTCTTTTCATTCTTTTAGTTTATTTATTTGTTTAACGTTACCTAATCTTTTTGTTTAGGAAGTGTTTCAAATTTAGCAAGAACTTTTAATGATGAGGAATCAGCATTGATCTCTTAATAATAAGAGTCCAATCGTTTGACCTTGTAATATGCAATTAAACAAACTGAAGCAAAGGAAAGTATCATATTTATATAATGCATCCGAAATTCACACACATTGTAGGTAGAAAAAGTCACCAAAACCTTTTAGAAGTGTACTGTGTTGCATGGAAATCTATGGGCTATATATAGATTTTAAAATTAATCGCCGGTGTTATCTAGTGTAAATAGTTTTGTAATATATCATTTTGTTTTGTCACCTTCTCAAGTGAAGTGTTCCTTGTTCAATTTCGCGTCTGTTTATTGAAATGTCTTTGATACAATCAACCTACCCGTAGTTTTCAAAACGTTATCTTGTGTTGTTATGAAGAACATACATACTACCTACCAATCATAGATAACTATAAACGGATAGATTGTTGGTTAATGGATGGGCGGGGAAACGATTCTGCCATAAGAAGAGCAGTTCACGCTTTCCTTTTTCACGGCCTGCTAAATTGTTTCCGCCGTTTCGCTTCATTCCGCAGATTAAGTAAATGGAATTTCGTTGTATATCGTAATTAAAGCTCGTTAACCCCGCGTGAGCCAGATAGAAGAGACGAGTGCAACATTCCTTTAAACTAAGAAAATATAAAGCTGACATTGAAGCTTTCCTCCAGTCGTACGTGCTCCGTGCTGCACACAAGAGTTTATCGTCAATGAAAATATAATAGAACAATCACTTGAAGTAATTATTTCTTTATTTGAATGCGAAAACTTAATGCTGCATCACATGAATCGAGCACAAACTATTCTCGCCAAATATTCTCATGTTAATCCAGATAAATATTTGCATAAATAGTTCTTTAAACATTGCGTCGTAGGTTCAAACAAGATGCAGGAAGCTGAAGCTATATAAAATCTTTAAAAATTGAGTCACAACATGCCTACTTTGAAATTACATTTTTACATGATCACAGAAGCAAGCACTTTTAAAACACACACACACACACACACACACACACATATGTATATATATGCGTGTGTGTGTTTATATATATATATTTATTTATTTAAATACAACCAATAACGAATACCTCGAAAATGGTTAATCCATAGTAAAATTTATCAGATATAAATTGGGATTTGCATTTTGTATGCCAGTTTTTTTTTTTTTTCTGTCCATTGCAATTTAATAATTGCACAGCATCATTCCGAATAACGAGTACTTCAGTCTTGCATAGGATATCCAAGCTATACATTTTATATGTCAGAGAAATGAATATTTAAAAATCATCTGCGATTAAAATAAAAAAGGAAAAATTTCTGACAAAGGTTAATTTGGAGTTGGGAGAATTTTCTTGAAAATCGTGTTGCATTCTTGGAGGATGCTGAACTTACAATACCATGTTAGGTATTTAATCAAGTTTTCGTTTCTGAGTAATGCCTCTCTCTCTCTCTCTCTCTCTCTCTCTCTCTCTCTCTCTCTCTCTCTTAAAATCTCGGGATGTTTTCCTTAAAATTAAAAAATAAAAATGTGTTGTTATTATTATTATTATTATTACTACTACTACTACTACTACTACTATTATTATTCGGAGGGGCTTAAAATGTAATGCCGATGAAATTCTGTAAGTGAACTTTTAAATGAAAACAACACTCCTTTTCCTATTATATGTAGGGCTATAGAATTAGCGAAAGAATTATTTCAAAGGAAAACATCATTATGTATGAATCACTAAATTCTCCCTCTTCTATAACATACCTACTATAGAGTGACTGTGCAACCTGTTACATATGGGAAGAAACAGTTTCCTCTTATTATATTACATGTATAAATCATTTCAGAAAATAATAGCAGTCAACAGTTGCTGAATACATGGGTGTAGGATCGTATCTAGAAGACGCATACGTTAATTGAGGCTGTTTACTCAACTGGAGGAAGAGTCAGCTCTCACTGTCAAAGGTCATCATCTCACAATACTTGCATCCTGCCTTGGAATCTATTTATAAAAAATAATTTTTATTTTTACAATGAAAATGTAAGTTTTATATAATTTATTTAAACTATATAAATAATTAAGATGCACTAACTTAATTGTAATTCCACTTTTAATAAAAGTTGCAAGATTATATCCTTAAAATAATCCAACAATTGATTCAGCGCTGACCATAGGTTGTCTTCACTGCATTGCATGTTGTGGGCGTGCGCCTGTGATTCGCGAGCTACCTACTGTTTTTTGCTGCTCACCCAACAACCTGCATCATTTCTGTCAGTACAGAATTGTTATCTCAATTTTTACCGGATAAACATGTTTTTAGATAGCTACCCTAATACCTATCACTATTGCTTTTCGAACTAATAATTAAACTTTTAAAATCGATTTTATTTTAGGTTGCCTTAACTTCTTGGTTATACCGTGATAAACAATTTTGTGTTGTACCACAAAATTCCCAATTGAAGTGAATATAAGACATTGACTTATAGTAGTTGTTTTTATGGAGTGGATTTAATCGACCTAAATGTTCGCGAAACGATCCCTCTAAGCAACTAAACAAAAGAGACCACACGTCGCTCAGTAATATCAGTCACAAGGAACCAGTGCAGATGTTAGCTGTAATTTTTTAAATTTGATAGGTTAGTAATGTAGCAGCATTGTGTTTCAATTGCTACAGAACAATCGACGGTCGTACATACAGCTGTCAGTGTTTCTCGCATGCATGGGGACGAGAGGAGAGGTAGCCCCCAACACTTTCTCGCATGCATGGGGACGAGAGGAGAGGTAGCCCCCAACACTTTCTCGCATGCATGGGGACGAGAGGAGAGGTAGCCCCCAACACTTTCTCGCATGCATGGGGACGAGAGGAGAGGTAGCCCCCAACACTTCGCATGCATGGGGACGAGATAGTAAATATTTCTACGCTGGTATTAATTAGTTTGTTTATATCAAACATATCTTGCATAAATAATTATTACAGCCAAATATTATGTATGTAATATTCTTATTCTGCCTTATGATTACTGTACTAAATTGTTTGTCTTTCACAAAAATAAAGCAGTAAAGTTCCATTAAAATGTTTTAAAACTATTTGATCAACATAAATCGTTTGGTATGAAACTCAATATTCTATAACTTGTGCGTAATATATTTTCTCTGGAGGTTTCACTCAAGAGTACGTATGGCTTCAATTTCAGTTCTTTAAGCTTACCCTAAGAGAAATATTTTAAAGCACGCTTCAGATATAGTATGGATAAATACTATATATAATTACGTATTAAAGCGCATCAGATCTAATATATGCACTCAACATTTCATAAGTTCAGTTCCGCATACCTAATAAACTAATAAAATACTACCCCCCCCCCAAAGTGGAACCATATTGTCCGTTTTATTTGCTTACAAATACAAGTATTCAGAATGAGCCTTTTAAATTTGTAACTAAATACCTGCAAGATCACCAAAGTTTACTTCATGTTTCTGAACATAACGGCGCTTCATATTGAAACGCTTTATATTTGCAAGATGAAACCCACACATTAATCAGCAAACTTTCCTGTTTTTGTTATTTACAAAAAATTCTCTCCGCCACTCTTCATGAAACAAACTTTCGGACGTAGCCCATACTCGCCACTGAATGAGGCGTGTCGGAAGCAAAGGTAAGGCTGAACAACATGACCGGTGGTGTGAAGCAAGAACGCATTTCAGTGGAGTGGCCATTTTGCCCGTGCCTGAGCAATTGCACTCGCCAAGATATGTCACGACTCTCAGCGTGTACCTCATATACGCGCCAAGGAAATTTCAAGAGTTGCGTGGACACAAAGGCTTCTTTTTCTTATGGGGTTGCATGTGTTGCTGTTCTCTAACGAGGGAATAGCGCGGATCGAGCTCGTGGCACAGTTCGTCACTTAATATTACAAACAGTGGACATTTATGTTGACGTTCCATTTCTCATTAAAACTAGATAATAGGCAATATATCGGATGCATTACAATTCACCTACTGTAATGTTGGCACTACTGTAATGGTGCATCGTACACGATGAGTGAACACGTTCGTTTAACACACCACTTTACCTGAACACTGCCGGTCCCCATGGCCACGCTCGCTAAAGCGTCTCGCTTTGGTGCTTCGTGGGCAGGGGATCGTGGGTTCGAGTCCCGCCTTGGGCATGGATGTTATATGTTTGCGCAATGTGTTTATGTTTGTAAAAGAAACGGTAAAACCAGTAAACCAGTAATCAGTAAAACCTACGGGGGAAATGTAAATAGGGATACAATAAATAATAATAATAATAATAAAAAAAAAACACTAGCTTAGTGCACACTGATTTTCACAGCGCATGTCCAGTGTATGATGTAACAGTTAGTGCAACCGTTCGCATGAGGTGGGGCGGGTAGAACCTATACATTTCGTAGTAAACAAATTGACTACGTGAGTAGCAAGCACCTCAGACCCCGTTCGTCGTCTTTTTCTGGTCTAACAGTAATGGTTCCTCTACCTAAAATTTTCGAAAAAAATAGTATTGTTGCCTGCAAGAATGTTGCAACTGGTAGATTATAAAAATACTCCATGAACCACTTTTAATGCTGTGTCGCTATTTACATTTACATTATGTTCTAACTTTCAACAGACTCTATACTTTAATTTACCATGGTGCAACTGCGCCCTTAAGGGTCTGATGAATGGATACTTCAAGATTTTGTTCCTCCACTAACCGTGACTTGCTGCTACCAGCAACTACGTTTGTCAGAGTACTAGTTTTGTTAGTTATCATTGAGGATATGTCGAAATCTAATTTGAAAGCTTGCTGCCTGTATTTCAAGTCGTAAAAAGTAAAGTTTGGCCTTTTGCAGATAAACGTCAAGTTTGAAGTTGTTCAAATAGAAATGTGCTCTCCTTAAGTTTGGATAAATAATACTAATGCTCCTCAATCCATTATAAGTAAATAAATTATAATTTTATTTAGTTTTCCATTAAAAATATAAAACACAAAAAACAAATAAAACTTTCCAAAAGTAATAAATAATGAAATATAATAATTTGTGATGGTGTTTAAAAACAACCAAATAAGAGCCAAAAGATGCTATACTAAAATATTGTTTTTTTTAAGTATTAAAGACATGATTATGAAATTTGGCGTTAATGTTCGTATTATCTTGCAAAACAGTCATATTGCCTGTATTCTGCTCCTAAAGTTGTAAATTAAACCCTTTCCTTCTAAAACATTAATACAATTTTTCGTTTAAAGAGGTAATGTTAATGACTAAGTGCTCATAAAAAGAAGAAAATAAAAATATATAAAGAGTTGTATTTCCCTTTATTTTATTTACGGCTAAACACTTTTGATTGGAGGAAGTAAAACATGTTCGGAATTTAATTTTCAGGTAAATGAAAATAAAACGTTAGTAGTTAGTGATACGGATTAGCCAATTGGATTAACTATTCAGCCGCGAGGGGCGCTAATGTTGCGTTAATCCGCGGATTAAGAGCGACGGCGGTAAGATTTGAAAAGCGCCATGCGGAAGGATTATCATTAATCTGTTTTGGCTAATCCATATCATGTGTTTGTGATTTATTGTGAGAATACAGTGAGATATACGATATTTTTTATGATGACAAAGTACAAAATATACGGAATGTACAGATAAAGCACTAACTTATGATTAAACAAGTGGGAAGCATTGATACATATATAAAACATAAAAATACATGGAATTAAGCGAAATGATAATACTGGTTAAAACACTTTTCTTATATGAATACAGTACAAAATGTTAGTGGATCAAGTTTTTGGCACTGTTTGATACATGTTCCCTTGCTAGAATAATTTTAAAATACGTGGTGCACTTGGCGTCCGGGTCATCGCTGCTCCTATCGTTGACTGGTGTGCTGACGCAGGTGATTAGCAGGTGTCAAAAGCTTTCGTTGACGAAATCGGTGAAAGGTTGGTATATAGATGGGGATGTGACTTTGTGGCATAAAGTAGGAGTTTTGATGTTCTTGAGGTATATGGAGCAGAGTTTTATGGGTGTCTTTGGTAGGTGCACATTTCACGTGGAGGACATTAGCACTTTGGATGTCGAGGGAGACTGTGATAATCTTGTTGCCGGTGGAATAAGAGGTGGAGATGCATAAGACAGGCATGTGAGATTCCGCGTTGAATAGGAGTTGTAGGGTGAGGTTATTGCCTATGTCGACAGGATAGATAAAGTCGGACATTGTGATAATGTTTAGGTGCAGGGAGTGAACTTGACGACGTATCGTTTGAAGCCGCTACGAAGTTTTTCTTCGCCTTGGTATATAATGCAGAAAGAAATAGAGTTTTTATGCACCAGTTACGTAAAATTAAGATTAGGTTGTTGACCTTCCTCTCGATTTCAGCTCGTCTCCATTAATTAAAAATAAAACGTCTGTGTAAGCGATAGTTTCCATTACATTGGGGTTAGCTATTAATTCATGGACTAAGGTTTCTAAAACTAAATCCCAAAATGTCGGTCCAAGAATTGACCCCTGGGGATATCCTTTAGAAATATTTATCGAAATTTTGATGTTGGCTCCTTTAACAACTAGTCTTTACAGTAGCCCAGTAATATTTTATACATACACTTCGGGAAACCTTTTAATCTCAACTAAATAGTCCTGGCCACCAGAGGTTGTCGAAAGCTCCAGAGATATCAATTAAAATACCGATAATGTATTTAGATTGCGAATTTCTGATATTTGTGATTAGTTGATTAATTCTAAATTCCTTTAGTCGTTTACATATTAATTCTTCTAAAAATTTCCCAAGTGTATTTAGTGAACATGTTGACTTCGGCTTTTGTGGATCTTTATCAGCTCCCTTTTTTTAAAATTATCACTTTCGCTTCCTTCCAAAAATAAGGAAAACGACCTTTCCAGATGCAGTCGTCGAAGAGATTAAATAGAAAGGGTGTAATTTGATCCTGCAAATTTATTAACACTTTATTAACTATCCCATCTGGGTCCGCCGCTTTCTTCTTTTTAAGATTTCTTATTGTTAGTCGAATCCTCGAAATATTGATGGGATATATTATTTTATCGTTTGTATAATTCTCTAGCATCTGTATTCGTTTTAAGGTATGTGTGTTATTATCATCTTCTATTTTATCAGCAGGTAATGGCTTATCTAGTAATGTATTTTTTTAACTGATCCAGTTGTCATGTCACCACCTTTTTTCAACGCGGTTTTCCGGTTTCCTAATTTGTCCATGATGATTTATTATGGTGCTCCTCGAATAATGGTTTCCACTTCTGTATCTATAAACTTTACCTTAAATTTTGCCGAATTTTATTTAGTGATTTCTTGCGTTTTTCTTTTGCTTGCTTATAATTATTTAAATATATTCCCCTTATTTCTGCTATAATAGATTTTTGATACATCCTTCTTAGTTTGCGCATTTTACTTCTTGCCTTTTGCAAGGCATCGGTCCAGATTTTATTATAATACTGGTTTTACTTTCGGAACAGATGAGATTATAGTGTGTTGTATTGTCTTCACTAAGTTTTGAGCATCCATATCAACTGATATCCCTTCATACTTTAATTGTATATCCTAAAAACTGATCCTAATTAGCTTGTTTATAATTGTTAAATATCATATTTTTATCCTGAGAAATAAATTAATTTAAATAATTTTTAAAATAAACCAGTCTATCATCGCTTGATGTTAGGTCTTGACCTCGGTCCAATCCTTAATTTTGGTCATCGCTTGATTGCTTCAAGTTAGGTCTATATCTAGCCTCTATTTTCATATGCTGGTAAATTATTCAGCAAGTTTAGAATTTCCAGGTGAAGTTCTAAAATTAGTTCTTCTAGAAGTTCCCTCTCATCTCTAAAATTATTAAACCACCTTGCGATTTTGCATTTACATCTGAGACGATCATTTTTCTAGGTTGTGTAATGTATCGTCTAATCTGATCGCGATATGGTTCAATTTTGTGAATGTATTGAAAATATATATTTACTAAAACAAATTTCCCAGAGTTATACAACATTTCTATACAATTTGTGTGTGTGTAGTGCTGAATTGTTTTAAATTTACAATTTGTAAATTAGGATTGTATATTATAATAGCTGCCATGGGGTAACTACATCACAGATTACTCTTGCTGGTAAATGGCTGATTTTCATTGCGAGCATATTGTTCCTTCATGCAAATGATGTCTAAATTTAACCCCTCTGCCGTCTTCTTTAATCGATTTTACATGCTTGCTACGTTGTGTATTTAATTGTGGAATGGTGATCTATTTTCATAATCCTTCTGAGTCGGCCACATTGCCTTCTTGGAAGTATGTAGCCTGCGTTGGCATAGGAGTATGCTTTGGTGCCCGTTTTAAATCCTTGAATTGCAATTTCTCGAGATAAAATATGTACCCTAATTAAACGTATATTCCTCAATCTATTTGCATTATTGTTGCCATTTGTATAGTCAGCATTAATTTGTCTGTTGTTACTAAGTTGTCTTCCATTGTTGTTTCTCTGTTTTATTCATAGGTTTAGAGCTTGGTGTGATATTTGTGTGAGGGGTTAATTTTATATTAAAATGATTCTATTTTTTAAAAAGAAGTTACTGGAATCTTGATTACTGGGTGGTCTGTATGTGTTTGCTGTTAAAGAATAATCATTGGTCTTAAAAGGTTTATTCACCGGATGTGAAGTTATAATGGGGAAAATAGGTCTAATGGGTTCATTTTTTTTTTTTTTTTTTTTGGAAGATTTTTGATTGTGTGACTCCATCACCTCTAACATGTGCATAGCAATTCGGCCAACTTTGGCTGCTGTCGAAAAGGTTCTTCCATTACATAAAACAGTGATTGCACATTTCATTTAGGTCCAAATTTTTGTTCTTTCTTCTGTAAACGGTGTTTAGTAAATCCAGAAGTTGACAAGAATCAGGCGGTAAGTTTTGTGTTTTTAATTCAAGTCTGTCCGCGGCATCGGGAACTGGAAATATTATTGATTCACCAATTTCATGGAAATTCCTTATGAATGATGTGACGCGGTAATTAATGTAGCTTTTTTTCCCTTCTAAACGACTTAACTTTAACGTTGCATTGAAATCATTGTAAATCAGCTGGGCGTTCAGTGCAACTGTTGCGACTGTGTCTTTGACGTCAACCGTTCGCTCTGTCTAGCCGCTGACTTCCTGTGCGTTGCCTACAAGATTTCCTTCTTCGCAATTTAACTTTGTATAATTTAAATTTTCTGTTCTTTCTTATTCAATGATTTCATTTTCTATTGTGTGTTCTGTCATTTTTAATTTCCTTCCTTCCCCATAGTGTATTCAAAAATAATTTCCTACCAAAAATTAATTTTTTGTGCTGTACTTTTTCTTTATATATTTCTTCTTCCTTAATACTGTCATCACATACCTTAGGTGAAATAAGTTGTGATAAATAATTCTCCTTCTGCCTCCTCATCTGAATCCCCTTCTTTTAACTACCCTATAGCGTCACAATCTACTTGTAACTTTTTCTTTATAGCAAGTTCTTTGTCAATATGTATTCGTGTGTTTTTTTTTTCTTTTGTTGTGAAAGTTTAGTCTTGTTTCTATGTCATTTAGGACCTCTATATTTAATTTGTGTAGTTATATTATCAGTATCCAAATTAGTTAGTTACTTGGTAGTCGAATTCCACTGTTTGCGTAAATTGATCTTCATGATTGATTGTTTTTAACTTCTGTTTATGAGCAATTACACGTGTAAAGTTTCTCCTAATACTACTAGATGACTTTTATAATTAACAAGGGGTTTCTTTTTCTTTGTGTTTCAATTTTTAAGTGTTTGTCCATAAGATTTTTATAGTTTATGATTTTAAACAAATCATGTTCTGTCTGTTTCTATAATTAGATTTTGCATGCTGTTCTCAGACTAGTTATATGACTTTTATCTTATTTGGCTTTCAAATTCTTGTCACTTGTGCATTTCTCTAGCTCATTAGTTTTGCTTGAGGATATAAAGACTGTGTGTTTCTGTTTGAGATCGTGTTTTTGCTAGTTAGACACATGGTATAATAGTGTCGTGGCTGCAAAAGTTAGAAATGGTTTCTCACATTGAGTTTTACACAATTCATTTGCTAAATTTGATCCAGCTTGTGTTACTTCTAATTTTCTGTTCACCTGATAGTACATTATACTTGATGTCCTCTGCAAAATATTTTCTATAATCCCGTCGAATGGAATATCGGGTAATTGTTCGGGATGAGTGACGGCTGCATTCTCGCTCACAATTTTATTGCTCGTCGAAGAGAAAAGGATTTCGACTTGCAAAAGCTCCGGTTTAACTGCATTGACCAAGCTCACCAGGTCCTTGGGATTATGCAGGACGCTTGGGGCATTTCGAGTCTAATTTGGAATGCGTAGGGAGGCGTGTCATGATGTACTTGGTGGCCAGCAAGCGGGCATTGTCTCGCGAAACGTTATAAAATGTTACCTGATGCCTGACATTGTGCAGAGCTACTTCCCTTTCTCCATGCTGACGAGAACGAGGGAGAAGGATTGTTTTAATCATGCCGAATCGATCGTCGCAGCCAGGGCCCATGAGTTAAACCTGGCCGGATACCCTTTCCAGTTTACCACGACCTGTTTGTTGCGTCCGCGACGTTTGGTGTGTAAGATGCTTTCAATCTTAAATGTCTGGGGAAAAGAGACCTTTTGTAACTCCGGTGTAAAATATGCCCTCTTTGACTTCTCCGGCCAAATTCTTCAACTTATATACCACGGGCTGACCACGCACCACTTCGACTATCTGAAATATTTCGTCCGTTCAATTCTGTTCGTACCCCTTATCGAATTTATTTTCTTTGAAGATGTGCACGTAATCGCCTACGGAATATCTGGGCTTCCGAACGCGAGGGAGGCGCCTATTTCCGTAGAGATTGTGGTACACTCGTATAATGTTAGCTTCGATCACCTCCTTCGGCGCCATTTTTAGGACCTGAGGTACGAGCTATTGTACAACTCGAATAGTACCGGAAGCACCTCCAAATATCTATGATTGTTTTTGTGGATAAAATATTTCCACATCTTGTTTTTAAGATACGGTTAAAGCGCTCCACAACGCTGGCTTTGACATTTTTGGTCCTATATGCGGCATGTTGTGTTTCTTAAGAAATTCGCGAAAAGTTTTGTTCGTAAACTCCGTTGCCTTATCCGTTTACAGAATCCTATGGACGCGCTGAGAAAATATAGAGCAAAACGCTTGTGCAACCTTGGAACCCAGCTTCGATTTTGGAGCGACGGCACAGGCATATTTTGAAAACACAGTTATGACGGTTAGAATTTATGTACGGTTTGTTATGTTCCTTCTGGCTATTCGTGACGTTTAGATCGGCTTCTCAAAGATTGCCTATATATGTCGCGTGATAATATTTGGTGGGAAACCTCTTTCTCACCGGTTTGTGCAAAGTGTAACTGTCCTGATTTGAAGGAAGGACTCGATGTTCGCCCTTCACGCCCCCGTGGGCTTTCAAATGGCTTTCACCGTTCCCAAACCGGCATAGTGTTTCGGTTTGGCGTAGTACTGCGTCAGCGTCTTCCATTCCTCCATCCTTTTACTTGAACATAGGTTGGCAAAGTTGTCTGCAAAAATGGTATTTCTGGAGGGCGATTTCGATTTCTTTTTGGGCGACAGTTTTGCGAGGGAGAGGGATTGAACCTTATGGTTCTGGGTTCCATCTCCTACTTCGTAATAATCATTGTCGTCGACTCTTTGCCGTCTTAGTTTTCGCTAAGGAAGGGCGTTCTTTCTTGTATCACGATATCGAATAGAGGCCCAATGTATATATTACTAGGAGCCACTTTTAGTCGGCAGAGTTTTGTACGCTTCCTCTTGCCATTATTACCTCTTCCAAATCATCTCCAACCACCGTCAACACCACTTCGCTCCTCTTTCTACAAGTCACGTGACATTTTTTCAGTTCTTTTTTCCCAACTAGTCACAATGCGTTTATTTCCACCAACTATCTACATTTATTCCATCAACATCCACCAATTCCATCTCACCTTATTTTCATCAATCAGAACACTACACATCACTTCCTCACACCATGCTTACCTCTTCCAAGTCATTCCTTCTTTCGCAACCCAACCACCTGCGGCACCACTTTTTTACCCATTGTTCAAGTCACGTGACCGTAATCCCACAGTATCCTCACGCTTAGCTCGTTCTTCCACACCATTCCCTCTTTCCGGTCCTAATCACCGTCAACACCTCGCTGCTCCTTTAATCCATGTTACTTAATCCACCGTACGCTTATGCATTAATCCAACGTGCAAGCTCAAACCTAATCCACATCACAACCACAATCATGCTTGCAATCCATTTCCGCACATTATATCTTTATCATCTTAATTTCCTTTCTGCTACCCAATCGATTGCACTTTATTTCCACCAATCCCCACTATTCATTTTATTCCTAACCAAAACAAAAGTTGGCTTACTTTTGCCAATAAAATGCTTCCACGTCAGTTCATGTCATTTTTACCTCTTCCAAATCATTTCCTCTTTCCGTCTCCAACCACCGTTAACGTCACATCGTCCTCCATTCTACAAGTCACCTCTTCTCACTTCGCTTGTTTTTCCCAACCAATCACAACGCGTTTTATTTCCACCAATCTGTCTTTAATCCATCAACATACACCATTCCCATCTCACCGTTTTTTCACCAATCAAAACACTACGCGTCACTTCCTCACCATTTTTACCTCTTCCTGCCAAGCCATTCCCAACCTAACCACCGGCATCACTTCGCTTCTCTATTCTGTAAGACAAATGATCCTAATCCGATATCCTCACGCTCTACCATACTGATTAGCCTAAATAGATTAACGACAATCCTTCCGCATGGAGCTTTTCATATCTACCGCCGTCGCTCTTAATCCACCTGAAACCGAGGATTACGGCGGATTAACGCGACACTGGCGCTGCTAGCAATAGGAATATCGTTAATCCAATTGGCTAATCCATATCATTAACTACTTACGTTATTACAACCAATAGAAAAACATTCTCCGCATAGTTAAAAAGATTCAAAACTTGTCTTACATTTTGAGAAAGTAACTTAGAAATTCAAGTGGTGAAATTGAAAGAAATTTAACAGCTGAAAAATAAATAACTGCTGGATATAATATATATATATATATATATATATATATATATTCTTTGTTGTTCGGAGAGATACATTACATTAAATTAGTAATATTGTAGTCTGTGCGCTTTGAAGTTTTCTCTTTCAGAAAATAGAGACAATTACACGCTATGATTTTTAAAACTTTTACAGATTAAATTGCTTGTACCGTGGAAACCGGCACAAATTCCCAAATAAACAGGTCTATTGAATGAATATATAATCTTCCTCCATCCAAAGACTAAAAGTAAAGAAGGAATAAGGCTTCATTAAAAAAATAACAAATATATAAAAATAAACAAATAAAAAGAGATATTTAAACACCGAGAATAGTTTGTAAAGGTATGAGGTATAAACAAATAAAATTACGATTGATATTTTGATTTTTGCATTAATTATAAGTGAATATTCAAGTACTTTCTTTATAAGTGTATTAATGTGTGTTATATTATGTGATATTGTGAGTTAATAATAATAATAATAATAATAATAATAATAGGGATGTTATTTTGATGTGTCCAAACTTTAACAGCGGAAGGTGCGCCGGCTATGCCGTATTTTTATCAAGTTAATCAGTATTTTACAACAAAAGATACAACTACGAGAAAGGTACTTTTTGTTAGTACTTTTTGCAAAAAAAAAAAAAGAAAAGAAAAAAAAAGAAGCAAATCTTCGGAAGCTGAGAGAGAGAGAGAGAGAGAGCACAACTAATGAAATAAATTTAGAATTGCATGTCCGTTTTTGTTCTGCATTGCCAAGTGCTACTTTCGATAAGGTTACAAGGAGCATTGGTGGTTTGTTCTTTTGTAGTTCCCTTGCTCTTGGAAAATAAAAAGAAGAAAGGTAAGGGTCCTCTTTCAAGTTCAGTGGCTGCACTACCGCCTCTCTTTCATACTGAATATGTGCTGAAAGAAAGCTCTGAATCATTAAAAATTAGATTTCTAAAAGAAGTGAAGAGGTGACTTTGAAATGCAGAAATATGAGAAAGCGAAATTAATTACGGAACTTGAAGTACGTCCAAAGAAATACAGACTTGAGTACAATATTTCAAAATAGAATCACCGTAACAAAATAGTCTTTCCTCCCTCATTCGTCATCTGCGATAAAGTGTATTAGTGTAACAGTGCTTGTTGTACGTCTGCTTGTTCTCAGAATTCCCAGATCTTCACTGTTGCCATCTGGCACATCAGTGAAGTATTCTTTCACGGGCTTATTTTGGTTTTTTCCAGTACATAGAGAAAGTATTGCATCTCGCCCAAAAATTCGATGTCGAGATTTCACAGAAAGTACATATTTTGACGCCCTCTGAAATGGAGACTGTCACACTCTCGCTGGTTACTCGTCAGCCACGCCACTCTCGAGAGTGTGGCAACGAGAATCTCGGTATCGAGAACTAGTGCTCACAAGCGAGGCTACTCGAGTATTCTCGTTACTGCAGACGAAGTAGTTGACGCATGATCCGTAGTATAAACTGGTTACGTAATAATTAGGATTTTCAGATTTTAACCTATTTTTCCCCTTATAAGTAAGTTAGAAAGTTTAAACCTATTTTTCCGTTTCAAGCTGTTTAGATGCTAGTGGGTGAATCATATTCAACCTTTAAAAAAAAAAAAAAACTGTATGTCCCAGACTTGTAACACATAAAATTCGCTAAACTTATGTTTTATTTTATCCTATTTTTTTTAACCCCGGCTGAAAATGTATTTTTTCTTCTTCAATTAATTTGAATTGCAATTTTTTTATACCAATTCGTTTAGTTTGTTTTGAGTGTATATGTGGGGTTAACCAGATAAGAATTTATCACTATTTTTATCTTGGTATAGAAATTGCGTATATAAGATATACGCCAGCGACATCTTGCGATGTTAAAAAAGATCTTTTTCTGCCTATAGAAGCATATTAAAAAATCTGATGCGTTCCACTCACATGACTTTCTCTACATCTCTGTAACAAATTATTGTTTAAAAGCTTATGCTTCTATTTAATTCATTCTAATCAAGGAAAAATTAGCATAAATAGTCTTATTACTTGCTTCTTTGTACGCAGAAGCGAAATAAGGGATTACCATAGATTAAAGGGTTTATCAAAAGCTGGTTGCTATGTGACTGAAGTTCCTTTGTTTGTATGGACAGGAGTTGACAAATTCCTGCATGAGAAAGGTATAAGTTTTTCAAAGCTGAAACAAAAAAATAAGGAATATCTTAAAAACGGTCAATTCCACGAACAAAATGTGTATAACATAAATTGTGTGTTTTAATGTGATCTACATTTTTTGTGTGGTAAGTTTTTGTACATCTCTTACGGTTTAGCAGTTAAACAAAATTCCGTAAAATTCATCCAGAATAAAGTAGTCTTCAGAGGGTATTCCCAGAAAATTCAAAACATACATTTTATTTGTCAGATAAATATCTGTAATATACGACATTTTAATCAAAATCATTAGAGCTAGTTTTGAGAAAATCAATATTTTCGAAATTTTTTCCATGTAAATGGTAGTTTGGGGTGGGGTTTTTTCTTTTTTCTCCTCAACATCTTCGTGTCGCATCCCTGGAAGATACTAAACTTAAATACCAAGTTTGGTATTTTACCGACTTTTCGTTTTTGAGTTATCGTGTTCACGGACACACACACACACACACACACACACACACACACGGAGCTATTTCTGAAAATACTTTTTTTGGATACAGGGGACCCTAAAACGTATATTTCCGGTGAAATCTCGGTATAGAATTTTTGGTGGGGTGCAATACCTTCTCTATACACTATGTATATAATAAGAGAAAGTAAAACAACAGAAAATTTGCAAATGTAGCTAGTTGTGTACAGCAAAACTACTGAAATGTGAAGTTTGTTTTAAATGAGAGTTGTATTTTAAAGATACATGCTAAACTTTTAATTGACGTGTTCGAGCACGAACATACTGTGTAACAAGTTACCTTTAATTACAGTACATATTAATAGCATGCTTCCCTGAAGTAAAATAGTTTTCATATTTTTATTACTTTCTGTACGCGTACTATGTACATAGTGTATAGAGAAGGTATTGCCCTCCACCCAAAAATTACTTACCAAGATTTCACCGGAAATATATGGTTTAGGGTTCCCTGTATCCAAAAAAGGCATTTTCACTAAAAGGTCCTTGTGTCTGTGAACACGATAACTCAAAAACGAAAGGTCGGTAAAATACCAAACTTGGTATTTAAGTTTAGTATCTTCTTGGGACGCGACACGAAGATTTTGAGAAAAATCTCCCCACCCCAAACTACCCTTTACAGGGAACTTTTCTCACAAATAAAATGTATATCTTAAATTTTCTGGGAATATCCTCTGAAGACTACTTTATTCTGGACGAATTTTGTATAACTGCCAAACCGTAAGAGATGGACAAAAAATGTAGATCACTTTAAAGCACACAATTTATGTTATATGCATTTTTTTCATGGAGCTGATCGTTTTTGAAATATTCGTTGTTTTTGGTTTCAGCTTTAAAAACTTATACTTTTCCCATACAGGAATTTGTCAACTCCTGTCCATACAAACAAAGGAACTTCAGTCACATAGCAACCAGCTTTTGACTATCACCTTAACCTCGACCCTGTGTGCGCGAGCGCGTGCGAGAGAGAAGAAAAACTGAAAAGCGAAAAGTTCGCTAAGCATCAACTTCTTCCAAGGATGAGGCATGAAGATTTCCAAAAATATTGTCGCACCGCAAATCACACTTTCTATTGAAACAAATTCTTTTATGTTTAGATAATGTGCATTATCTGTGTATGTGGGGGTGGTTGGGTGTTCCTGCATGCGTCTCAACATTAGAATCGTGTGAATGTATCCCATCAGATTTTTGTTTCTCTTTTTATAGCCCATTGTGTCCCCCCTCTCTCTGTCATTTCAAATGGTTTTGGTTTCAAAAATAAATAAATGCTAATTTGATGAATAGGCAAATGGTGAGTAAAAGGCGGGAGTTGAAATTGCGAAAAGCGGTGAACGTTAAACAGATACTATCCTGAGTTGTATAACGTGAGCAGAAAACTGTGTTAATTTGTGCAGCTACATAACGTTGTCATTGTTTACTCGGCAGTCCAGTCCAGTCCAGTGTGATTGGCAGGCTGAGGGCAGCCCGAGGTGTGCTCAGAGAGAACTTAACCACGTTCTGACGGGATTGTGGGTTTTGTAGGATGGCGGGTGTGTACTGGGGTTGTGGAGTGACAGGAGGAGGCGAATATTGCTCCTCGACGGTTGCCTTGATGGTGCAACGGCCCTTGTGCACCGCTGGTGTGTTTTTATCAAAATGTTTCTTGAGATTAAATTTTGAATCCAAGCAACTCTTGAAGGATAATAAGG
This sequence comes from Hymenopus coronatus, assembly GCA_030762935.1. Taxonomy (NCBI): domain Eukaryota; kingdom Metazoa; phylum Arthropoda; class Insecta; order Mantodea; family Hymenopodidae; genus Hymenopus; species Hymenopus coronatus. Next base: position 133,014,867 of record CM060894.1, read on the forward strand.
AGCTTGGCCTTAGCAGCTGTTGGGTTTACTCGGCAAATGTGAGGACAATGCTTTATGTGGTTTCTTGGTGACGTCACGTCCTTGGACGCTAAGGAAGTGATTCTCACCGCACAGTAATGCTCTCCGAGAACAGGGACACGTCTCGGGCTGCCCTCAGCCTGCCAATTGCACTGGACTGGACCGCTGCTCCCAGTTGGGATCGCACTTTCATTAAATGCTATTTATATATGAAAAGTGGCGTACTCCTTTTGTACTCCAAGAGCAAACAAAATCCAATTTGGACATTCCTGTACTATTTTAAAGCGAGTGGTTAGACCGCTACCTCTCGCCTAGGCGGCCCAGGTTCGATGCCAGAGCACCGCGGTTGGGATTTACAGTCCATTTTCGCCGGATTTCCAGGCCATTCATTCCACCAATGGCTCCATGATCATCTTTCCTATCAGCCGTTTGACATCCACTTCACTTTTATGGCAGGCCACTCATTCTGGCGGACGTCTGACGCCAGGCGCTGGCTTGTAATTCCGGTATAAGTCCTACATGCGAGGAGATAGACTCCAGCACCTAACATAAAATATGTCTATTCCTGAACATGAGTTAACACAAGTTTACTAAAATTAAACAAATCTTAGCGTACCTTTCACAAGACTTTTCCACCCGTTCTGCAAATAAACTACTCTTACAAAAGCTTATTCTTTTATCTATACGATACTAATCAACATAAACATTAACAGAAATTGTCTTATTGCTTGCTTCCTTGTAAGTAGAAGGGAATTCACTAGGCTAAAGCGAGACGTTGTTAGATCTTTTAAAAGCTGATCGATGTGCGAACTGCTGAAGTTCGGTTAGCTTTGCATTGGCAGGAGTAAAGTTACGTAGTTTAAAACTAGAAATCAATATTTCGCAAACAGTGAACTCTGCAACAAAATGTGTATGACATAAGTTGTGTGTTTTAGCAAGTTCTACAAATTTTGTGCAAGTTCTCGTCTATTTTTTACGGTTTACTAGTCATGCAAAATTCATCCAGAATGAACAGATCTTCAGAAGCTATTTCCAGAAAACTCGTTGGATTTGTGGTGTAAACATCTTCAACAAACAGTATTTTAATCAAATTCGTTTAAGCCATTTTAAGAAAAACAAAACTTTCAAACGTTTTCCAAGTAAAGGTAGGTTGGGGGTGGGGGGATTTTCTTGAAATCTTCGCATGTTTAGTATCTTCCTTAGAAGATACTAAACTTAAATACAACGTTTGCTTTTTAAGGGGCTTTTAGTTTTTGGGCTCTGCAGTCCACACACACACACACACACACACACACACACGGATGTTTTTCTAAAAATACTTTTTTTGGCTCCGGGGAAGTTAATATTTCCGGCGAAATATCGACGTCGATTTTGTGGTTAAAATACAATAGCTTCTCTGTGCACTATGTACTACTTAGTACGCGCAGAACCCGCCTCGATAGTGTGGGGGTAGCGTGTGTGCCCCACATTCAAGAGGTCGTGAGTTCAAATCTCGCTTAGGTGAGTAATCCGGATAAGGTGTTTTTCCGGGGGTTTTCCTTATTTGAGAAGACAAATCGAGTAACTAATGCTGAAATGATATAGGAGTCCATGCAGCTTATTTCACCGATTTTATTCATCGTCCGATATAACCGACCAGGTACGCGTAGAGAAAATAATAAAATTAACGCACGGATACATACTAACGTGCCAATTAGTAAAATACCTTATCCCTAATATTCCGTTTTGAATATTGAGTTTCATAATTACATTTTACTCGAGATATGTGTGAAAGTATGATTAAGAAAAGTCTTCGTGCCTTCATAATGCTCAGGTGCATACTCCGTTCCTGAATTTTGTGTCTGTGTTTATATTTAAGACTTTTTACAAGAATATAATTTTAATAGATGAAACATGGGTACTAAACAATTTGTCGCAATAATTTGACTGAAAACCCAAAGCTTTTTATTTTATTGTTTTCTAAAATAATGTTACTCAAAGCGGCTTCAATATGCGAAGAGAAAGCACAACTTCTCACAAACTTTGTTGCATGGAATTACAAATTCTACTCCAGTGCTTTCAGGAGATTTCTAATTTATTTATCGCATGGAAATGTGCTGGAAGCAGAAAATTGCATTCCAAAAAATTAAAACATTTTTTCTCAAAATGGTGGCACTTCAAGTTATGCGACTGTGTATGTAATGTTTCCATTTTCATAATATTTCAAAATAGTAGCTTAAGGTTTGTGAAGCTGAAGTGTCTCCAACCTAATGCTGCATTACAGTCGCTGTCTGTGCGTGTAAATGTTGGAGGATAAAGCTTGAAGACAAGGATGTCGGATCCGGAGTAGCTTCCTACTTATGTTATCCGATGGTGGTTCCGACAATAGTCCTCCGAGCAATCAGAAAGTGATGACGTAAATTAGTTTGTCTCAGAGGAACTTGAGGCTCACTTCAATTCATGTACCCTTTCTATTGTGTTGTGCATTTCTAATTTTTCTCCAGGGTTTGTGTAGCACTCTCAGTACTGGTTGATCTAAATAATAATAATAATAATAAATTGCGACAAACGTAAACATCCCTTGCACACGAACAATTGTTTTCCACCTTTCTCAAAAGACTAACCGTATAACTTTTTATAGTGCTGTTTGGTGTCAATGGAAAGCATGTTATGGTAATTACATTTTCGAATGACTGTTTACAGAGAATGTCCGATTCTATTTCCTGGATTGCCACATAACGTTTTAAAGCACAATGCTGGATATAAATAAGCGATGATACATTGCATTTGTATCCGGTTAGAAACCAGAACCTGGACATTTTGATCCGGAAACTGCACATGATTGTATTAACGCTACCTGATAATTGCAAATATTTTGTGACTTATGTATTCTCAAACCGGGTGATTCAGCATGTCCAAAATTGGCACATATCTCTGCAGAATCGTGTTGTGCTGACAACACTGGCAGAATTATGATGTAAATGTAGCAGTTCTGTTGCTGTGGACATAAGAGGCTAACTAAACAGAAGGTTCCAATCTTAACTTAAAATAGTCTCCCTGGCTGTTCTATTAGACTCGATATCCCTCCGTGCATTAAAAGAGTTGCAGATCTCAACGGGGCTGTGGAAAATGGGCGAAAACGACTTTCGTTTTACTCTTCGTAACGACCGCGACCCGCTCACAGTTTTCACTGATACAGGCTGACAGACGAATGACCTTCAGCAAAGATACAGTAAGCTATCCTACCTTGATAAACATATCAGCAAATAGTTTGTTACAATAAGGAACAGCTTTGCTTCCTTGTGATTACGTTTCGAGATTACATAGTAGACCTTTATGATTTAATTCTGTTTCTAGGAATAGTATAAAAATAACTCAAATAAAACAGGGAAGCGAATGTAACAAAAGAAAAATGTTTAAACTGGAAAATTAGGCTCTTAAGATAGACTTAGACTGAAAAATAGGCGCTAACTCCAAAATAACATTTTCAGGCAGTATGAACCTGCTTTAGGCATACTAAATATTCATAAAACATGTAAATACGATTGGCGAAGCAAACCTTGTTGAGGAAAAGAGCAGGCTTTTGCCAAAAATCCGCTGTCTACATCTTATCTCAGCTTCTATAAATGCGTTAAACCTCTTCATTCTGAATAAACTGAACATTTTCAAATACGGAGTTATACTACAGAATAAAACATAGATCTCGTTAAAATGTGCAGTCACTACGGTATTTGAAGTGTAATTTCTTTGTAGATACTTATCGCAATTAACTTAAAAAGTTTTTATAAACCGGACATCGCACTAATTGGTAAGAATAAACAAGGAAATAGCAATACTCCATTATTATTATTATTATTATTATTATTATTATTATTATTATTATTATTATTATTATTATTACTGCACCAATAGTGCGAAGTACCGTCACATATGGGACTCACGTTTGGAAACTCAATAACGACTTAATATCGAAGCTAGCACCTACCTTCTGTGCGAGGAGTCCTGGCTTCCATTTCCTGCTGTGGGTGAGACCTTTGGTCCAGCTAAGATTATTCCCTATCCTCCTCCACTCATTAATAAATGAGTGTGTGCGTGCGATGTAATGCCTAAACCCAAAGCAAGGTTAAAATGAAATAACAATGTATAGCACTTTCTTATATTTGTAGAAAAATGAAGGAAAAAAATCCACTGGCGAAATAAAAATAATAACTTATAATACTGTTTACTCTAATCTTCAGAAAATCGTAACATAATGATGTTGCATAATAGGTATTGGTCATCATACAAAAGAACATACAGTGGAACCGCACTTAAACGTTTTTCAAGGGAGACTTCTAAAATACTATATAAATGAGAAAACGTGTAACTGGTTTTATCTTCTGGTATGGACCTCATCCAGAAATTTTAATTTTTCACCAAGAGTTAGGTATGTTCTTGTTTTCTTCCTTGCTGGTTGATATTCACACATGATTCTTCTCCTGTTTGTAACTCGAAACTCCACATAAAATAGATAAGCGACTGTTGGAACGATATGACGACAATGAAAGGATAAATGACAATGAAAACAGCGCACTAGCAGTACTCGACTTAAAGCAAAGAAGTGACTGTTGGAACGATATGACGACAATGAAAGGATAAATGACAATGAAAACAGCGCACTAACAGTACTCGACTTAAAGCAGAGAAGTGACTGTTGGAACGATATGAGGACAATGAAAGGATAAATGACAATGAAAACAGCGCACTAACATTACTCGACTTAAAGCAAAGAAGTGACTGTTGGAACGATATGACGACAATGAAAGGATAAATGACAATGAAAACAAGCGCACTAACAGTACTCGACTTAAAGCAAAGAAGTGACTGTGGAACGATATGACGACAATGAAAGGATAAATGACAATGAAAACAGCGCACTAGCAGTACTCGACTTAAAGCAGAGAAGTAAGTGACTGTTGGAACGATATGACGACAATGAAAGGATAAATGACAATGAAAACAGCGCACTAACAGTACTCGACTTAAAGCAGAGAAGTAAGTGACTGTTGGAACGATATGACGACAATGAAAGGATAAATGACAATGAAAACAGCGCACTAACAGTACTCGACTTAAAACAGAGAAGTAAGCGACTGTTGGAACCAAGGTTAACAGATTATTGGAATCGCATGACGACAATGAAACGATAAGCGTCAATGAAAACCGCAAACCAGGCAATCCCAAGGCTATACACAGCAAGCTTCCTTTTTTTTTTTAAACTTGTAAATGGGTACATTTTGTGTATGGGGATCAGAAAAAGTGACGCATTACCGAGAAAACGTATAACCGAAAATGTATAATTGAGCAAAATATTAATGGAGAACGACTGGTGCCTAAAATGTTAGCGTATATGTGTGAAAAATGTTGAAGTGAATAACGTATAAGCGAGTTTCAACTGTATTACTTTGAGGTGTTATTGGACCTTATAATGGCTGTATGTCCATAAATATCTAAAACGCTTTATAGCATAAGCATTAATTACAATGCGTTTTTTGTTTGGAACCTGTGCATATGAATGAGATCTAAACATATGTAGTCTATACATGATATTGAACACTTATTGCCATACTCCAAAAATATTCAAAACACTGTCTTATTCTGAGGGTATAATAATCAGTAAAATTCTTGATATTAACTTGCCATATATTTACATATCCAGAAGAAAGAGCTCTATTGTAGAGTTTATCCAAGTCTGCACAAGCGTGTGTTGGATTGACGCCCTCGTCATTTCTTCTGGAGTCCGTAACGTTCCCACGCTCAAAGAATGTGACTTTTCCCAGCAGGATCATCAGACGACAGTCTAGTCCACATGACAGTATTAATTTTTACTTTCTCTAGCCCCGTATGTACAATGTACATAGGGATAGAGAAGGTATTGCACTCCACCCAAAAATTCTATACCGAGATTTCACCGGAAATATATGTTTTAGGGTCCCCTGTATCCAAAAAAAAAAAAGCATTTTCAGAAAAAGGTCCGTGTGTGTGTGTCAGTGTATCCGTGTGTCTGTGAACACGATAACTCAAAAACGAAAAGTCGGTAAAATACCAAACTTGGTATTTAAGTTTATTATCTTCCAGGAATGCGACACGAAGATTTTGAGAAAAATCCCCCCACCCCAAACTACCCTTTACACGAAAAAAAATTCGAAAATTTTCATTTTCTTAAAAATGGCTCTAACGATTTTGATTAAAATATCGTATATACCTGACAAATAAAATGCATATCTTGAATTCTCTGGGAATGGCCACTGAAGACTATAACTGTGCATAACTGCTAAGCCGTAAGAGATGGACAAAAACTTACTGCATGAAAAATGTAGAGCACGTTAAAACACACAATTTATGTCATACACATTTTTTTCGTGGAGTTGATTATTTTAAGATATTCTTGGTTTTTCGTTTCTGCTCCTTCCCATACAAACAAAGGAACTTCAGTTACATAACAACCAGCTTTTGGCTATCATGTTAGCTATGGTACTCTCTCATTTCGCTTCTACTTACAAGGAAGCAAATAATAAAACTATTTCTGCTAATGTTTCTCGATTAGCATTAAGTAAATAGAAGCATAAGCTTTTTAACTACAATTTGTTGCAGAGATGTAGAGAAAGTCATGTGAATGGTACACATCAGATTTTTAGATTAGGGCCCTTGTACAAGGATTTCTCAATATTACCAAGATCCTTAAATTCATCTTGTTGCAACTCATTTATAAGAGATGCTTTATTCAACCGTGTCTCCCCAATCACATTTTTTCACTATGATGGAATCATGACACAATAACCTTCTTCCTTTTCTCTACCAGGGCAAATTGTCTATCGCAGAGAAGAAAAGTATATCCTGAACAGACATTTCTGGTGAACATTAATGAATAACAGAGAGCAATCATTGGCCAGTTATTGCTCTGTTGGACACATGGATCAGACTAGATAACACCGTTTTCTCTCATTTGTGGCTTCAATAGGCTCGCAGATCCTAGCTTAGCAATGTTCTCGTGCCACAATTGCCGAGATTGTAAATAGCAAAATTGTAACATGAAAGTTGTCTCCGATAGAACATGCTAGCATATGTTAGAGTGGGACAGAATAACACCTTAAGTCGACACGTGGCACTAACAGCTTTTAGATTTCCATACACAAGTTCACATGATGAAGTTCACTTTGTATGCCGATTCTGTTCAGTTTCACTGGCAATTAGTTGAATGTACAGCTCATCACAGTACTTGCGCCCAGTGGTGACCAAACCTTAGTTTGAAATCACACCTAAAAATATCATCATAAGTCTGCTTGGTAATACTTGTCCGTGGGTGTTGTATTGCTTAAACATTTTTTTCAGGGTTAGGTCAGGGTTTAAGTACTCAGTCTCCGACTTCTACTGTAATTAGAAGGTTGTTTTGGAAAGCTTGCAATGTAGGTGCGTATAAATTCTCTTGTTTCCTCCTTCAGGACATGGGGCCCGATTTTTGTGCTTGCCCCTCATTTCTAATGCGACTTGTACCCCCTCATTCATTTTACCTTGTAAGTTTGAATTCGTCTTTGAGTCATTGAGTACATATTAAGCAATGTCTTCTGGCATGTTTGTACTCTGTTTGTGTAGCTAATATTTGAAGGTACACCTACGTCCAGATGTTGCATCAGTACTACCAGATTTTCGTTATTTAGGATCATGCAATTCAATGTAGTTCATTGGTATGGCATTATATAAGCATTTATAATAGGCCATGAAAAACTCCTGCTTCTTTTCTAGTGGCAGGAATTCACATTCCTTTTTGTGATAAGACTGATTGCAGGCATGGACCTGAAAAATGAAAGCAAACAAAAAATAACATTACACTCAGAGGTTATAATAGTCAAACGTATGTAAATCACATCAGTAAACAATTGAAATCTGTAATGTAATAGAGTAGTTTGGTGTCCGATGGACACCTTAAGCAAATTTCCGTCAATAATAAATGTTTTTACTGTGATAGGTACTTGCAACTTATACAAAATACAGGTATGTTTATGACAGAATACACAAAGAATATGTAGAATATATCACACCGTACATTTAGGAAAATCAGTATTAGTTTATCAGTCGTCCTGTGTCCGGTGGACCTAATACTGGGGGCCGATGGACACTTTATTTGTGTCTCATGGACACGGATTACACTAAGAGTTTTAGTAACTTTCAGTATCTAAGCAATTGTAACATGTAAAAAAAGGGATTTTCACTGCTTTTGGTACAGTGTACATGATACCACATGTTGCAATCTAAACACTGCACCCAACTTTCGTCCCCTTTGTCTAAGGTCCTTTAGGAAGCCTTGACAGATATTTGAAGAGGTGCTGACTTTCTTCCTTTGATACTGCTGTATACTACTAGGCCCTGGTTCTGATTCCATGCCGTTTCTTTTGCTCTTGCTGCTTTTCGATGCATCCTTGCTCTTGCTTTTTTCCTTGAGAGCTTTTATGTACTCGGGTGACGTGATTTCTTCGCATCCCTGAGACCTCCTCTTTCGAGTGGTAACAGCTTGCACTTTAGGCAGGGGAGATAATTCTTTCAAAGATGAAGTGATACTCTTGGTAGACAATTCTGCGGCAGTAGAGTTTAAGTAATTTTTGTCTTGGATAGTTTCTTCCATTGGGATATCTGGATGGTGCACATAGTGGACACTGGATGGTTTAAATACGTGGTCTGGAACTCTATGTTGATTGAAAGGGCAATTATCACAGGCTTCGAAGCCGCTTACGGCGTTTCCCACTGTACCAGATTTGAATCAACCCCCAAACAGAATTTTAATGATTGTCCAGGGTTCTGACGGACCCAATTACAAGCCGCATTGTTGTACGCAGTTTTCAAAGGACCAAAGAATGCAACATCTAATGGCTGTAGACAATGAGACAGGCAAAGAAGAGAGATGTTATTGTTGGCTGATTTAGCCAAGGATTCTGGACTTGAGCAGTGAGCACCATGCCCATCCACGATGAGTAAAACATTCCCTGTTCCTTTAAAGCGTATGAAATGGTCAACAAATTTATCAAATTGCTCACTTTTCAAGTAGCCTGTTTCAGACATCACAGCACCTGTACCCGGTGGTGTGCCATGTATGAATTCGTCCTTAGTCATTTGCCCTTTCATTATTATAAAGGGGAAAATAAAGATTCCTGCTGCATATGCCATCACTGTAATTGTTTGTCCATTCTCTGCATTAGTTTGAGAGATAACGCTGGTTTTCCCTTTGACACTTATCACTTTCCCAGATTTGTAAATAAGCTGTAGTCCACTTTTCCTCTGCGTTGTAAATTGATTCCGGGCGTTGAAAAAGTTCAAATTCAGTCATAAGTATTTCCAGACTATCCTGAAAATAAATCTACTTCTGCTCTTACAAGGCCCCTAGCTCATGTCCGTCAGCCCCTAAATGAGTGTGTCCGTTGTACCCAATTCGTTGGTTCTGAAAGTGAAGGTTGTGGTCTACAGATGGCACTAGCTATCACTTCCTGCTTTAGCCTGTGACCAGTGGTTTAGAGAAAAAAATCCCGCCATTACTTCATTCATTAATTCGCACACTTAGCAACTGGTGCTTAGTAAACCCAACGCTATTTTTACATCAACATGCTTATAATGGTTACAGCCATTTACCTTGATGTCTTCAGACGTTCATTTCACTGTTTAAATGCACAAATAATGGCAATGAACGAAGCCAACGTGTAACATAAAGACCAACAAGCTACCATAGCAGCTTCTGAGTGATTCTCCATACTGCCGATAGGGTGCAACACGTTCCAAAGTTAATAGTGTCCGTTGGACCCTAAATTACCCTATGGAACTATAACAGACAAGCCAATCTTGCACGGATGAAATCTAATTGTTTGTATCCTCTGTGACCAAAGATAATATGCTTAAAGAATGTCTCGAGCAACATACATCATTATTTCACTCTAACCTAACATTACCGTAAAGTGCCATACAGCGGTATTCGGGCGGGGAGGCTTCAATTCTATACGTCGATAAGCAGTGGGTATTCAAAGGTAAAATGCTGTCGATGTGGTCATTACAATTACAGACAGGGTATAAATGGAACAATACTAAATATATCGAAGTTATTGTCTATCAAAATAGACATTTTAAGGGCACTAAGTATTAAAATGTGAAAAAAGCTGAGTAGCACGGTATTAAGGAAGGAGTGAAAGTTAATTATTCTGTGGTTTAATATGTAATTTTTTGACAACTCTAAACTGATATGCCAGAGACATGAGTACATACTCAGAAAAGTTTGAGAATGGTGTCCAAAAATACTGGTTGCAGGAAATAAGGGTAGGAATGAAAGTAAAAGGACAGGGGAAGAAGAATGGAATGACGGAAATGAGTAGAGAAGAAAGAAAGAAGGCAGAAAGAGAAAAACTTTAAGATCAGAAAGTTGTAAAAGCATTCTAGTTCTGTGTATAAATAAAATTAATAAGGTACCAAATTCATGTGCTACATTTTTAGTTGTGCTTTTTTTAAACATTAAAATACTAATTAAAACTTTCTTCCATGCGATTATAACTTTGAATACTTAGACCTTTCAAGTACATTAGAATCTTTCTCGTTTTTACTCCAACCTTGGCAGAGATTTTGGAAAAGTGCTTAGGGTTTCTCCATTAGTTGTCTTGAGTTATGAAGTGGACTGACTCATTATTTTCCTGGCGATATGCAGCCGCTAGAAGAAAACTAAGTCCGACTTCGATTTTTCTACTAGTTTCAGACAGGACGCTCCCAAAGTTTCCACAAATCCATGAAAAATCTGTTATTAAGAAAATACATTGTAATTACAGTACTAATGAGTCCTAAGTCCTTTTTAAATTGGATTTTTATTGTGCTTATAAAAACCTTGGTTTTCTTTAATATATCTGAATTGCTTTAAATAATTGATTACTGTTTCAGATCATACTGCACAAGAATTATTACATTTAATTAAACGGAGGTTTTAATGTACTCCTTTTTATTTACTTTCTCTATACGCACTATGTACATAGTGTATAGAGAGGGTATTGCACTCCACCAAAAAATTCGATACCGAGATTTCACCGGAAATATGTTTTAGGGTCTCTTTTATCTAAAAAAAGCATTTTCACAAAAAGTTCCATGTGTTTGTGTGTGTGTTTGTGTGTGTGTGTGTGTGTGTCTGTGAACACGATAACTCAAAAACGAAAAGTAGGTAAAATACCAAACTTGGTATTTAAGTTTAGTATCTTCCAGGGATACGACACGAAGATTTTGAGAAAAATCCCCCTACCTCCAACTACCCTTTACATGGAACTTTTTTCGAAAATTTTGATGTTCTCAAAAATGGCTCTAACGATTTTGATTAAAATTTCGTGTATTAAAGATATTTACCTGACAAATAAAATGTGTATCTTGAATTTTCAGGGAATAGCCTCTGAAGAATAGTTTATTCTGGATGAATTTTACTGAATTTTGAATAACTGCTAAACCGTAAGAGATGGACAAAAACTTACTACACAAAAAAATGTAGAGCATGTTAAAACACACAATTTATGTTATATACATTTTTTTCGTGGAGTTCTCGTTTTTGTGACATTCCTTATTTTTGGTTTCTGCTATGAAAAACTTATACATTTTTCATACAGGAGTTTGTCAACTGCTGTCCATACAAACAAAGGAACTTCAGCGACATAGCAACCAGGTTTTGATTATCACTTTAACCTATGGTACTCCCTTATTTCAAGGAATCAAGTAATATGGCTATTTCTGCTAATGTTTTATTGATTAGCATGAAGTAAATAGAAGTATAAGTTTTTTAAGAATAATTTGTTGCAGGGATATAGAGAAAGTCATGTGAATGGTGCACATCAGATTTTTTATATTTCTTACCATTTATCTTTAGTTTTGCAATTTTGTTATTGTATTTAAAAGTTAATGTAATTATATATTAGTGAATACTATTTATTGCTTTATTCTGTGCAGCGGCGATTTAAATGAAAAGTTTTCTCCCAGAATTTTGCTCTTAAGAATTTTCGAATGTTTAATCTTTAAACAAGCGGCCGTTTTTATACCCTTTAATGTAAAAATTATTGTTGAGAAAATATAGTTTATCCATATCTTCTTTTTCCATAAAGGACAGTAAAAATGAAGATATAAACGAGTTTTCCTTGACACTATTTTTAGCTTCATATCCCAAGGTCGCGGCTTTAAACCCGGCGGAGGACGTGGATATTTTCGGGCCTAAAACACTTAGCTTTGCTTCCTTCGGAAGGGAAGTAAAGGCATTGGGGTAGATTTACTGCACGTAAAAGCCCGATAAAGAGACATCTGAGCAAAACTAAGCGGTATTTCACGTCCAGTATAGAATGGGACGCTGAGAACCACAGCAGTTAAAGAGCGTCTATAAATAAAACGCCATTTCATTTTGACACTATTTGTCTCGATAACTTCTCCATCAACAATACATTAATTTTCTTCTTTTCACTGCAATACCAGGTATTGGGCTCATCATCCGTCCTGGATTTGCTTGACCCAAACCAAGGCGTTGTTAGATTGTAAATCCTACAAAGAGGAATGTGATTCGTTGATGAAGAGGAGGAGACGAAAGAGGAAGTAGAATATAACGTAAAACCGTTGTTACGGGTAATAGTATAGGAGAGGCGCATCTTATATTTAGCTTTTGATTTTCATTAAGATTCCTGAAAAATAAGTGTTACCACCCGAAGGAGATGAGAGAGATGAAGTATAAGATGAAGGAAGGAAGGAAGAAGAGAATATTCGCAATAACGGAGCTGCGGCTTTCGCAATACAAAATACCTACAGAACAAAAGCTAAGGCAAAGGTTACATGAGCACTCAACTCAATTTCCTCAATACTATTAAATATACTAATTATTTTATTAAAGACGCACGTATCTTTATTGGTGGACGGTTTTATTAACAACTATATTCATTTTAAATACTGTGTTGATGCATACTGTTATTTGCCATATTACTTTTAAGAAAATCATTAACTTCATAAAACAAGTTTTCTAGTTTTAGAGCACCAATTCATTTGAATACACTAATGCTTATCAATCTTGCAGAAAACACAATTTCCAAGAGTTAATTTCTCGGTAGTTCTTGATGTTTGGTTTAATTTTCAGAACATTATAAAAGAATTTCCAGCGCAAGAATAATTGTGAATCTCAAAATTGTGAAGGGGGGTAGCAACAGAAAACTATTAAAACAATTTTGAAATTCCTAAAGGCCACTTGTTTGCATATGTGCTATTACCGGTAAAAAGTCTTATAATAATGAAAACTTGCTTATATTAAAGATAAGAAAATCTACTCTTACTAATTCTAAAACACTTAAAATGCAGTGTTTCTACAAATGACACAGGTTTACTAGCATGTCAGGTCTCCTGCATGAAATAGTAAGTGTTAACATCCGTTGTGTTCAGTTCACATTCAAGAGGTTCAGAGTTGGAATCCTGTTTTCTTCGATCTTCCTTTAAGCTCAGAAGACGAATAAAAGAAGTAAAGCTTTCCCGGCGTTTATTATGGTTTCTTGGGCTAACAGGCAGGTAAGATTTGATAATAAATGGCCACATTTCAGTAAAATGAAATTGTAAATTAAATGGGCTATTTGTTCTGAAGTTGAGGAGATCCAAATGTTTTACGAATCACCTTTTGCTACGCAGTTTTGTACTGATGATGAGACACCCGGAGATTGGTTGGAATCGGATGATACCGCGATGGTTTGCCAGTGCTTTCTGCGGACGTGAAGGAACACAACACCTAATCCTGGCAAGCAGTGGCGAGGAATCTTGGTCGCCATACCCCGGACTGTATTAATATGTAAATAAAAGTTTTGGTTTAAATTTAGATTACGGTTGCCATGCCACATTCTACTTTTATCTCTGTGACACGCTGCTAAATAATGTTACATGACTGGTAATCGAAACAGACGTGTGCAACTACATTCAGCTGTAATTGTATTGAACCACCTGCACTAATTAAGATTACGTTACAGTTTTAAGATAAGTGTTATTGTTTGATGAACGACTCTAGCATTTCTATCACCTCACGCGTGCTCCAAATCCAAAATATGGGTTCCCTTCGCTCTTGTGTGCATGAGGTAACGTGAGAGATTATGCTAAAATATAAACGAAGTGGGAAACACCATTATCCCAATTAACACAATGAATCGGCGGTATGACTACACAAAAGTTAAAAGTGTTTCATAAATATAGAATGTCGTAATAAAACATAACGTTATAAATAGACAATTTTAAAGCAAGATTGCATTAAATTGAGTTATCGCATCGAAATCGCATATTACATTCGTTTTTTGTAAAATGAATGTCGACAAAATTATAAAATCAAAATACGGTTTTAAAGAAGAAGCCAGTAAATAAGTTGATATAATGGTTATTTCTACTCATTTGGTGACAAACGAAAGCAGATACAATTAAGCATGTGGAAGAGGGTCTTTCAGAGCGCTTGTTTTCTCCTAGCACATCCATGCCCGGTTAAAAAAGTGCTCTTGAAGGATAATTGGCATTACCTCGCGTTTCCTGATAAGGTGAATACTAGCAGATACAATGTTCACACTCTATTTCATGTTTGCTGTCACTGGGAGGCGTTCTACTGACGTTCACAGTATGTTCAGACATCTTTAAATATATAACCAACTAATGCACTGTTTTGCACCTTTTCTCGACAAAATATGGTTTTAATGCGAACATGATATAAACTATACTTTTCACTCTCAAAGAGGACACATAATTATAATAATCTGTCGAATCCATTCCTGTCCAATTCCTGATTTAGGCACTGAATCACTTAAGTGCTGGAAGAACTCTAAACGCAAATGTTCTCACATTTCATGGCAGTGTTTCCAGAGGGCGTCTCTAGTTCTTCTTTGTAGAGGTTGTCAAACTTGAACCATTCTGGCAAACACATTCTCGATGATGTTGAGATCTGATGACTTAGGTGACCAGTCAAGAACGAGAATATGCCAAAGAAGTTCCACACAGCGTGAGAGTTGTGTACTGAACTATTATCCTGCACTATGGAATAATGGGCACTTCATGTCAGGATGCACTGCCGTACAACCTGGATAACATTGCTAATGATATTTTATATTGGCTGTAGCCTCCACGAGCTAATGATGGTTTATATTGGCTGTAGCCTCCACGAGCTAATGATATTTTATATTGGCTGTAGCCTCCACGAGCTAATGATATTTTATATTGGCTGTAGCCTCCACGAGCTAATGATGGTTTATATTGGCTGTAGCCTCCACGAGCTAATGATATTTTATATTGGCTGTAGCCTCCACGAGCTAATGATGGTTTATATTGGCTGTAGTCTCCACGAGCTAATGATAGTTTATATTGGCTGTAGTCTCCACGAGCTAATGATATTTTATATTGGCTGTAGTCTCCACGAGCTAATGATATTTTATATTGGCTGTAGCCTCCACGAGCTAATGATATTTTATATTGGCTGCAGCCTCCACGAGCTAATGATGGTTTATATTGGCTGTACTCCACGAGCTAATGCTAGTTTATATTGGCTGTAGTCTCCACGAGCTAATGATAGTTTATATTGGTTGTAGCCTCCACGAGCTAATGATAGTTTATATTGGCTGTAGTCTCCACGAGCTAATGATGGTTTATATTGGCTGTAGTCTCCACGAGCTAATGGTAGTTTATATTGGCTGTAGGCTCCACGAGCTAATGATATTTTATATTGGCTGTAGCCTCCACGAGCTAATGATAGTTTATATTGGTTGCAGTCTCCACGAGCTAATGATAGTTTATATTGGCTGTAGTCTCCACGAGCTAATGATAGTTTATATTGGCTGTAGTCTCCACGAGCTAATGATAGTTTATATTGGCTGTAGTCTCCACGAGCTAATGGTAGTTTATATTGGCTGTAGTCTCCATGAGCTAATGATGGTTTATATTGGCTGTATTCTCCACGAGCTAATGATGGTTTATATTGGCTGTAGTCTCCACGAGCTAATGATAGTTTATATTGGCTGTAGTCTCCACGAGCTAATGATGGTTTATATTGGCTGTAGCCTCCACGAGCTAATGATATTTTATATTGGCTGTAGTCTCCACGAGCTAATGATAGTTTATATTGGCTGTAGTCTCCACGAGCTAATGATAGTTTATATTGGCTGTAGTCTCCACGAGCTAATGATGGTTGATATTGGCTGTAGTCTCCACGAGCGTTAATCCATTCCAATAGTGAGCATGCGATGCGTCCGGATTTTCTAGTCACCTGTCGAAATTCTGGAACCTTTTCGAGAGTCATCAGGCCTCCAAAGTTTTATTTGGTAATTATGTTCAGAATAAAACCACCTTTAGGTCCATCCATGCTTCTCGAGGTGTCGTTAGCTCCTGCAGAGCGAATCCTACACGCAGTTCTTGATGGCGGGTGGTGAGGAACTCATTCCGTGCAGCAATTCGGAAATGAATGTGTGCCAAGTGAAGTAAAGTCTCCGGGATGCTGTTGGTCCACTAATTGGCAGTCCTAGTATCTTTCAGAGTCTGAAATGGCTGATCTTTTACTGCTGCTACAAGAGCGTCATCTTCGGCGTGGTTTTATTTGGCCATCGGTTTCTTTTTCTGTAATCCTTAAGACGGGGTCTTATGCTTGCCAGGCGTTTATTCACCAGCTGCATGGAATTGCCCTAGCAATTTCCTCAACTGGCAAATTGGCTTCCCACATTCCCACAATTCTTCCCCAATGCACTTCTGAAATATTGGCATACATCACATGAGTTCTACCAACACACACCACTGCTTGGTCGAGCAACAGAACGCTCCTCACTGCTATGCACGCGCTGCTGAACAGATTGGTAAAAGCCCCGAAGGAGCAAGGATGGCATATATGAACTGTACATCTGTGTTGATACGTACTCGGTGTTCTATTTGGCGTTGCACTAGTAACTGTTTAAATCTTCATTGATTATTTATACCTCTTGTTTTGAGTTATTGAACAATAATAATTTAAAGCAATCCTCTTCTTTACTCTTGATAATCGTAAATTTTCCTAAAGCTAAATATTCCAAGTAACGGATGAAAAAGCCATTGATATTAACATACCAAGACTGTTATATATCAGATTTTAAATATATTTTCTATGTCTGGCGACAAACAATTTCTACATAAAACTGACAGCTTCAGCGTGTATCCAAACATCTAAACGACAGTACTACGGATAGCTTGCAAATTTGTTCTTATTTATCTCAGAAGTATTTGAAAATCCTATCTTGAATATCCACCCTACTTTTAACTTTATAAATGTTAAATATAGTTCCCACACCATGCCTACCTTAATTTGAATTTTCCAATTGCCTATTCTAGGGACATTTTTAAAGAAAATGCTATATTCTTGACTTTAAAACGTTTGTCAAATCTGAAAATTTCACCACGAATAAGCGTGATAAACGTAATTTTGTTAAGGAAACGTCAAAGAGGATGTGATTTAAATTGTTATATAAAACAGAAAGGGAATTTTGCACCTGTACTGATGTTTTGTTTTGTGTTTCAGGTAAGTGACAGATGTTGCAGCTGTGCAGGTGACGTTCACTTAGCATCCAGCTGTTCACACAAGACAAGACTGCATGCTTGAAATTTAGGTAGACTTAGACATTTCTTATTTTATAAATAAGCTACTTATGAAAACTCATTGTGGTTACATTGTTACTTTCTCTACCACGTACGATGTGCATACTAGTAGGTATTCGGTGAAATCTCCACCAGAAACTCGTGTTGAGGACTCGTGATTTAAAAAAAAAAAATTATAAAAAGGTCCTTGTACTCGTATGCCTGTGAACAATATCGCTCAGAAACGAAAAGTCAGTTGTATACCAAACTTGGTAAAGTTCAGTATCTTCCAAAAATGCAACACAAAGATTTCCAGGAAAATCCCACCTCAAACAAACTTTCATATGGATGATTTTTCGAAATTTTCGATTCTCAAAATATGGCTCTAAAGATTTTGATTAAAATACCATATATTAAAGATGTTTATATCAAACAAAATATTTATCTTGAGATTTTTAGGAATAGCTTCTTCATTCTGGATGGCTTATTTTTATAACTTGTAAACCGCCCGAGAGAGAGAGAGAGAGAGAGAGAGAGAGAGAGAGAGAGAGAGAGAGAGAGAGAGAGAGAGAGAGAGAGAGAGACTTACGATGTATTTCTTTTTAAAACTCACAATTTATGTGCAATTCTTGTTAACCGTTTCCGAGATATTGCTTTCTATTGGTTTTAAATTTTTCCAATACTTTTTCTTTTCAAAAATGAAAAGTTGCCATTCATCTCCTGACCATGCAAAGAGAACAAAATTTCAATATCGTCACTTAACGACCAGCTATTAAACATTTGACTATCGTTTAGTGTAGCGTGTTTCCTTATTTCTCTTGCACCTAAAAGGAATTATGTAAAAACACCATTTGAAGAATAAACTTTTGTAAACATAATTTTAGCAGAATAAGTAGGGAAAGTGGAACACGTTAGATATAGCACTCGCTGCAACGAGGGTCGTCTAGGAGAAACACTGTTGGCTAATGTGTCAAGAATTGAAGCCTGCTTACTCTATGTCTCCGTTGTTTAAAAACGTGTCCATAACCTTTAGAATTCCCGAGAAGTTGGGACACCAAGCGAAGCACGAGAAATGTCTAGGAAAGACATGCGTACGGTTGCACGCCTGCCTCGTGCGATTTTGTTACTCGCTTGATTCTTCAAACGTGTGTTGTGACGGACATTCGGACCAAGGTTCGTCATGCACACTTATTTTTCCATTGTTGAACATTTTAGTCTCAATTTTCTTATATTTCTTTCGTTCATTTAGTTGATATTTCTGGAGTTTGCAACTTTCAAACATTCAAAAATGTAATACTCTCATTTCACAATCTACATTGTATGTTATAAACGTACGTGAATGACATTCTGCGACTGTGCCTTTTGAATAATCATAGAACGCAAAAATTTTTTTAGACTGGCATCCGCACAGAACTCAGAAAAAAAGTTTAGGAAACAATTTGTTCTTGAATGCAAGCGCGACAGCGGTGTACGCAATGGGAAAGCGCAAATGGTCGTTACTTCCAAGGTTACCGTCGTTGTTCATTTTCTTTGGGAGGTTGTCATAAAATACTTGGATTAATTGTGATCGTATGCACGCTGTCACCTGAAAACATTTCGAGTGTTAACATGTATGAGATACTGCATGGAACTTAATCTGGCGATCACAAACATAACATTACACCACGCATCCACATATTTGCAGTAAAATGTGGATGCCTTAAAACTCATACACATTTATTTTTCTGAAGTTGGCTGTTTCGGAGATATTTCTAGTTGGTTTCAGTTTTAAAAGTTAATTGGTCATGCATATAAATGGATTTCAACCACTGACTATCGCTTTAGCTACTGTACTCCCTTATTTTCCTTTTACTTACAAGAAAGTACAATGTTTACCTCGATTAACATGAAGTAGACACAAGAATAAGCTTTACAAAAACAATTTGTTACAAAGATGTAGAGCCGGTCATATTAATGGACACAGGCTGTGAAGCCCACTTTATTCTAAATATCTTATAATCTGAGAACGCGAAAAGTTTCTGTTTCTGTTTTGTAAGACCTGCTTCAAAAACATTTTTCTTTACGGATTCTTCAAACAAGAACATGGGACTAATATATATTAAATATTTTTTCTAAATTATCTTGTTATTCTTATACTTACTGTTTATATCTATTTATAAAGCAATTTTATCCTATATAGATTAATTTATAACTTTCAGTGGTCTAATTTTAAAAATCCGATGTGTTCCATTCACATAACCCTCTCTACATCTCTGCAACAAATTATTGTTAAAATGCTTATGCTTCTATTTACTTCATGCTAATCGAGAAAAAAAAAAAAATAGCAAAAGTATCTTATTACTTGCTTCCTTATAAGTAGAAGCGAAATAAGGGAGTATTATAGGTTAAAGTGAAAGTCAAAAGCTGGTTGCTATGTGACTGAAGTTCCTTTCTTTGTATGGACAGAAGTTGACAAATCCTGTATGAGAAATGTATATGCTTTTCGAAGCTGAAACTAAAAACAAGGAATAACTCAAAAGCGATTAACTCCACGAAAAAAAATATATATAACATAAATTGTGTGTTTTAATGTGATCTACACTTTTGTGTGGCAAATTTTTGTCCATATCTTACCGTTTAGCAGTTAGGCAAAATTCCGTAAAATTCATCCAGAATAAAGTAGTTTTCAGAGGCTATTCCCAGAAAATTCAAGATATACATTTTATTTGTCAGGTAAATGTCTTTAATATGCGAAATTTTAATCAAAATCGTTAGTCATTTTTGAGAAAATCAAAATTTTCGAAAAAAGTTACATGTAAAGGATAGTTTGGTGTGGGGGGATTTTTCTCAAAATCTTCGTGTCGCATCCCTGGAAGATACTAAACTTAAATACCAACTTTGTTATTTTACCGACTTTTCGTTTTTGAGCTGTCGTGTTCACACACACTCACACACACACTCACACACACACACACACACACACACACACACACACACACAGGGAGCCCTCAAACATATTTCCGGTGAAATCTTGGTATCGAATATTTGGGTGGAGTGCAATACCTTCTGTATATTCTGTACATAGTACGTGTAGAAAAAGTAAAAATTAGATAACTCAGTTTTAGTCAGTTTTATATTATGTCGTTTAAAAATGTTAGCAATTTACAGATGGTTTTGAAACATTGTCGGTAATGAAAGCTAGGCTAAGGTAATAAATAGTTTATAATGGTGGATTAAGAAAGTTATTGTCAGAAAGGACACGTATCTTCTGTTTGCGGAAGGGTTGCTGAATAAGCATTATCTATCAACTTCCGTAGCGAGCCATTAGTGGAGTAAACAAGAGCGTCCTGCCTGCCCTCTCTGCAACACCATTTCCAGTACTAATGGCCTTTATCGACATTATTTGCACTGGGATTCCAGAAAGCTTTTATTTATTTTTGATCGATTTCTGGCGTTACTAAAACCACCCCATTCAAAGTTTACACTAGCGGTCGTGAAACTGAAACGTTAAAGTCGAATTAAAGCTCGTATCTCCGAAAACGCAACGTACACTTAATTTTATTTATATAATATCATTAGAGCAGCATATTATTGGTTTGTATTAAACAGTATTCAGGTCGTTAAGGCAACTTAAGACTGAAATATTAAACTCCTAATTATATAGTTATGATAGACGTTTTAAACAGAAATTGTTGTACCGAATGAAAAAAGTCGTTTATAACTTTTGTATAACAATCCCGTTCAGAAAAGGCCGCATAGAGTTAATAAACACCATAAAATAATTTGGTATTTTTAAATATTTCGTAAAATATGTATAAACCTAATTGAACAAAATCCATCATCGCGCACGCCTGTTTTTATATAATATAAATAACGTATTAATTCCTATAGCTTTTAAGGATGTTTGGGGAAGATGATTTCAATACAGCTCCCCGCCGTAAATAATCACACAAAAAGGAGTTCTGTTGTTTTGTATTTCCTAAAGTTTGGCTAAGAGTTTTAGTTAGCTATATACTGCTATTATTTAATTACGCTGTGAATGTTATTTCTTTTTACTGAATTTTCGGAGAATCAATAACCTTTTAGTAGTCTTTAATGGCTGATATTACTACATATGACACTGCTCGCCTCTCATCGAGGCGTCCCGAGTTCGATCCTAAGCGTCCACGGGTTCTCCGGTTCTCCCCCCCCCCCCATCGCATTCCACCGGTGCTCCATCTTCATTCCATGTATAATCAGTGTGATCGCCTGCGGTGCCATTGTAGTAAAAGCGGGCGTTAAACTCTACAAACATATATGGCACTGCAGGCGGAAACACTTGTGTCTATACAGTGTGTCCCAGAATTCGACCGCACAAATTGGCAGGATTGTAGAGGGGTCCAAGATAAACATTTCGAGATAGGATTATAAATTGTTTACTACAGTATAGTAGACCGTGACGTGAGCAACTGGTTTTCGGAAAGCGTAGATATAGTAGCACTATTTAGTCGTTGGTTAGCGTGTGGGCATCCGGTTAGATTCAAGGTGCAAGCTACCTTTATTTGTATGTTGTTTGTATTTTACAATGAGCCGTTCCTATTTTGCTGCGTTACGTAATATGACAAATAAAATGTAACGTACGATTGGGATGTAGGTGCAACATTTCACTAACAATTGATTTAACACCAGAAGGAGTACATACCCCTCGAAGGAGTTTCTAAAACACATCAATGTGTTATGTGCATTACAATTGTAGGCACAGTTTGCAATTTACAATATTATAATTGTGTCAAATGAGCTTCAAATGAAATCAAAATGAACATCTATCTCTGTAGACCTACTTAATTAAGAACTATGTACTAGTCAGGAAAGTGCATACTACCTTTTCATCTCTTCATGAAAGGCAAATAGAGAAATAATACAATATCCGAAGGTCACCAGAAGAAGAATTGTTCAATATGAGAACTTGCAACATCCCTGCAGAAGTTGCATCTACGAATAAATGAACTTCGCACCCTGTCAAAAATTCCAGCAGCTTAAGTTCGTGTCATCTGATTAAACAGGCATCTGGTAAGCGAAGTTCTTGAGCATACGCACTGTACCAAAAAGCACATGAACTCAGAAGTTCGCAGCTTAGATTATCTTAGGATATTGATGTGATCCCGGTTTCGCATCTCAATTTGAAGCAATTTATTTTGTTACACATAATGTGTATACTTGTACAATATAAACACATGGTTCTCAGAGTAGTCACGTGCAGGCACTAGACAAGATTTTCAGAGCCACATTCTGGCAGTAGCTCAAGTGGTTCAAACGGCATATCTACATACGGAGTACCGCTGTTCAAATTTAAGCAATAATCATTTTTTTTAATTCCGTCCCAAAAACATAATTCAGTTACTACGTTTCAAAACGCACATTACATAAACATTTTCATCAAAGTTAATTGTATTGTTGCAGGCCAATTATTGCACTTAATATTGAAAGCTATGTAAACTAAACGTATTAGTGCTACTCAAATTGTGTACCTCTTTGAGAAAAACAAGAAAATTAAAAAAAATGAAAACTTGTGAGAAGGGTGGGACTCGATGACCAGTGCCACACCTATCAGGCATTCTGAATGAGAAGGGGCCACACGTCCACACTCTTACAATTTACAGCCATTTTATGCGATCCAGAAAGTACGTCATAACTTTGACATTTGGCAAAAGGGACAGTAGGTTCTGTATCTCAAACCGTTTATCTAGGATCCCTCTACAGTCCTGCCAATTTATGCGCTTGAATTCTGGGACATTCTGTATATGTATATATATATATATATATATATATGTGTGTGTGTGTGTGTGTGTGTATCGTTTAGATACCTCCCTCAATATCAATAAGAAGTAGACAAAACGTTGTAGGGAAAGTGTAAAAAGTAAACAGTGTAAAGCATTCAAGTGAAATAACTTGATGCCTTTATCGTCTTGTTAGAGTAGGTAGGTGTATTATATTTTACCCAACATTTATTTCCAGATTTCAATGGTCAAAGAATGTAGTCCCCTGAACACATACATATATATTGCAAAGTACTTCCGTTTGTCTTTGTGCAAAATCAAACTCGTTAGTCGGATAAATATGAAGTTTCATATTTAAATTCAGCAACTTCGATAAGGTCGACATGAAGAGTTTCAGAATATCCTTGTTTGCGTGGAAAATATTCCTCTTTATTGATTTCCTGAAGCTTATTAAACATAATAATTAGCATTTAAATCTAACAAGATTTCAATGCTAACTATTGTGTTTAATAAACGTGCACGACTAATAAAGCATGTTCCTATCTTAACTTTTGTGTCAGTAGCTGATATTTGTATAAAGTATAAATAAACGCAAATACAGACATGGAAGCACATTTGGTATGAAATGTATGTAGAAGTCAGCCCTTAACATACAGTCAAATCAATAGATGCAAAATATAGACTTCTTTAAAAGTCATTACATATCTAAAAACACATTTAAAAAAAATCTGTCACTAACCAATTATTGGTTTAACTTTCATTTTCTGGAGTGCTATCCCATTATTGCAGTGTCGTGAAAAGTGTATAGTTCAGCATATATCGACCCGTATTTTAAATATGGAATATCGCTTAATTCTCCTGTAAACCTCCTATTCAACATATATACATCCAATGATATATACATATGATGAAACTAGTTCAGTAAACGTTTATCTCATATAACGTGAAATAAATAGAAAAATAAGATTTTGGAAGAAAAGTTTGTAGAAGTTATATTAAAAAGTGATAGTGGCTAGTGAAATCCATATGAAGTTTTAGAGTAATACCTATGGAAGGACTGTGAAAGGAAAAAAGAGCAGAGAAAAGCCCTTCAAATATGTCAAATTATTCTATCATAAGAAGACTCGTGGCACAAAATTCTACATATCATACACAGCAAAGAATGCACACGTAATGTTTGTTTAGCGGAGACAGGCACATGATATCTTCTTGAATTGATATCCTCTCTCTCTCTCTCTCTCTCTCTCTCTCTCTCTCTCTCTCTCACTCACTCACTCGCATCTGTGAAAAATCTGGATTGGTGCATGAAAACGTGCAATATCTCATTGCTGTTGAAGCGCGCTTCAATGTCAAGATGGTGGCGAAGCGATGTGTGGACCTTGGACGTCGGAGATAATATTTGTTTATGGTTCGCAGAGCAAGGAAACTGCCTCAAAGCAACGCGATAAATAAACCAGCAACTCCATGACCCGTTGATTCTTCTGTTTATCTTCAAGTACAGTGCCAGAGAAAACTCTTTACTATTTGCTAAACTCTCTTCCTCGTATACTACTTCTCCATTCAAATTTATTGCATGTTTTTGGTTTATAATGTCTTTTAAATTAAATATTATTATAAGATACGTAGTTCAAAAGTTCTAGAACGAGAACCACAAGACTGTTTAACATACTCAGATTTACAATGAGCTTAAAACAGATGCATCGTGTGTACATATTTTCGAAGACTTGCATTCGTTATTTTATAGTCATGCAATCTTAACAGATTTTCTCCGTGTTCCATAATTAAGTTGTACAAAGAAAGTGACATTGCAGTTACGCATAAGGAGCGTGGCGGGCGCTTCAAAACAATCGCTTACGTGGAGAGTATGGTAGCAAAACAACTTCAGATCTGTTGAAAAGTGCAGGTTTCCTTGTTCTCTTATGTCAGCTAATGAATTTAATAACTTCAAAAGTATACTAGATCATAACAACCCCGTTAAAACATGCAAGAAGACAAATCTTATTTTCCCATTAATACACATCAATACTATAGTGTTTAACGCCTTCTTTTACTGCATGTGGCACCGCAGGAGACGACACTGATTATATGTGAAACGAATATGGAGCACCAGGGAATGTGATAGCGGGGGAAACCTGCCCATGCAGGTCCACCATAAATCCCACATGCGGTCGCTTGGGATGAAAGTGTCTTCAAGTGGCAGCATTTATACCCGAGACCTTGTTGCGCCACAAGAGAAGGTCACACATCAATGTGTGCACCCTTAGTGGTACGGATAACGTCTAGTACGCAATCCATTTTTGTCCGTGTACGACTCAATATCTTCACGGCAACACGTCTAAATGAATTGCGAATGCGTGTCTTTATCTATTGTAGGTTTATAAACCTTGTTTGGGTACACCGGATCCTTCACCCCATTGGTGTGAGGTTGGGGTCGTGATAGCCGTCCAATTCAAAACCTTTCTTCTTGAAATTACTACTTATGGGACCATTGTAATAGTGGCCCATCCTGCTGGTGTTCAGGTGTTCCAATTGTGGCACGACAAACTTTTATAATAGGTAAATAACAACGGTAAATACTACCGTTGACAGCAGACTCGATGGAAAAAAGTGCAATTGTACATAAGTCCCCACTTCACATTGACCCTGGGACTACCTCCATTTTACGTGTAATATAAGGATGTCCTGAACCTTACACACAAACGTAATGACGATTCAGAATGCTGATACGTGAAACGCAGTAACTCACTGTTTGCGCTAATTTTGTCTAGCATCACCACTGCAAACGTTCGCGCTACGGCTCGTTTCTAGGCTAAAGCAGTTACACCTTGGAGGGGTATAATAACCGTATCTTATGGAAGACATTGTGCACTATTGATATCTAATTTCCAACTCTGATCGCCATACGTACAGATCCTCGCAGATGCATGCCGTATCTTGTGTCCACTTTGGCATCTAAACAAATGGACGATCGCCCTCTTTTTAGGGAAGAAAACTACAAGGGTTGAATGAAAGGTAATGCCCCACCTTCATGGCCGCGCCGTGGCCGAGTGGTCAGACCATTCGCCTCTCACCTAGACGGCCCGGGTTCGATCCCAAGCGACCGCATGTGAGATTTGTGGTGGATAAGGCGGGTTCTCCGGTTTCACCCGTCATCTCATTCCACCGGGCCCCACCTTCATGTATCAGATCGCTTGCGATGCCAGAGCAGTAAAAGCGGGCCCCACCTTCGTTAATTGGGTTTGGATGGGAATATTTTAAAAAATCAAATGCAGAAATACTCCTTAGAATGTGATCCTTAATTACCAATGATCACCAGCCAATTGGATGCATTTCTGCCAACGATGAACAAGTTTTCTGAAGCCGTCAGGGAAGAAGTGGACACTGTTACCGAACCACAGTCTCACAGTTCTCTCTCAACGTCTTCATCAGAAGCATAATGATGTCCCCGCAAATCGTCTTTCGTTATCGGGAACAGATGGAAGTCAGACGGTGCTAAATTTGGACTGTATGGAGGTGGTGAAATTCAGTTATGGTGTATCCACGTTTCCTCTCCTGTTTCAATTGAATGGAGAAAGGCGTCACCATTCCGTAAAACGAGGGGAGTTCCTGGCAAATTTCAAGTCTGTGCGCTTTCATTTCAGGAGTCAGCATCCGGGGTACCCATCGTGCACAGATCTTAAGATAGCCAAGCAAAGCAATAATGTGACCCACACGTTCTTGTGCTTGCAGTTTCTCTCTGAGTGATACGACGATCGTCCTGAATCAATGTCAACATTTTGCTTGTGAAACTCGGTGGTTGCTGTCACAGGACGTCCAATTCCTTGTTTGTCACGCAAGTCAGATGATCCCACCTCAACATCCTTAAACTTACTCGGCCAACGACGCACAGTACTCACATCAACATAAACTGCTTTCATTCTCTGATGAATCTTCTTTGGGGTGACACCTTCTGCTTAAATCACATTGACCGACCGTCTGCGCAGGGTTCCATTCTTTACACTGTAACAACACAACCGTGCTAAGCTTCCCGCCAACTGGAGCTGTAGAGTAGAGGCCACGGAACAGGCCAGTACCTGCCGCATACCAATGCTGCCATCTGTTGAAGTGTTACGAAGGTGTAGGCATTACTTTTCATTCAAACCTCGTACTATGCGCGTGTTTTTTCTCGGGTTCTTGGCTCCCGTGTCTGTATTCGGTAGGTTTCCTGCAATTTCGGAAGCAGAGCAAGTACAACATTGAGACATCAGGTACACTATACGTCCGTTGGCTTCAATGCTAATGTCTAATTTTGTCTGTAGATTCCAGAGTTCACGCACATGCCCCTGGGCTGTTTCGTTTAATAATTCAGCTGGTTCGTGGTAAATTAAATATATCTATTTAACACGTATACGTAAGCTATAAAGGTAAATTATAACTTTCCTTTGGTTAACACTGCGGAAAGACAAGCGGGCTAGCTGCCCTCGCTTCCGCAACACTAGCACCCAGAAAAGATGCGCGGATAGCACTTGTTTCCAATAAATGGCGAATGCCAAGTCCGAATAGTAAGTAGATCGGAACGGTGGTTGCCTGCCATGCCGTGTCTGCATGAACAAGCCCACACAAGACGTCCATATTTAATAACTGCGACGTTTGGAAGATTAAAAAAATGAGAAATCTTTATCACATGTTATAAACCATTTGTTAATGCCTAGTTATAGATTGGCAGCTATTAAAATCTTAAGTTGTACAGATAATTTACGGACAGTTGAATATAACTTCTGTTTTAATAATTGGACATGGTTTATGTTCTTCAGGTGTATTTTGTTTTTAAAGATTTCATCTCGTCTTAAATCTTTAAAAAAATGCGCTTACAAGGTTTGGTGCGTGTATATGGTGCACACTTTCCGAATTAGCATTTTTAATGACAAGTTTTACTTGATTTTAAAAACTGTCTATTACTAATGCAAATGAAATGTTCATACTTTTTAACATTTCAGATTTATCTTCTTTGTTGAGCTTAAAAACGTTTCCTAAGATTTATATTTAAGAGTAACTCGTTTCTTAATTCTCTACAACCTACCATGTACATTTCACCCAAAAAATCGATTTCGAGATTTCATCAGAAATATATGTTTTGAGATTCCCTGAATACACTTATTTTAGTTCCGCGCGCGCGGTGTATATCCGTCCGCCCGTGAACAGTGTAAATCAAAAACGTAAAGCCCATTAAAAAACAAACCTAGCATTTAGGTTTAGTACATTCCAACTATGCGACACGAAGATTTTCAGGAAAATCCCACCACCCAAATTATCCTTCACTTAAGATATTTTCATGACAAATGAAACGTATACCTCGAATTCTCAGGGAATAGCCTCTGAAGACCACCTCATTCTGGACGAGTTTTGTATAATTGGTAAACCCTACGAGATAAACAAAAACTTAATGGCACAAAAAATGTAGATCTTCTTAAAACACCATTTATGTCGTTTACAATTTTTTTTTTTTTTTTTTTTTTTTTTTTGAGTTGGCCATTTCTGAGATATGCTATCGGTTTCAATTTTAAAATACTTAAATCATTTCTCAAACGGGAAATAGTCAATCATTTTATATATCTTTTGTTTTACTCTTAGTCAGGCAAACAGAATCAATTTGACATATAGCGACCAGCTTTTAAAACATTTGACTTGCGCGTTTAGCCTAGTGTATCCCCCTTATTTCCCTTGTACTTACAATTTCTGTTCATGTTTATCTCGATTAGCATGATATAGAGACAACTTTTTTTTTTTTTCTTCAATATAATTTATTTTGGGTCGCTTTAACAGCATGGTCATATCGCGACCTTTTTTTTTTTTTTCACAGTGGTGACATACCAAATGATTACATTTATCTTTACAATAGTTCAAAAAGTTTACACTGTCTTATAAATATTATTGTCTTTTTGATTGTCTGGTGGTTATGTAGAGCACTTGGTGAGTCATTGAATCCGGGCTGAAGTCTCTGTCGTTTTTCGGACGCTGCAGCAGAATGTGTAGGACAGTAAGTGGTGTGTTGCAGGTCTCACATTTTGATTCTGGATCTTTATTAATGATGAAGGAATGTGTCAGTTTGCAGTGTACAATTCTGAGGCGGGTAATTATTGTTTGCTCACAACGTTCTAATTTTCGGAGGGGTTCGAAGAAATTGGTAGATCCAGCTCGGGCATCATGCAGTTTGCTGCGGGATGTTGACCATGTCGTTTTCCAGTTTTCTATAAACAGTTGTTTGGTGTATCTAATGACGTCTTGGTGTGTAGAAGTTATTCTGTGGTCACTGACAGGATGTCGCGTGGCAGCTTTATCGGCGTTTTCATTTCCATCGATATTTGCATGTGACGGTACCCAAGTGAGGATTACTTGTTTTCCAGAGCGCTGAGTGGTAGAATACAGGTGAAGTGTGTCATTTATTAAAGGCTGCGTAGGACTTAGATTCTGAGTGGCAAGAATTGTGCTTAGTGAATCAGTGTAAACTACATATTCTGTCTGATCGGCATTTTGAATAGTGTGCTGCAATGCTTCCTTAACTGCAAAAGCTTCACAGGAGAAAATGGAAAAATATTTGGGTAGTGCGTAGAGCATGGTGTGTGTAGGATATATAACTGCACAACCACGACGTCCATCATTTGTTACTGATCCATCTGTGAAGATTTCCATAACATCTCTATGACTGTCTCGTAGAGCATGGTGTGTGTAGGATATATAACTGCACAACCACGACTGTTGCTGATCCATCTGTGAAGATTTCCATAACATCTCTATGACTGTCTCGTAGAGCGTTGTACATTTGTTTGCAGATGAAATGCGGTGTTTTAGTTTTTGTGTAACAATGAAGTTGAATGTTGATAGTTGGTCGCAGAAGGTGCCAGGGGGCATGTTCGTTTCATGAAGCTGTGGATGAATATTTGGTATTTTGAAGTCCCAAAATAATGCAGTAATTCTCATATAAGAAAGTTTTGCGTTATTTCCTTTTAGTTATAATCAGGAGGGTATAAAAAGAGAAATTTGTGTCCAGCTAAGAGCTTTCTGGTAGCCCGGAAGTAAGTAACAGAATTCACATTTCGTTGCATATGTTAAGGGTTTATGTGAAAATTGTGGGCTTTTATGTTATTGGATAACTACGAAACCAAAAAGAAGGTTATGCTAAGATTTTCAAATTTGATTTGGTGCCACACCAATACAAGCTTGCCAGATTTATTTCATATAATACCGCCAAAATTATTTTAAAAATCGCAAAATTGATATTGAAGTCAGCCCAATTCATTTTACAGTGACTTACTTTTTTTCTCCCTACAAAAAAAAAAAAAAAATCTTTAGATTTGGTATAGGGACTATTGTTGCTGTTTTTTAAGGTCAGAGTATTGGGATCTTACAGTAACACACACACACACACACACACACAAAAGGCGATATCATTCAGGAGCGTTTTAAATCTAATTATTTTCTTCAGGATCACAAACCAACTCCACTTTTTGTTAATGTTTCATTTATGCCACGCCTTTAACTGCATGGTGATATCGGCGGTTTTTTCCTTTGGAACATATTACCAATTTTAATGGTAACTCGTGTGCTATCATTGTGTTTCTGTTTCTCTTTGGATTTTATTAATTAGATTCACACTCTCATGCATACTTCCAGACTCTGGGGAATAATTTTGACTAAAGAAACATTCTCACCCACAGCCGGGAATCAAACCCGAAACTGTTCGCAAAGCAAGAACGTCAGTGCTTGTTAGCGTATTTGTCACATTCTCTCCATTTACCCATTAGTAATAGTATTATTTACTATATTACTGTATAAGCACTGTTTTAAACTGCATTTACAGTAACAATGTGCTATTCAAACATCAACACCACTACATAAAATATTAAGATGTATTTGCACTGGACTGCTGCATTTGATTAAAAAAGTTCTCTTAAACGTTTTCTGATACTCGTAAAATAAGAAATACATTTACGGGAGCAAGATGCGGCGAGAACGTGGTGACTGTCATCCTCTGGCAATCCTGGCCACAGAAGGGTGTGCATGAAGCCAAACTCTGCGCTAGACGCCATAAACGTAAATGAAATGACTGTGGTTCTCAGCGTCCCATTCTATACTGGGCGTGAAACACCGCTTAATTTTGCTCAGAGGCCTCTCTATCAGGCTTGAGGTTCTTTTACGGGACCCACGGCTTTACTTCCCTTCCGAAGGAAGCCATGCTAAGGATTTTTACGCCCGAAAAAATCCATCCTCCTTCTCCGGGTTTGAACCCACGACCTTGGGTATAGGAAGTCAGCATGGTAACCGCTACACCACGGAGGGCGACTAGTAAACGTAAAGCGAAAGCTGTTAATTACATACGATTTTGAGCAAATTATAACTTTAAAATAATAAACCACCAACATATGTAATAAAAATCTGATGTGTAGCATACACGTGACTTTCTCTACATCTCTGCAACAAATTATTGTTTAAAAGGTTATGCTTCTATTTACTTCATGCTAATCGAGAACAAATTAGCAGAAATAGTCTTATTATTTGTTTCTTTGTAAATAGGATAAAGTGATAGTCAAAAGCTGGTTGCTATGTGACTGAAGTTCCTTTGTTTGTATGGACAGGAGTTAACAAACTCCTGTATGGTAAAAAATATACGTTTTTAAAGGTGAAATAAAAAACAGGAAATATCTAATAAAAATGACCAACTGCACAAAAAAATGTATATAACATAAATTGTGTGTTTAACATTTTTGCGTGGTAAATTTTTGTGCATTTCTTACAGTTTAGCAGTTATGCAAAATTCCTTAAAATTCGTGCAGAATAAAGTAATCTTCAGAGGCTATTTCCAGAAAATTCGAGATATACATTTTATTTGTTAGGTAAATATCTTTAATATTCGATATTTTAATCAAAATCGTTAAGAGCCATTTCTGAGAAAATCAACATTTTCGAAAAAAAGTTCCATGTAAAGAGTAATTTGGAGTGGGGGGATTTTTCTCAAAATCTTCGTGTCGCATCCCCGGAAGATATGGAACTTAAATACCAAGTTTGGTATTTTACCCACTTTTGTTTTTGAGTTATCGGGTTCACAGACACACGGACCTTTTTCTGAAAATGCTTTTTTTTTTTTGGCTACATGGGACCCTGAAACATATTTCCGGTGACATCTGGGTATCGAATTTTTGTATGGAGTGAAATACTTTCTCTATACCTTATACACATAGTTCGTGTTGGATGGCAAATACTTAAATAAAAATTGCACAATGTGCACTCCCTTATTTCGCTTCTACTAACAAGGAAGCAATAATAATACTATTTCTGCTAATTTTTTCTCGATTAGCGTGAAGTAAATAGAAGCAAAACTTTTTAACAATAATTTGCTGTAGAGAAAGTCATGTGAATGGAGCACATCAGATGTTTAGTAAATCTGCTCGCCTGGAGAACACAGTACATTTCTTAGCATTGGAAAGAAATGTTTAAAACTTAACCCAAACGTTGGCCAAGTGACTCACTTTGTTGTGTTTTTCTCTCATTCAATTAGACGTTAACCCATAATAATTTATACTTAATATGTTTTGATTCAGAAAGCTAAGTCCTAGTAAGCTATAAATATAACGTTCACTTACTGTTCATCTTTTGGAAAGCTGAAAAAGCTTATGTCCTTATTTATATTTGAATTATTTCTGCAGTTAGGTGCTGGGCACCAATTGCCGCCTTTTCTCTTACTACTGCTCATTATAAGAGCAGTAAAACTTTAACAGTAAATAAATATTGTAACTTGTACATGTATAACATAACTGTTAGGAAGAATATAAGCTCAGCAGTTAAAACACACAATAACCTTAATAAACTGTATATTATGAGATGTGGAACTTCAGCAATACTCCGTCCCAATATGCGCATGCGTACTGAATTTTGGCGTACGGATTTCAGTCGAGTTTCCTTTCTGTATACTGTCTATTCCGTGCCCTGGCACTGAGTGCTTTTAAATTGTGTATACATGGCGGAGGTATTTTTAGCCCCCTTGAATTTTATAATTCATGCGCCTTTTGCGGAAATGTAGATGGAAGAATCTAACCGTCACGTGTCCCTGTCTTCAAACGGTAATAGTAACTCCAGCTGAATGGAGTTTGTTGTTGCAACATATGACTGGAAATTAATGCATTCTAAATACCATCTCACGCATAATAGAATTAAAACACAGTATATTAAATAACAACGAAAATAAAATAAAATTAGCTGTGAAACAGTTCAAGAGAATAAACTGATGTGTATATTCAGATAAATTTCTTCAATATTATCACAAATCTTTTTCTTAGCCCGCCTGGGTAGTGTGGTGGTAGCGTGTCTGCCTCACATTCAAAAGGTCGAGAGTTTGAATCTCGCTTAGGATGAGTTACCCGGATAAGGTTTCCCCCCCCCCACGGAGTTTTCCCTTATCCTGAGAAAACGAATATCGAGTAACTTTAAGCTCCATGGACCCCGAGATCATTTGAGCAACATTTCACCAATTTCATTCATCGTCCGATAAAAAAAAAACCCAACAACAACAACTTATTCTTCTATCTACTTGATATTAATAGATTTAAAAATGTTCAGAAAGGGTGTTATTATATATTAGTTCGTTGATACAATTGCTTTAGGGGAATTGTCGGTTTGGGCAGCTGAGGCGCCTTCTGATCTCAAGGTCGTGGGCTCAACCAGATTGATGATTTTAAGTGTGCTTAAAAGCCACAGCCCGGGATCAGTAGATTTACTGGCATGTAAAAGAGCTCCCATGGGACAAAATTACGGCACACTGGCGGCGCTGATATGATCCTGGCAGTTGACAGCGTCAATTAGCAAGCAAACAATTTATGTCCGCCTCTGTAGTGTGGTAATAGCGTTTCTGCATAAGCCGCCTCCTCAGGGGTTTTCTCATATCCTGAGAATGTCGGGAAACTTCAAGTTCCGTGCAGCATCATTTCACCCATTTAAAACACGTCCGATATGACGTACCAGGTTAACACACACACAAAGATTTTAATTGCGGATCACTGTCTGTTTATTTTGAAATTCCGTTCTTTTTGCATAAACACGAAGGGGGCGTGAATAAAAATGTTTCACTTTAGAAAATAATGTACCTGTAAGTATTTGGAAATTGAAACCAATTATTCAGTCGTTATTCAGAATGAGTGTGACCACGTGTTATTCATGGAAAGTTCAAGATACACATTTTGTCATGTAAGTTCTTAAGCACGTGGTATTTTAACCAAAATCGTTCGATATTTTTTAGAAAATAAATATAGTAAACATTTTTTCCTTGTGTAGTAATTTGAGGTAGGGGAATATTCTTGGATATTTTCATGTTGCATTCTTGGACGATAGTGAATGTAAACGTTTCGTATTTAACTACTAACGAAAACGACCTTTCGTTTTCGAGTTACGCTGTTCAGACACCCCAAACACTCGCCGGTCCCCAGGGCCGCGCTCGCTCAAGTGCTTCGTGGCGCAGGGGATCGTGGGTTCGAGTCCCGCCTTGTGCATATGTGTGTGTGTGTGTCTATGTTAGAAACAAAAGGCAAACGGTAATCAAACAGAAAAAACAGAGTAAATGTTAGAAAATTTAAAACGCAGGAAAAAGGAATACATCGCTGGAGTCCCGACAAGACTCCGGAACTGTATTATTAAAAAAAAGAACACACACACACACACACACACACACACATACACCGCACGTACACGTAGTAAAAGCGGGCGTTAAACACTATTAAAAAAAAACACACACAGCACCTTTTTGTGTACAGGGGCTGAAAACATGTATTTCGGGTGAAATTTCGGTATTGTATTTTTTGGTGGAGTCAATACTTTTTTGTTTACTGTAAATGTAGAGACAGAAACTAAAAATAGTATCCTTTATTTCCTTCTACCTAGTTCGGAAATATTTAACCTTATTCTCGAATTTTCCATTTTAACTACTTCCAACATTGTATCAGTTCTATCCAAATCTTTTGTATAACATGTAAACTCCACACAAGCACGGATCACCTTAAAACAAAAATTATGTTGGAAGCTCTGCTACCTAATTGTTCTTAAGATTGTAGGTATTTTAGTGAAGTGGGGAACATGTGTACAAATTTTATTCAAACTGCCCTTAAAAATTTAAGTCCATAGTTACATTGCTAGTGAATTATTTCTTGCATATGAATGGAAAAAGCGACAATAAAGGTGATCCACAGTAGCGAATCTAAAAAAATCTGATGTCTTCCATTCACATGACTTTCTCTACATCTCTGCAACAAATTATTCTTAAATGATTCACTTCCATTTACTTCATGCTAATCGGAACAAATTAGCAGAAATAGTCTTATTACTTGCTTCCTCGTAGAAGCGAAATAGGGGAGTACCATAGATTAAAGTGATAGTCAAAAGCTGGTTTCTATGTCACTGAAGTTCCTTTGTTTGTATGGACGGCAGTTGACAAATTCTGTATGAGAAAAGTATAAGTTTTTCAAAGCAGAAACAAAAAACAAGGAATGTCTCAAAAACGGTGAACTCCACGAAAAAATGTATATAACGTAAACTGTGTGTTTTAACGTGCTCTACATTTTTCGTGCAGTTATTCAAAATTCCGTAAAATTCATTCAGAATCAAGTACTCTTCAGAGTTTATTCCTAGAAAATTCAAGATATACATTTTATTTGTCAGGTATACCTTTAATATACGAATTTTTTATCAAAATCGTTAGAACCATTTTTGAGAAAATCAAAATTTTCGAAAAAAAAAGTTTCATGTAAAGGGTAGTTGGGGGTGGGGGATTTTTGTCAAAATCTTCATGTCGCATCCCTGGAAGATACTAAACTTAATACCAAGTTTGGTATTTTAGCGACTTTTCGTTTTTTGGGTTATCGTGTTCACAGACACACACACACGCGGACCTTTTTCCGAAAATACTTTTTTTTTAGATGATGGGGACCCTAAGACATGTATTTCCGGTTAAATCTCGGTATCGAATTTTTGAGTGGAGTGAAATACCTGCTCTATACACTATGTTCATAGTGCGTATAGAGAAAGTAAAAGAATAACAAAATGCCCTCATCATATGTTGATGAACAATTTTACTAATAGAAATTTGATTAAACCCACCAATAGCTCCAATAAATCCGGAGAGGATAACTATGAATTGAATGACCTAATTGTTGGTTAATATATGGGAAATTAATATTAATGAGGCAATTTTTTGAATTGATAAAATAATAAAACAGTTTATTCATGAAAATCCTTCAACTGTGTTTTTTACTTTCTCTATACGTACTATGCACATAATGTATAGAGAAGTTATAGTAATGCACCCAAAAATTCGATACTGAGATTTCACGGGAAATATATGTTTTGAGACCCCTTGAATCCAAAAAAGAATTTTTATGCATAATTAGAATTAGAGGATCATTACTGTATATACTCCTATGCTCGTACAAACCAAAAAAAAAAAATGTCCATGTGGGGGTGTGTGTGTGTGTGTGTGTGTCTGTGGGCAGTATAGCTCAAAAACGAAAAGTCAGTTGAAAACCAAACTTGGTATTTAGGTTTGGTATCTTCCAAGGATGCGACACGAAGATTACCCTAATTACCCTTTACATGAAACTTTTTCCGAAAAGTTTTATTGTCTCGATTTTGATTAAAGTATAGTATATTAAAGATGTTTATATAACAAATAAAGTGTATACCTTGAATTTTCTGGAAATAAGACTTATGGATGAATTTTACGGAATTTTGCATAACTGCTAAATCGTAAGTAGGGCCACACAAAAAACGTAGAGCACGTTAAAACACGCAATTTATGTTATATTAATTTTTTTCGTGGAGTTGATACTTTTTTTTCGATATTCCTTGTTTTTTGTTTCAGCTTTGATACTTTTCTCATACAGGAATTTGTCAACCCCTGTCCATACAAACAAAGGAACTTCAGTTACATAGCAACCAGTTTTTGGCTATCACTTTAACATATGGTATTCCCTTATTTCGCTTCTACTTACAAGGAAGCAAGTAATAAGACTATTTCTGCTAATTTTTTTTCTCGATTAGCACGAAGTAAATAGAAGCATAAGCTTTTTAAAACTAATTTTTTGTAGAGACCTAGAGAAAGTCATGTGAATGGAAAACAATATTTTTTACATAGCAGAAGATAAAAGTTGTAACAATGTTGCTGTTTATTTTGCTCCCTATCTACTACTGCCACGCAAGCTATTGTAGCTCCCCACCTGTTTGTGTATTCAAATCGAAAATCACGTGTATTATGCTTGCAAATAGACGTGAACAATCAAGTTGCGCAGCACAAAGAGTGGTGGGGAAAGAGGCGGAGTCGCCAAGCGATAGCAATACAGGAAGACAGCAGAGGGATGATACGTCACACAACAAACACTTGCATATTATTTATTACTAGACATCGGTTTGTGTGTACCAAAGATATCCAAATAATGTGTGCATTTATGCCGTGAAAGTCGTTATACTCTATAATTACTTTCTCTAGCACCTATGTACAATGAACATAGTAGATAGTGAAGATATTGTATTCCATCCAAAAATTGGGTACCGAAAATACATATTTTCAGACTCCCGGAATCCAAAAACGCAAACAAAACAAAAGCGCATTTTAGAAAAATGTCTGTGCGCGCGTGTGTGTGGAGTGGGCAGGACAGCTAAAAAATGAAAAGTCCTTTAAATACCAAACTTCGAATGTAAGTTCAGTATTTTCAGTATTTACGTGGAATTGATCGTTTTTTATATATTCATTGGTTTTTGATTTCACTTTGAAAAACGTGTACTTTTCTCTTACAGGAATTTGTCAACTGCTGTCCATACAAACAAAGGAACTTCAGTCACATAGCAAGCAGCTTTTGATTATCACTTTAACCTATGGTACTCTCTTATTTCTCTTCTGCTTACAGGGAATCAAGTAGTAAAACTATTTGTGCTATTTTTTCTCGATTGACATGAAGTAAATAGAAGCATACTTTTTTTAACATAATTTGTTGCAGAAATGTAGAGAAAGTCATGTGAATGGAACACATCAGATGTTTTGTACTGTAACTCACGTACTCTGTGACTAGAGCGTTATTTTGGAACTGTGTAACTGGAACCATAGTTATTTTTTAAACCGTTTCATTCCCGAAATCATTTGGAAATATGGTTAAGGTTGTTTGCAGAAAATAACCGAAAGGTTGTATAGTAACTAGGTGGATGTAAATATACGCTATAGCATTACTTCCCTAGTTAAAAACAGATATCTTTCCATGAACTCCTTTCAATATTTCAGATGTGGAATGACTATAGTTTTTATAAATATTTCCCCACACTTTTTGAGTAAATCCTTAAAGGGGAGATTATACCCTGTAGAGAAGGTTTGATCCCACTTATTTTGAAATATTTTTTCGTTAAGTTATGCACCAAGTTGATTTGACGATTGTTGTAAATACTGCATGGGTCAACAAATTTGGTCTTCCCAATTCTTTTTTTCAATTCCTTCACTTTCTTTGTTTTCTACTTTCACCGGAGGTGACAGGCAAACGATTTTCAGGTTGGGGATATTACATAACTAATTGCATATTTGTGCGCTCTTTCAGAAAAAATAGCCTCTCACAACACT
The DNA here is from genome assembly GCA_030762935.1 of Hymenopus coronatus. Lineage (NCBI taxonomy): Eukaryota > Metazoa > Arthropoda > Insecta > Mantodea > Hymenopodidae > Hymenopus > Hymenopus coronatus. Next base: position 133,053,828 of record CM060894.1, read on the forward strand.
TTCTGCCACTAAAATTTAGAACTGCACTATAAACTTACTTTCATTAAGATAGTCGAACAGAGTCTTACATTTCTTCAGTACTCGAGCATTTAAGAAACAAACACCTTTCCATGAACTACTTTTAGTACCTATTTAAAACGTAGAATAAACATGGTTTTGTAAATATTTTTACTCTGTTTGAGAAAATCCGTTAAATACACCTAATTTCTAATTTATGCTTTCCGACCATATGATTCACATGTTTGCATTTCATTTTCGCTTATAGTAATTTTAATAAGAAAATAATGGTCTTTTTTTATGTTTTTTGTTTATTGTTGTTAAGTCGCTTATCAAGGAGGACACCGTAATAATTATTGTGTTAAGTATTGTTCTACTTCTAGATGGATACCAATTTAGCGCTTTTGGGGTTTCCTTTGCTTTTATGTAATTGTGTAATATTGAATAGCAATGTTACATAAAACGTTGCTACAGATTAGGTGTTTTTGTCAAAGGGATTCAAATGCGAACATAAATTGCAAGTCGCATACATCCAGACAGCTGCGGGGAAACGGTTGTGTGTAACCTCTTTTTCTTTTGAGACTTAAACGTGTTTTGATTGGGCAGATATATCGGAAGCTGAAAGCCCAGTTACTTTTGAGTTTCCCGACATTCGTCTTCTAACGGAAAACTCCCTGGAAGGGGAACTTAGCATATAACTCACTCTAACCCAGATTTGTACTTCCTTAATTCTTGTAAATTAAATTTACAGCAGCCATTTCTACCCATTAGAAATTCGCATACATGTTTTATATATTGTATTGTATTTAAAAAGTAATTTTTCATATACGTAACAATTTGGCTAGAAGTGATTTCAAACTTGGCAATACCCACTTAGATCACCGTGCGGAATCAACGTCCACATGAAGCCTGGAGGAATAAATGGTTCCCGATGACCGAAGTTATAAGATCTTGCGAATGAAAAGAAGTACGAAGAATCGGAAACTTCAAGCATATTCCGTAGAAAATTGCATTCAAACATCCTATAATAGGTCCAAATCAGCTAATGGTAGAAACAATTCTTTGCCAGAAATGGTCTATTTTGATAGCTTCTATTGTTTTTGTTGAAGTAAATATTTGTCTATTTCTTGTGGTTTCGTAAATATACAACACTCAATCAGAATGAATTTGTCTTTACAGGTTCTTCATGTAAAAGTGTTAAACCGTGATATTTTAATCAAAATCGTTAGTATTTTTCTTTAGTTAAAATGACGAAATGTGTTCCGTATGAAGAGTAGCTTCGGTCAGAAATCGAACTTTGTATGTCATACTAATTAGTTCTACCTAAAATCGACAAGTGGAGTAAAAAGCCACTTCGTAAGTTTTAGTGTAAGAAACTGTGGAAATGTGTTCTCGGATGCTGTAGGGTCTATAGTGAAGAGATTTCTCTGTCCGACACATGTATGTCGACCACATTTCTACTTGGCGAGTTAAAAGCAAGCACATGATTTATGAAGCTCCTGGCACCTCATGTCTTGAATGGCATGATTACGACATACACCGTCTTGTACATTCCCGTAATGTTTATGTGAATAATACACACTAGAGTGTAATTATGAGGTCACCGGAGACGTTCAACTGGCTCGTGAATAATGGACGATAGAAACAGGATAACAAAACTGTTGGGCAGATTGGATCATAACAACCTTGTCATTCTAATTACAACCATTGCTACGAGTATCCTTGCCACCTCAACCAGCGTTGTTTTAAAAAAAAACAATACAAATCTTGATAATTAAAGCCCACCTACGCAGCAAATTGATTTGACTAATTCTTGTAAATACTGTATGAGAATCAAAGAATTTGGTCCCTCCATTTGTTTTCTGTTCCAACTTCTCTAAAGCTTGATTATGCTAGGCAAACTTCCACCAACATTTTGAGATGTATTGAGTCCAAAGAGCATTTTTAGAATAGGATCCTTGTGTAATCCTACGCGCATAGCTGATTTCTGAAGCGAAACGTTGAATAAATGCTAAATCTAAGTCAGAAATCTTCCATGGATGCGATATGAACACCGCACCCCACCATTAACACGTAAACTGCTCTTCAGGAAGTTGGAAAACGTTGCATATTTATTATTTTTTTTTCAAAAACTGTTCTAGCAAAGTATCACTTCTTTCACATACAGACATGAATACATTTTAATATCTTGAATTTTCTATAAATAGAAAGACCCCTTTGTCTGCTTAAACTTATTTAACTGTGTGTTACGAAATTTTGAAATATGGTATTTGAACTATGAAATTGACGAAAATTTGGCTTCCACTTTCTTCCTGGAACACACGTATCAAAGAAGCAAGAAACACCACTCACTAGTCTATACATAGTTTTCTATTCCATATTTTATGGTTCATAACATAGTGGGAAATATTATTCCGCAGCCATAAAACGCGAATAATATAATTTACGTGAGGGAGTTGGCCTAGCAATTGACGAGGTCCATTACTGAATGTTCGCGTCCATTTGCTGCTCATTACTACAGGTGCAATCAAAGCTTTGCATTTAGTGATCACAGATACACCAACTATTATCTGTGTCAAGTTATTTCAGTCCTGATGTCAACACATGGGAGGGACGAGAGAACGAGACAGAAGCAGAAGAGCGTTGATTGGTTCAACTTTTACGTGGATGCATATTGTAACAGCCTCCTAAAAGTACAGTAATAGTTTTCAGATCACTGCTCTACGCGAGTTAGTTTCGGAGAGAAAAGTGTGCAAATGCTTCGATTCTTATAAAAGGTAATAGTCCGACATTTTATCCATATCCGACACATACCAACCAGATGGCTCTGGGTTCGTGAATTCTGAAAGGAATATTTACAATAGACGTACACATTCTATATATATATAAAACGGCGAAATTATATATATAGGCTTTATTAACTTATTACTGTTAAATAACATGCAGCTAACTTATATTACTAAAGAACATTGGTATTATATACACAATAAGTTACAAGCCTGTACCAGACAGCTCTTTAAAACAACCGGTAATTCTCGAGGTGAATGCTGATTAAGCTGTTATTGTTTATAGTGCAGGGTCGCCTCTGATAATGTGTTATTTAAGACTGTATTGCCTGTACATCTCGCATGCCTCACAAGCCCAGAGGACTTGCTATATGCAGTTTAAAAGCAGTAAGCTTTTGATCATGGATGATTAGCCGTAATAAAATACAACCGAGGCAAGTGTCGAGAGGCGAATGGTCGCGCATTGTTTCGCGGTGCATAAAGAAAGAAACGCCGAATCGGCCATAAAGAATATCGAAAAAGAAACGGGTGATCTCCTTGGCGTTTCTGCATTTAGTGTACATAGTGTTAGAATGGAACAGCAAGCATCCGGAAGCCTAAGAACACCGGGGAAATCGCATAAATATAAAAAACGTTCGGTGAAATACGATGATTTTGCGAAAAGTGCTATTCGCGGTAAAGTTTATGATTGTTTTTTCAGAAATGAACCATCGACTCTAAATAAAAGTTTGCATGCAGTACATTCTGACACAGAATTGCCACATTTCTCAAAGTTGCTGCTATATATCGCTAGTGTTACAAAACTTATGTCCACACATGTACCGTTAACACGTGGCGAGTTGAGCCAGCTACGCCTTGTTGACATCAGGACTGAGCCAGGAGCCAGGAGCAGGAACTAGTCGCCCGAGTGTACTCGGGCGGGGGCAAATCACCACGGTACCTATCCGCTTTTCTTGCGGATTTACCCGTGTGATATAGTAGATGTAGTCTTATGCAAGCGTTTTTGTCAATGTCAAAGTAGTTGGGCAGGGTGTTCCCTCTGTGCAGCCGGCGCGGGCTGGCTTACCTATCTGAGTGGCCACCCACCCAGAGAGGGACCAGGCCCGATGTTGCTTACCTTGGCCAGCCGCTTGCGGGCTGTCAAGGAAAGCAGTGCCGGCTAGCGGGGAGACATGAAGGGATATCAGGACTGAACTAACTTGACACAGATTATATAGCGTACTGCAGTCACCGTCAAATATAAGCCTTTGTCATGTTCATGTTGAAAACAACACTCAAAGCGTTAAAAACACCTCCTTTACCATAAAGTCGTAAAAAGACTTCCGCGCCCGTATATTTTAGGGGCAATCCGTAAAGCCGTGTATTTCATTTTTATTACATTTATTAGCGCGGTTTGGCACAGCTTTTATTCCTATTTTTGTGCACAATGTATAAAGTATTTACTTTTCATAGATTAATATCCCGCGTTTTTGTATCAGAGTGCACACACGTGCCACGCAATGAACACCCACATTTCAGTTTTTTGTTCCGTAATACAATATGCATATTTGGTTCCATGATACTATACCCTCCAGGAGCCAGGAGCAGGAACTAGTCGCCCGAGTGTACTCGGGCGGGGGCAAATCACCACGGTACCTCTCCGCTTTTCTCGCGGATTTACCCGTGTGATATAAAAGCTGTAGTCTTGCGCAAGCGTTTATGTCTGTGTCGAAGTAATGTGGGCAGGGTGTTTCCCTCTGTGCAGCCGGCGCGGACTGGCTTACCTACCGGAGTGGTCACCCACCCAGAGAGGGACCAGGCCCGATGCTGCTTAACTTGGCCAGCCGCTTGCGGGCTGTCAAGGAAAGCAGTGCCGGCTAGCGGGGAGAACTGAAAGGATGTAGGTACGGGGTGGGGGAAAGCCAGTGTTGCAGATCTGGTCGCAGCACAACTGGACGGTCACCCGTCCGAGTTGTGACCGGGCCCGATGCTGCTTAACTTGGCGGTTAGTACTGTAAAGAAGGGAGAGGCGGCCGAAAAACTACCATCCCAAGGCGCCCTTGGGAAGGCGGTAGCTTACGCGTCTCCTAGGCAGCGTGTGGTCGTAAAGACCGAGAGTGTTCACCTGAGGATTTGGATGAGGAGCAAGTTTAGTGTATATTGTGCGAGCTCTTTCTCGCACAACGTCCACTATGTAAAGGATTCCGGAATGGGAATGGAGAATGTGGGACGGGAATCTACGGTCTGTGCCATATATCATCCTCAATGCCCTGTTTTGCACGGTCTGCAGTCTGCGGATGGTGGAACGAACCACCGAACCCCACAGCTCGCAGCCGTACAGCATCAGGGGCGGGATGACCGCGCGGTACAGCCGTAGTTTTAGGTATGTAGGCATGGCGGAGCAGAAGATGGGAAACAACTGCCGTAGGGCAGCGTGTCCCATACCGACCTTCTCCCTGACATGTGGAGTGAAAGTAAGGCCGCGGTCGAGGAGAACTCCAAGGTATTTGGCGGTGCGGACCCAGGGGATCCGCCGTCGCAACCTCAGCGACCTCTCCGGCTGCCAGCCACGGACTTTAGCCAGCAGTAGAGCTGAGCTCTTCTGCGGGCTGATGGCCATCCGCCACTGTTCACTCCATCTGCCTATGGCCTGGAGCTGTCTCTGTAGCGGGGAGAAGCAATATCGGGCGTTCTTGACGATGTCCTCATAATGGCACGTAACTGTACTGGGTTCTGTGGGGAAGTAGGACATGTAGGCGGCAAAGAGTAACGGCGACAGCACGCTGCCTTCCGGCACTGGAATGCCTCCCCTCCACCCTCACCCTGAAAGTGCGGTCCCGAAGGAAGCTACTAAGCAGGTGAAGGTAGGGGGAAGGGATTTCTGCGTTCTTGAGTTTGTACAAGAGTCCCTGATGCCATGTGGTGGCGAAGGCCTTTTCCACGTCCAAGAGCACCGCGACTGTTTTGAAGTTGTCCTGGAAGCCCAGGGCAGCCTTCTCAGCCAGTCGCAGCAACTGCAGGGTTGTGGAATGTCCAGTACGGAAACCAAACTGGTGATCCGGGAGTAGGAGTCTCTCCTCGAAGAGAGGGGTGAGGCGAGGTAGGAGTAACCGCTCGAATACTTTCGAGACGATCGGAAGTAAGCTAATAGATCTATAGCTTGACGGGAAGACCGGGTCCTTGCCTGGTTTCAAAATGCATACTACCCTCGCCTCCTTCCAACACGTTGGAAAGTGATGTAGGTGTAGGCATGCATTGTAAATCCACGTCAGGTAGATTACGGCCTTTCGGGGTAGGTGCTGGAGCATAGGCGCCGTGACGCCATCATGCCCAGGGGCTTTGTTAGGCTTTAGGTTGGTGAGTTGGGAAGCCACCTCTTTCGGGGTGACTAAAGGAATGCGGATCTCATCGTGGGGCGGCGGGGGCTCCTCGTAGAGGCAGTCTACCGTCGCTTCCACGAGCTCAGTAAAGTCCTCGTCCTGGGGGTCTTCGCGGGGTTCGAATTGAGACTCCAGATAATCTGCGAAATCCGTGGCTTTATCCTGGGGCTCAAAAGAGTCTCCCACGGGTGCCATGGATGGGATGCTGAAACTGACTTTTGTCTTTCCTGAGGGATCGGATGATCCTCCAGGGTTGTTTCTCTTCCAGGTTTACATTTGCCATTGTGTGTTCCCAGGCTGCTTTGCGGTGCGCGCGAAGCAGGCACCTTGCCAGGGATTTGAACCGCTGGTACACTACTTGGATCCTGGGATGGCGGAAGCGCTGCCATAGCTTCCGTATGGTTGCCTTGGCTTTTAGCAGCTGACGGAGTTCATTAGGTATGGTTCTCGGGTTAGGTTTGTTAGATAGGATGCGGTAGGTATGCGCGCGTACCATATTCAGGAGTTGCCGGGAGAAGGCCGTGGCTGCCGCTTCCAGCGCTTCGATGGAATCGATGCGAGGTCGCGGGTCCACTGTTTGGTTTAGGTCTAGGACGGCTGCGTCCCAGTCGATCTCATTTATCCAGTCTGGTGTTACCAGAGCTGATACGGTTTCGGTTGTATCCACCACGACAGGGTCATGGTCGGAGTCCAACTCGTTGACCGCCGAGAGGCCTAGATGAAATGGTATGTTCTTGGTGATTATGATGTCAAGAACATCCGGTCTGCCACGAGGTCCTCTCGGTCCGTGCGCGACGAGGGCGGGGTTGCCGCTGATGCGGTAGAGCCCGCGGCCTCCGGGGTTGTTGGTGCGGCTATGCCAGAGGGCATGTTTCTCGTTAAGATCTCCTGCGATGCATACCACTGGGTGAAGGTTCAGTAGGGTGGTGTAGTCCGCTTCATGGAAGCGGTGGTTTGGTGGGTCATATGCAGCTATCAGCAGCGCGTCGAGCCCGCCAACGGCAAGCCGGATTGCACAGGCCTCCACGTGCTGTAGTGCTGGGAGTTGGACAGGAGTATGGGTTATGTGGTTCTTAATGAAGATAGCTGTACCGCCACCCTGTCGGCCGACCCGATCGGACCGATGGGTGACGTAACTAGGCAGCGAGAAGTCAGTAACAGCATCCAGATGGGTTTCGCAATGGTCTCCGAACGAATCTAGAGGCCATTACTTAGCGAAACCCGGGTACAACTGCTCCAAGATTTGGAGGAACAGGGTGTGTTTCTGGAAGGGGGAGAGTCTGGGGTCACTGTACTGCAACTTAAAGTTTCGCAGTATAGGTAGGACCTTACTTAGGAGGTCACCGAACCACAGGGCTAGGTCCTGAAGTTCATCCAGGTCCGCCTGTGGGATGGCCGCCGTAAAGGCCGAGGAAGGTGCAGCGGGAGCTACCGGCGGGGTTACTGCTGGGGTCTCCGCTGCTGGTGTTGTGGCGGGGGCTACCAGCGGGGTCGCCGCTGTAGTCTCCGCTGTCGGTAAAGTGGCGGGAGCTGCTGGAGCTTCCGTGACTGGTAGGTGTTGGAATGCTGGGGACGTGGCCTGGGGCCTCTCAGAGGTGGGAGCCTCTGATTGGCCGGGCGCCCGACGGTTCTTCTTCCCTCTCTTCTTGGACTTCTTTTATGAAGTCCGGCGTGGGCCCTCTGCCGAGGGCGTCGGAGCGGCTTCCTCCGTCGATGAAGGCGGACCAGGTTGGGAGGTTGGGGTCTCCGTCGAGGACGGAGCTGGCACAGTCTCTGCAGTGACTACGGGGTGGGAGTTGCTGCTGCCTCTGTGGCGCGCAACGTTCCCTCAGCGTGGTCGAGTGCCGACGCAAAGGACACCCCGGGGCGCACAGTAGCTGGCTCCTGGGGGCCTCCACGGCGGCTCTCGACCAGGCGCTTCCGCACCTTGCAGGCTTTGTATGTGCCCACATGCGCCTCATCACAGTTCGCACAGTGGCGAGCTTCATAGGGCTTTGTGCAGTCCCTCAGCAAATGGGCGTCACCACACCGCAGGCATGCGAGCTTGCGCTCGCACACACTGCTGGAGTGATTGAATCCCATGCACCTATGGCACTGCACAGGTCCTTCTTTGCCGTGGTATCTTTCGATACGCACGACGGTGAAGATTAGCCGACGGACAGCGTCTATCGGTTGGACTGTCTGGGCGCGTTCCTTTGGAAAGGAATAAGGGCATAGGCACTCGCTGAATGCCGTCATCTGTTGCCACCGTCTTACTGAGACGTGCCACGGAGGTAGGGGTAATACCATACTCGTCCTGAAGCGCCGCCTTGACGTCCTCAGGGGTACAGTCGGAGTCAAGGCCCCGTATAATCCTACGCTCCACGTAGGGCCGCTGCAGCGAGTAGCTGTAGAACGGGATTTCTTCGTCCCGTAATACGGCCTTCGCTGCCTCGAAGTCCCTTTCCGAGGAGGTATGGAGGTGGACTTTCTTTAGTTTCCGCTGGGCCTCGAAGGGGCCCCTAAGTTTCGTTGACAGCTTTCTCATTACCACAACGTGGTTGCGGAAAGCGTCGGCTACTATAGGCGGATTTTATGCCCCCCTTGGGTTGGGGGTTGGTTGTTTCCCTGTGGTGGTGTGGTTGGGTTGGGGGAGGAACGGCCATTTCTGCGGCCCCCCGCGTGGACAGTTATCCACGGCCCGTCAGGTTCGACGTCGGTGTCGGAGTCACGCATAGCAATGGTGTAAGGACTGGTGGGGTCCGGAGTAGATTCACACTCAACTGCAACCAGGCGGTGTGGCGAAGATGGTTTTCGCCTGTTACTGCCGCCAGTAGACGTCCTGCTTCGCTTTCGCGAAGGTTCGGCCGTCTATGGGGAGGGAGCAGGATTGCTGGTGCTGGGCTGCTGTCCATCATTGCTGGTCATAGTAGGCGCGGTTGCCCTTCGGCAGTTCACAGAGGACCGGACCTCCTTTGAGGAGGCGCCTGTGCGAGCCATATCGACTCGAGGTTTCAGGCCAACGGCCTTCACCCTTGGCTTTGGCCTTACGAACCCGCTGTATCAGTGGTCTGTCGGTCTTGTCAGGTCAAGGAAAAGAAAGAAGACAGTAGAAGAGGAGTAAGAAGTAGGGGTGTTCCTGCTCTTTACGAATTGACAGCAAGCTGTCTGTGGGGGCCGCTCGCGCACTGGCGGCGGAGCGGCAAGCTAGAAGAGCGTCAAAGCCCACTGCGTTGCCGCTGTATGTAAGCCGAGCACCCGCAGGTGTCGGAGCTGCAAGCTAGTAGAGGGACGAATGCCCACTGCGTTGCCGCTGGGGGGAAGTGCTGCCGTGGCTCGTGCCGCTGCTGCTGCCAGGTCCGCCGGTAGGTGGTGCGCCGTAGCTGCTGCGCAGAGAACCCTCTGGAGATGAGGCCAGGTGGCGAATGAATGTACTATAGCCCTAACCATCCGACAATGTGGCGACCGCTCGTTGTTTGTAACAAGACTGCGCTCCATGTCGTATAATGTAAATCTTTGTTTTCTCAACTAGTAGCTCTTAAAACGGCACCAAACAGTTAAAAGGACATTTATCCTGTGAAGCTTTTGCAGTTAAGGAAGCATTGCAGCACAGCATTCAAAATGCCGATCAGACAGAATATGTAGTTTACACTGATTCACTAAGCACAATTCTTGCCACTCAGAATCTAAGTCCTACGCATCCTTTAATAAATGACATACTTCACCTATATTCTACCACTCAGCGCTCTGGAGAACAAGTAATCCTCACTTGGGTACCGTCACATGCAAATATCGATGGAAATGAAAACGCCGATAAAGCTGCAAAGGAAGCCACCCGACATCCCGTCAGTGACCACGGAATAACTTGTACACATCAAAACGTCATTAGATACACCAAACAACTGTTTATAGAAAACTGGAAAACGACATGGTCAACATCCCACAGCAAACTGCAGCAGTTGACACTAGGAGGTGTTGGCTACAGATAAATCTGCAGGCTACCTCCACGTCTTCTGCCAGGTCAGGGTAATACCCTCTACTGGCCGTGAAAGGGTGATAATTGGGGAAGGTAATCATGGAAAGAGGTTTGTTTTTGGAGTTGACCTTTTTTTCCTCCTGAACGAAGTGAGCCCTCGGGAGTTGCTTGTAGGTGTACTTGGATGGTTGGGTGTTGTTGGCCACTTTTTTTTTTTTTTTAACCTCGGGTATTAAGGAAGTGAGCTTTTGGAGGGAATGTTAAACAGGAGAATGGGTGTTATGTGATTGGTGTAGTTGCCTAGCACAAGTCTGGGGCGTTTGTATGTCTCTCCGGGGTCAATGTCATACTCACCGAGTCCCCGGATGAGCGCATTGAAGCTGTAGGGGAGTTTATCAAAGAAGGGCTTGGATAGCGAGAGGATATGGTCTAGTACAGAGGGGAAATTTAGGTCTTTTTGGATGTTGGCGTTCGGTGTATAGTAGGGGGAGGAGGTTGCAATGCGCAGGTAACGGGATTGGAGAACCTCTAGCTGTCGGAGGTGGGAGCGGGCGGCCACTCCCCATACTTGGCAGGCATAAGTAAAGGTCGGTCTAATTACCAACAGCGTAATAGCTGAACAAAGCACTCCCCTCATCCCATAGGGACAGGTCTATCAAAATTACCACCATATTTAAATAAATAAATAAACACCAGCGGAAGAAAGGATGCTGCTCCTGAAAATGCAACCGCTCGAGGAGCCTACCAGCGCTACATCCTTAACACCAACACTCGAAACCTCAAACAAAACCTTAACCATCACCTCATTCCTGTGGTTAAACCCTTACCAGGGCAGGTACACAGCAACACCCAGGCTCACCACGAGCCTACCAGACACGCACGCACGCACATGCTTGTACAGTAGAAATTTCTTTAATGCCATTTTGGACTTCCTGTTATACAGAGGGTACAACATGGCCATTCGTCTACTGGTACGATTGGCAACCTCCTGGATGTGAGCCTTCCAGGTCAGCCTCATATTCAGTGTAACGCCCAGGTACTTTACATGGGTCCTCCATTGTACGTCCTCCCCGGCCAACCGGATGGGTTGTACGTCCTGGGTCCTGCATCTGGAGAAGGTGATGGCGTGGCTCTTTTGTGGATGTATCTTTAATCTCCATCTGTTAAACCATGTTGTTAGGAGGTCGGCGTGTTCCTGGACTCTCCGGACTGCCATCAAGCCATTCAAGGACTATTATGTATTAGGCATTTATTTTACTGCTTTAGGCGATGATTTTTGCCGGCAGAAGTTACTGCTGTGTCATCCGCAAAGAGGTACAGCGTGCAGCGAGGCATCTCAGGTAGGGTGTTGATATACAAGAGGAAAAGCGTGGGACCCAGGACGCTGCCCTGGGGTACTCCAGCTCGGATAGGATGGGGGGGGGGAGGAAATGGCATCCTCGTAGCAGACCGAGAAGGTGCGTCCTTCCAGATAGGATTTGGGTAAATGGATCAGGTATGGGGGTATGCGGTAATGGATTAGTCGAGAGAGAAGCCCCTCGTGCCACACGCTGTCAAATGCCCTGGATACGTCCAGCAGTAATGCAGAGACGTGGTGTCTGCGGTTAAAATTTGTGATAATCTCGTCAATCATCCGAAGCAATTGGTGGACCGTGGAGTCCGCACAGCAAACTGCTTGATGCCCGAACCGGATCGACCAATTTCTTTGAACCCCTCCGAAAATTAGAACGTCGTGAGCAAACAGCAATTACCCGCCTCAGAATTGTACACTGCAAACTGACACATTCCTTCATCATTAATAAAGATCCAGAATCAAAATGTGAGACCTGCAACACACCACTTACTGTCCAATATATCCTGCTGCAGTGTCCGAAATACACCAAACAGAGCCTTCAGGCCGGCTTCAGTGACTTACCAAGTGCTCTACATAACTATCAGACAATTAAAAAGACAATAGTATTTGTAAGACAATGTAAACTTTTTGGGTTATTGTGAAGCTAAATGTAACCATTTTGTATTTTACCAATGTGTAAATAATTATTTTGTGTACAATTTGAAAGGTCGCGAAATGACGATGCTGTTAAAGCGACCCAAAATAAATTATATTGCAACAACATTCCATGCCGGTACCAGAGCTTCACAGGAAGCAATCCAGGGAAGGTAAAATAAAATCTTAAACTACGTGTCATGTACTGATGGCCCACCACAATAAGGCAAGGTAGAGGAATGCGTAAGCACTTAAGTAAACACTTTTGCTGTCCACATGATGTTTATGCTCGACATCTGGATATGACAAGTTCATCTAAAATACACGGTGTTGTTACATAACCTCAATCACTGTTCTAATTACCTCCCTTGGTTCACTGTGGATACTTTGCCCCTTCTTTCGAACTGCAGCCATATTTAAATATTAAACCAAGAATAAAAGTAACAAAATATTATATACCTGTAGTACTATATGCCGTAGCGCGTGTTAGCAGAGAAAGCCAAATAATGCATAATGCATCACTGCAGTTACTGAAACGAGCATTAAATCTGGCAGCAATAGGTTGGTTCATATGCACACGTAGTAAACGTAAACAGATCTACTAGTACGTGACCAGATAACAGTTAAAGCCCCCCCCCCCTCGCTCGCTCAGCCCTCAAGCCCCGCTTGCCTTCTTGTGTTGGGTGGACAGTATCTACAACTGAAATGTGCACTAAGTTTGCTGGTATTCATTTCGAGCATGTTTTCGCATATTAATGGGGTTGCTAATAAAGTAAGCAGAGATGAACTCTTCTATGGTCAGAATTTAAACAAGTAGTATGTATCCAACTATTTCCCATCCATTTACTTTGGGACATCTGCTTTAGATGGGAAAATATATTCAATAAGAAGGCCAACTCGCCCGGAGGTCCCGGCTGGGGCGGGGAACTTATCTTTAACCGGAATTATTCCCTAATCCCCACAGAGTCCGGAAATATGTATGTGAGAATGAATGTGTGCGTGTTTGAGGAAAATAAAAACGATTTAAACCCAACGTTTAGAACCTACAGACAACTTGTTTCTAGTGCAAAGCCCCCGATATGACCTTACACTTTAAAGGGGGCTTTATAAATGGAACAATTAAACAACAACAGCATTGAGCGGTGTACCCATCACCATTCCTGTGAATCATTGCTTACTAAGCCGAGTATTCTAATGTTGAATTCATTGTTTGTGTTTGACTGCCTCTTATTTGGTTAGAAAACGGTTATTAAATATTTTGAGGTTGACCACCATCATAATATGAGAAGTAGTTCTGTGTTTAATGTTAAGATACAAGTAAACTTTGTTTTGAAATCCTTTAAGAACTCACTAAAGTGCATTTTGCTGTCAAATCTTATTGTTTTAAAGCATTTAGGCTAATGCCTTATTTTTATGGGAGGTTGTTATATTTGATGTTGCTATATAATATTCTTATTTTGGCATCTATCTGTCTGTCTGTCTATGTCTGTATAAAAGCAAAGTACAATTAAAAGCCCTTGCCCCACAAAAAATAAAAGATAACTTGATTAAGAATATTTGGAACTTAGCTCCTCCTCAACATGAGGGCTGGAAAGAGGAAAGAAAAAACAAACAATATGCTCACGTTCGCAACATAACTAATCAGTATTATTTAACGAATTCTATATTTAGCGGATTTATTTTAGTAAAGAAGTATTTTGGGCTGGCTCAGAACATCTGCCTGCTGTGGAAATTCATCCTAGCGAAGATTATTCCATATTCTCCACAGGGCCTGGAAGTAAGAATGAGAGCCTTAACGCGCGCGTGTGTATGTGTGCGTGTGTGTGTGTTAATTGTTAATGTACACTATAGTTAACGCCAGTGTCAACTGGCAGAATGTTCCAAAGGTAAAAAGCCGCGATGTGACCACAGCAGTAAAGGCAGTAAGGATACTGCCTTATAAATGGAACAATTGGGTAGAGTTAAGTTACAACGAAGGATACGTACGATCCATGTGCTCAACATTTTGAATATACCGGTTTCTTTATCAGCTACAAATTGACATTTTGGATAAGTTAACAAAACTAGTATTAGTACTACGAGATGTTTCCCATGTGTGCTTGGAGAAACGATTTCTTTTTAAGCATTGCAGTGTATTATTTTGGTTGCGCGAAGTAAGCGAGTGCAGCCGAGAACGGCAAATGAAACTTTGCCTCAAGGGAATTTCAAGGAATGTATGTTACGTAAGAAAATATCTGCCCAACTTTATCATGCCCTATGGACCACAAGTTTAAAGCAATGATGGGCACGTGGTTAAAATGAAATGGATGGTTCGCCTTTTGCTATGCTTGACATCCTCTGTAGTTTTGGGAAAAGTTATCTTTCCCAGGATACGCCAGCTATCTCGTTTCTAGTTACGATGAGACCTTGGAAAAAGTGGAGAGCAAATCCTTTCTATTTAAAGAAGTGAGTTTTTTTGTTGCCGAAACATAGCGCCATGCCACCATGCTTGTGTTATGAAACGGCTGCTCATAACGCTAAATTTGAGGTGCGACTTGGCAATGGCTTAAGTGGAACCGAATCCGGATTACCAGACATTAGACCACAGCTGCCGGCGCGTTTAGTTTGTGGCTTACCATAGTTATGATAACATTTATTTGCGTTGTGTTTAGAAATACTATTAAAACTCATAACTAGGCCTCGGATAGTTATGCATTAAAAACGTAAACCATATATGCAATTATGCGGTTTAAAACAGCGGTATATGTATTAACAACCTAGAAAATTTGTGCTTTCCAAAATCTCAAAAACTTGGTGCAATAATAATGTTTAAAAATCGAGTTCATTTAATATTCGTTATATTGGAATATACAAGTTAACATAATCCACCAAAATAATAAATTGATGTAGAACTCACCGAATTTGTGGACTGGAACAGCTGCTGCTGAAGTGAACTGAATTCTTCCCATTTCATAGAACAGTAACCATTTAAAGGATTGAAACCACAAACGTTTCTCTGAGAATTGATTTGTACTGAGATAAACAACGTTCGGCAACAACAGACGTTATAACTGAATATTTAAACTTTACAATTTCTTCCGTTCCAGCGACAATGTTTCTTCAAAGTCAAACAATTTGCTCTCCGTTTTACCAGAAATTATATTTGCAATATGTTGTAATGTATGGTACCCTGTAGTGCATATTCAAAATCTTCAACTACTTTTTTTGAACTTGGTCTGGCACAGCTTTTAGCTTTAGTGAGAGACTTTCTATTAAAGTTAAGTTTGTGACAAGTGATACTCCATTTCGTTCGAGCGCTGTGATGGTTGTAGAAATGCAGTTGAAATGTGACTTCATGTAACTTAATTTCTCCTTTATCCCATATAGCACCCTACAGTTCAACAATGCTTTCTGCTTCGTTTTCATTTAGTTCTTGAAGTATGTTTTCGATAATGTCTAAATTGTTACAATAATATATAGCAGCTTGTAATGATCGGTTCAGGAGGAAGTGGAATTCCTGGAGCCAACTGTTTAAACAAACTGATTCTTCTCGGAGATTTAAGCAAAACCCTTTTTACGCTTGATATTAAACTATTAACAGTAGGAAAATACAAGCGCACAGTTTCACAAGCGCCAAGCGTGATACATGAATCAGTGTACTATAAAGCAGTTTTAACCCGCCTCCTGCCTTAACCATACACCTAATTCCCTCGGGCCATGAAAGCTACATTGCATTACTGAATATTTTCGCAATTGTTGAATGATCTTCCACTGTTAGAAGATACATAAGCCTTTGACAGTCCATTTTCACCGAGCGTACCAACAATTACATTACATATAGATGGTTTACACGCATCTGGAGTTTCATCCTTGCAAACCCAAATTAAATTATTCTTAAAAGAATCACGAATTTCTTGTATTGCTTTTACATAAAGTAATGGAACAATGCTTGCGAAGAGTGGACTCGTGTGGTAGAGCCAGTTTTATATGTTTCTAAGATGTTCTAATTTATAGAGCGGAATGTCAGCACAAGCTGAAGTTGAACAAGTTGCTTCATTTGGGATACCCGTATTGAGTTTAACATTGACTGTTCAGCACTGTAAGCACACCTTTTCACGTACACATATATTTAGTTGAGAGATAAACTCGATTTCACTGGTGTCATTTTATCTGTTATAACTAGAGAACCTGGAGGTTAACGCAATCACTCTACACACACAAACAAAACAGAACTGCATCTGTAGTATCGTCCCACTGAATAGGTTTACATCGGCAGTTCTTTGATACTACCGTTTATTGTCTCAGACTTTATTTTCTTTTATTTTATTAATTTGTTTTGAAATACGTAATCAATTTGAATTTCTTAAACGCTTACCTGTGCAAATTCGAAAATATGTATAATTGTAGCACCATTCCCTAAATATTATGCAATTACGAAAAAATCGAAAATATGCAAAAGCATGTAGTATAAAGTTTACATTTTCGGACTCAAGAAACACTGTTTCTTGCACAATTAACATTAATCACATGTTATAACCAAATAAAAAAAGTTATTACATAACAATCCTAGCGCTACTCGTACCTTTTATCAGCATGGACACAAACTAGCCTCGATTTCGTGCGCATTTCAAAGCAATGTTAAACAATGGCTTTAGTTTAAGGAAATGTGAACTCCGTGTAGCGAAACCGGAAATATTCAAATATCCACCCTTAACCGTGCAATGTTTCAGCTAACATTTTAATGAGTCAGAAGACGTACTTCAGTTTAATGCGTATAAAATGTACGTCTCCATCATCGCGAAAAATTGTGAGCTTTTAAGAGTCTCATCTCTTAATTTTATAAAAATTCTTACCAAATATGAAACATCCATATAGGGTTCCTGTAGTCTCTTGTGAACAAAATTTCAACATCGCGTGTGAAATATATTGCTTAAACGTAATGGATTTTTAATAATTCATATAACTTACTTTCTAACTTTTAGTAATTTCGGAATAACCAAATTGGTTTAAAAGTGCAAAGTATTTAATTTGTCTATTTTAATAGTGTATAACAACCTTTCTTATTATAATGGTAACACAGGGGTAGAAATGAAATGATAGGAAAGAACATTTGGGAAGGAAACGTTCCAGGCCTAAGTTTGGAATACTACTCCTTCAGTTACCACTTATTAGTAGACAGGCAAAACCATCACTGTGGTAGTAGTGCTTTAGTTAATGTTTACGGCAAATTGATGTAAATGTTTTAATTGGTGCAGTGCGTAGAATTCAACGTATGTGACAAAACATTTCATATTTCATGATAGTTTGGTAAAATATTGATATTTTATGAAAATCTTGGTATTTCTTCAAAATGTTAAAGGTTTACGACCTTTCGCTTTAAAATAAGTTCCGCTATCAATGAGCCAGACTTTCCAAAATTTTATTTGGCTAGTTTTACACATTTAGAAAGTATAATCCACTTTTTCCAACTTCAGATAAATTGAGCAAATGTAATATTACTTCACATGTTAAATTAAACTCATTAGTGTTGCTTTTTTGCGCATTGGTGCTTTTAGTGTATTATTATTATTATTATTATTATTATTATTATTATTAAGCAAAAGAAAAAGAATAAGCAAATTCTTTTCTCATTTTATAAGTTTAAGAGTTACAGAATTATTTTTTTTTTTTAATTTTTTTTATTTATTTATTTTTGATCGATCAGCAGGACAATGCTTTACAGATCAGTGATAACATACAGGGCAATGACAATAACATTTAGAGGAGGCTTACAGGCCACCCTATATCTACAGTATGTTATAAACGAACATCAGGTATAAGACGCAGCATACAAGAGATAAAAGAGCATATCAATCACTAGAGTTAGAATCAGAGGGATCACTCAGAAGTAGGTCTTGCGGTAGTCTTCTCTTCAAGCGGGTTGGCTGGCGCGTACGAACGCCTATGTGATAGTGCACTGCTCCAGGAACATCTTTCAATGTGGAAAAGAAACGACGGGCGATCCTCCGAATAAAGTCGTAAAGAGGTAAGAGTCCCAGTTCGTGATGGAGCTGCTGATTACGAATAAACCAAGGAGCGTTGGTAGCGATGCGCATAAAGCGGTGCTGAATGACTTGGAGACGACGTAGATGGCTTGTGTGGGCGGCTCCCCACACCTGGCAGGCATAGGTGATAAGCGGACGAACGAGGGACTTGTAGAGTAATACGGAGGACTCCAATCCAAGAGTGGTACGACGATGAAGCAATGGCGAGAGTTTGGAAAGCCGTCCGGAAGCCAGGGAAATGAGGCGATCGATGTGAGCGCGCCAAGTCAGTCGAGTGTCCATAAGCACCCCAAGATACTTGACTGGAACAGGAGCAGGTGGCCAAGACACATCGTTACCATAAATACGCAACGGAAGAAGATCAGGATAGCGACGTAGAGTGAAAATCTTAGCCTCAGTCTTCTGAGGGTTCAAAGAGATGCGCCAAGTGTTGCACCACTGAGTGAGGCGATCCAAGGAGTGTTGTACCACTTGATAGGCGTGTTGAGGAGTAGAATGACAATAGTAGAGAACGGTGTCATCAGCATAGAGAGCTAAAGAAGTCGGGGCCAAATCTGGAATATCAGAAGTGTAGATACTGAATAGTGTGGGGGCCAAGATAGAGCCTTGTGGGACACCGGCTGTAATAGTGCGTGGAGAGGAAAGGAAACCGCCAATACGCACTGAAAAGCTGCGGTCAGATAGGAAACTCTCTATTAAGAACAATAAATAATGAGGAATACCGCTGCGGTGTAACTTGAGAAGCAAGCCGGCGTGCCAAACTTTATCGAACGCCTGCGCCACATCTAGAAAGACTGACATGGTATATTGACGGGCTTCAAAGCCATGGACAATTGACTGGGTTAAACGCAAAAGCTGATGTGCAGTGGAATGTTTGTAGCGAAACCCAAATTGGAATGGCGGAATAACATGGTTATGAGTAGGGTAAGAGAGTAGACGGCGATGGATCACTTTTTCAAACAGCTTGGAGAAGGTAGGCAACAGACTAATTGGACGATAGCTGTCTGGTAGGTGCTTTGGTTTATTGGGCTTATGGAATACCGCGACATGAGCAAGCTTCCAGGAGCGAGGAAAATAGCCGAGGCGTAGACAGGCATTTAGGAGGGATGACAAATAGGCAAGAGCTTTCTTGGAGAGTTTCTTGAGAACAATGTTGGGAATCAAGTCGTGTCCAGGAGATTTCTTAAGTGGGAAAGCGCGAATCAGAGAAGACAGTTCCCGCGGGCTAGTAAAAGAAATCCTTTGATGAACTGTAGGGCGAGTGCGATGAGTAGTTAATTCCTGTTCTACTGCAGCAACATCTGCGGCTGGCAGAGGGAGGGTGAACACCCGCTCAAAATGATCGGCCAGAATATCACACTTGGTAGCAATATCTGTGACAAGTCTTCCGCTTGCAGAGAGCGCCGGCACAACAGTCGGCTCACGGAGAATACGTTTGGTGGCTGCCCAAAGTGAATGGTCGTGAGGAGAGAGTGATGCCAGATAGCGCTCATAGGACTGAAGCCGATGTCGCTCCAACTCCAGCTTCACCCGTCGAATGAGACCGTTAAGCTTCCTACGGAGCCAGGGTTGTCTGTCTCGTTGCCACTGTCGACGAACTTGATGCTTTTCTCGGAGAAGATTTAAAATGAAGAGGGGTAAGGAAGGTGGAGAATAAGGTCGCACATTGGGAGAAGTGGAAAGACGGACACAACGGCATATGGTGTCAGTAAAGTGCTGTAGTGCAAGGTCAACATCAAGGGTTGTGGTGAGTTGATAAGAGTTGCAGAGTGTCGCATCCAGATGAGACTGAAATTTATCCCAATGTACATATCCATTTATGAGTCTGGGAATCGGTGGGAGCAAGGCAGGTGGAAGTTGAAAGGTGACAATCACCGGGCAGTGATCAGAGTCAAGTTCTCCCAGGGAGGAAACGAAGGTAGGAAGGTGAAGATTGCGATGCACACCGATGTCCAGAATATCAGGAGCATTTAAGGGGTTTGAAGAGTAATAAGTAGGATCCGCAGGCGCCAATATCGAAAGACCATAGGTGTGTAGAGCCGTAAACAAAAGCCGACCATTCGGATTGGTGGATCGGCACCCCCAGGAGGAGTGCTTGCAGTTAAGGTCGCCCAAAAGAAGAGTACTGTTCTCTAAAGGAAAGAGGAGTGAGAGATAAGTAGTATTCAGCCGGCGATTGGGCGGTTTGTAGGCGCTGAGAATGACGAGATCACTATCATTTGCACTGTGAAGTTTAATACCCACCACCTCCAGACTGGGCACGTGTGGAAGAAAGATCTCGCTGTGGCGCAGAGAACGTCTAATGAAAAGAGCAACACCACCAGATGCCTTTTCTGCCTCGCGGTCCTGCCGGTAAATAAGATAGCCAGGAATAGTGAAGGTCTCATTGGGAAGAAAATGAGTCTCCGTAACACAAGCAATATCAACATTGTGCTGAGTGAGAAAGGCAATAAAGGAGGAGCGTTTGGCACGTAGGCCGTTAGAGTTCCAGTTTAGGAGGGTGAGCTGACGTAGAGACAATAGATCACGGTTGGCCATCAGAAAACACAGGAGAGAGTAGGGAGCGAAGAAGCTGCATCATTTGCGGCAGAACCGGAGAAAACAATGTGCGGAGAAATGTACCAAGCTGTGCAAGCAGATCTTTAAGAAAAGCCCAAGACGGAGCTGTGGAGGTTGGAGCCTCCGGTAAAGAGGCGGAAGGACGGTCTTGGAAGGCAGGAGAACGACCACTCAATACATGAGAATAAGCCCGAGAGGGCCTTGTAGATACATGAGGGGATGAAGGACTCTGTTGACGTTGTGGTTGTTGTTGTTGTGGGTGCTGTTGAAGAGAAGGCGTGGGTGGCCGCTCTGAACTGGGGTGTGTAGGTGCTGCCGGCTGCTGGGAGCGCCGAGACTGACGTTCTTTCAGCTTCAAGTAATGAGGACAGCCACGATAGTTTGCTGGGTGGTCCTGTTCACAGTGAACACACTGAGCCGGTGTAGTAGATGGTTTTGTACATTTAGAGAAGTGATGGCTGCCGATACAGCGAACGCAGCGGGGCCCTAGATGACAATAGTTCTTGGTGTGTCCATAGTTTTGGCAATTAGTACACTGGGGCAGTTCTGTATTCTGACGTCGATGTTCAACTTTCACCACACTGTACAGCAGTCGGGAAAGATTTAAGATATTTCTACCGGCGTCATTATTCACGAGGTCTACAGCACAGATGGGAATGGGTTCCTTGTTTTTGCGAAGCAAACGGGTAACTTTACGAACAGGAAAGTTCAACACACAGAGTTCGTCGTAAAGCTCTTGATCACTGAGCGAGCATGGTATGTTACGTATAACAACGGAGAACAGTTTGTCCGACGGGTTGCGAAAAGTATAATACTCCTGGTTAATGGAGGTGAAATAAGATGTAAGACATCGAAAGTCAGTGGTAGTCGTAGCATAAACTTTAAGAATAGCCCCTCGAAGCTCAGTATGAAATTCAGATAGCACACATTTCTTAATGTCTTGCAAAAATAATTGATAATTGTGAACATTGCGAACACAAATAGGAGGAATTTTCTCTTTTTGAGAGATGGATACAGTATCAGTACTTTCTGGATCAGCAGTTTCACTTAAAGGATAAAAACGGTTAGAGGTAGGAATTGTGTACGTATAGCGAGATGCAGGAGGTTGTTGGGAAGGTGGGTCAGTGCAGCGGCGTTTGTTCTGATGGGAGCTTTCAGAGTGAGAGAGCTGCGAACGTTGGTCGCGACCTAAACAGTCCGATGGGGCAAAGTCAGTCATCGTATCATCATCTTGCTGGACAGTGTTGTCAACTAAATTAAGCGGCCGACTTAATTGTAGCTGGGATGGCCGTAGTATAGATGTACTTACAGCATTATCTGCAGGTAACCCAGAAGTAGAAAATGAAGTGTGTTGTAATGCAGAAGTCGACGGTTGATGTAAGTAGTGTTGACTGGATGGTGAAACATGTGTTGTAGAAGTGAAATTATCCTGACACGTGGTATCGTTATATACCACATTTATAGCAGAATGTAAGATCTTGCCGGTATTGTCCGGCTGGAGAGCCATGATAATAGTTTAAAAAAAAAATTAAACACAAAAATGAAACACACTAGAACAGCGAACACAGCGAACTGCACAACACAAGGAAGCACTAGTACAGGTAAACAAAGCAGAGCGGCCAGACACGACCGTCTCGCTCGGCGTTCACTAGTCGACTCTACAGAATTATAAAATGTGTGAAACGTATTTCATTTTATACCTTATTATTAAATAACTGAGAAAATGCTGGAAAAAAGTTGGTGAAGGAAGACGGTTCTGTGAAAATTTGAACCTCTGATTCATGATCACGGTCAAGCGTCTCATGCTAGTCTATGGCCACCAAGGTCGCGAGTTCAAATCCGGCAAGGTGTATGGATTTTTTCGGGTGTAAAAATCCTTAGCGTGGCTTCCTTTGAAAGGGAAGTAAAACCAGTATATCCCATGTATTAGATAAACGTCGTAAAAGATCCTCAAGCCTGATAAAGATGCCTCTGAGCAAAGTTAACCGCTCTACGCCCACCATAGAATGTAATTAATGTAAACATGAATAATTATAAGCAAGAATAAAACTCGTTTTGTAACTAGCAATTACTTACAATTATTTTCGAGACGCTAGAACCATAAATAAAACTGAATTTCGTTTTCTCGATATCTTTAACTTTTGAGTTATATATATATATATATATATATATATATATATACATATCTAATATACTAATAATATATATGGAATCAGAATTATTTTCCTAGTATGGTGGAAATATATTTAAATTTTGAATACGAATATTCCATTTATATTTATTATCAAGACATGTCTTGTCTGTGTAAAAACCAAACATGAGTTTAGCATTATGGCTTGTTGGTTCAACTGAGTGTGTCAGCAGTCAAATCTTCACTTTCAGTTAAATTAGATAACCATTTAAAATGGACTCCCTTTGCTGTCGTTATTGTTAAACTTCACTTCTGTAAATGAGCTGAAACTCAAATTTATGAACCTTCTGATTATCACTGAAATTTGGCAGGCAAATTCGCCATAGAAAATATCAAAATAAATGTCGACCTTTCACCACAATGTGTAATAGCGTAAGTGAAACTTTTGGGGGTGGAACGGAATAATAAGGGCCATTGTGTATGCGACTGCTTCGATTAATTTTGAAGGTATCCCGAGTAATTTCAAAATTGTGCTACCCAGAGTCTTTTGAAGTAATTGCAATTTTAAAAAAAAAAAAAAGTGTTATGCATTACTTTTATATGACCTTTTCTGCCTCCCTTCTACAAACTAGTCTTAAGGTATTTTTCTATCTATACTAATCGAGATAAATGTTTGCAGAGATGTTTCGCTGTGAAGCTGAAGCAACAATCAAATCATTAAAAATTGGGTGGTTATAGCTGGTTGCTGCGGGAAACTTTTGCGTGACCAAGAGTAACATTTACAATTAGAACTTCAAAAAAGTATCAAAAATCTACTTGGAAATTCAAATCAGTGATAGCAACCAACTCGTATATAGTAAAGGCCGCAAAACGTTTTTTAATATATGTGTATATATATATATATATATATATATATATATTTCTTTTTATTCTTTGTTTGTATACCTACATTCTGTAAAATTCCCCCACCTCAAAGTGCCCTGTTACTTGCAGCAATTTTCGTTTATTTGATTTTCTCAACATGTCTCACGATTTTCGTAAAAATGCCACATTTTTAAAGATAATTGGAATGAAAATGTGAAGTGCTCTTCATTTTAAATGACTGCCCAAGAAATAAACATAATCGTACCACACAAACGCATAAATCTCGTTAAAACACACAATTTGTCAACTTTTTGGTTTCTTTGTTTTATTTTTATTATCTTTTATGCCGTTAGCAATTTCCAGGATGATATTTGTTCTTTTTCTTTTTTAAGCAAAAGTCTCCCATTTGTTTTTTCTCGTGGCCATGCAAGGAGGATGGAATTTCAAAACCATAACTTTTTATAAACCTGTACATCGCTTTAGCCTACTACTATATGCTTCTTCAAACTGTAAATGCGTATCTCGACTGACAAGAAGCCAGGAGATTAAGAATTTGTAAGAATAGCTCGTAGGAGAGTGTGATTGGAGAAAGTCATGAGAATGTTATATGTCCCATTTTTAAACTGCTAACTTGCTATTTTCTTAAAGTTTAATACGAAAAGAACCGAGTTTTAAAGCCTCCGAATATCCCTTAAATGATCATGGGTCTTGTACCTACAGTGAAATATATTGAAAATGTTTATCGATTTGTATGTAGCAGATAGTGGAATGGCTTTTCTAACAACAGTTTGTAGAAGAGCGGATAGAGAAATGCCATGAATATACATACATTTTTATTGTGGCCACGCAAAGATCTTCCAATGTCAAAACCATATTTTAAAAATTTATTACTTAAGCTTTGTAAATCCTTCTTACAACGTATATACAACGAAAGTATGCATAAGTGTCTAATGAAAATGTAACTCAATTAACAAGAAATATTTAAAAGAATACGCTATTGTAAGAAGAGTGAGCAGAGAGAGGGAGATATATATATGAAACCAGCCACATTCGATTTTTTTAACGTTTGCTATTCGCGAGCGCGAGGGGTTACCGAATGATAAAGATAGATTACATTCATATGATTCTGAAAATGTCTTAAGTTTGTGGTAGTGTAATAAAAATCGTGTCATTTTTTTGCGAAATCGGCATTTTTTAAAGCATTATCATGTGAATGGTAGTTTGGATGGGGAATTTGCTTGAATATCTTTATATCGTAGCCTTGGATGCTAGAGAACTTTAATACTAACTTTGGTATTTAACCGTCTTTTCGTTCGAGCTAGCACACCACGCGCGCACACACACACGCACAGACCACACACACACACACACACACACGCACACGCACGCACGCTCGCAGATTCGTTTACTGTTGCTGAAATTAAAATCCAAACAGTGTTATTTGGTTCTAGTTGAGCCATGCATTAAATAGAATAAAAAAATCTGATGTGTACCATTCACATGACTTTCTCTATATCCCTGCAACAAATAATTGTTAAAAAGCTTATACTTCTATTTACTTCATGCTAATCAGAAAAAAATTAGCAGAAATAGTCTTATTACTTGCTTCCTTGTAAGTAGAAGCGAAATAAGGGGCTACCATAGGTTAAAGTGATACTCAAAAGCTGGTTGCTATGTGACTGAAGTTCCTTTGTTTGTATGGACAGAAGGTGATAAATTCCTGTATGAGAAAAGTATACGTTTTTTAAAGCTGAAACCAAAAACAAGCAATATATCAAAAACAATCAGCTCCACGAAAAAAGTATATAACATATATTCTGTGTTTTAATGTGCTCTACATTTTTTGTATGGTAAGTTTTTCTCCATCTCTTACGGTTTAGCAGTTATGAAAAATCCGAATTAAAGTAGTCTCCAGAGGATATTCCCAGAAAATTCAAGATATACATTTTGTTTGTCAGATAAATATTTTTACTTTGTCTATACTATGTACATAGTGTATAGAGAATGTATTGCATTCCACCAAAAAATTCGATACCGAGATTTCACCGGAAATATATGTTTTAGGGTCCCTTGTATAAAAAAAAGTATTTTCAGAAAAAGGTCCGTGTGTGTGTGTCCGTGTGTCAGTGTGTCCGTGAACACGATAACTCAAAAACGAAAAGTCGGTAAAATGCCAAACTTGGTATTTAAGTTTATTATCTTCCAGGGATGCGACATGAAGATTTTGAGAAAAATCCCCCCACCCCAAACTATCCTTTACATGGAACTTTTTTCGAAAATGTTGATTTTCTAAAGAATGGCTCTAACGGTTTTGATTAAAATATCGTATATTAAAGTTATTTACCTGACAAATAAAATGTATATTTTGAATTTTCTGGGAATAGCCTCTGAAGACTACTGTATTCTGGATGAATTTTTCATAACTACTAAACCGTAAGAGATGGACAAAAACTTAACCCACAAAAAATGTACAGCACGTTAAAACACACAATTTGTGTTATAAACTTTTTTTCGTGGAGTTGATCGTTTTTGAGATATTCCTTTTTCTTGGTTTCAGCTTTGAAAAACGTATACTTTTCTATACAGGAATTTGTCAACTCCTGTCCATACACATAAAGGAGCATAAGTCACATAGCAACCAGCTTTTGGCTTTCACTTTAACCTATTGTACTCCCTTATTTCGCTTCTACTTACAATAAAGCAAGAAATAAGACTATTTCTGCTAATTTTTCTCGATTAGCATGAAATAAATAAAAGAGAAGTTCATTAACAATAATAATTTACAGAGATATAGAGAAAGTCATGTGAATGGAACACATCAGATTTTAAATATATGGTATTTTAATTAAAACCGTTCCAGCCATTTTTGAGAAAATCAGAATTTTCGAAAAAAGTTCCATGTAAAGGGTGGTTTGGGGAGGGGGGATTTTTCTCAAAATCTTCGTGTTGCATTCCTGGAAGATTCTAAACTTAAATACTAAGTTTGGTATTTTAGCGACTTTTCGTTTTTGAGTTATCGTGTTCACGGACACACACACACACACACACACACACACACACACACACACAGAAACGCGCGCACGCGGACCTTTTTATGAAAATGCTTTTTTTTTTGCATACAGGGGACCCTAAAACATATATTTGCTGTGAAATCTCGGTATCGAATCTTTGGATGCATTACAATACCTTCTCTATACACTATGTACATAGTACGCGTAGAGAAAGCAAAAATAGTATTACTGTACTGTTTGAGTACTGGTAGGCAAGAGTAAAGGAAGGTCGGTAATTGCACTATAAATGAGGGCTTGTGTGAACGCACCAAATAATGAGTTGTATGTTGATTAAAGCAATGATCGACTCGCTCAAATAAGAGATTTCATCATTGAGGAATTAGTTTGAAAAGAATGAGTCGTGCTGTACAAGGCCAGTCTGCAAGTAAAACCTTTACTAAAATGATTCGGCAAGGCCACCATTAATAAATCTCAAACTTATACATTTTTTACCTTCTCTATACGTACTATGTACATGCTGTATAGAGAAGGTATTGCAATCCACCCAAAAATTCGATAACGAGATTTCACCAGAATATATGGTTTAGGCTCCCCTGTATCCAAAAAAAAAAAAAATTAAAAACATTTTCAGAAAAAGGTCCGTGTGTGTATGTGTCCGTGAACACGATAACTCAAAAACGAAAGTCGATAAAATACCAATCTTGGTATTTGAATTCAGTATCTTCCAGGGATGTGACACGAACATTTTGAGAAAAATCTCCCCACCCCAAACTACCCTTTACGTGGAAATTTTTTCGGAAATTTTGATTTTCTCAAAAATGGCTCTAACGATTTTGATTAAAATATGATATATTAAAGATATTTACTTGACAAATAAAATGTATATCTTGAATTTTCTGGGAATAGCCACTGAAGACTGCTTTTATTCTGGATGAATTATACGGATTTTTGTATAACCGCTAAACCGTAAGAGATGGAGAAAAACTTACCGCACAAAAAATGTAGAGCACGTTAAAACACACAATTTATGTTATATACATTTTTTTCGTGCAGTTGTTTTAGATATTCCTTATTTTTGGTTTCAGCTTTGAAAAAGTTATACTTTTCTCATACAGGAATGTGTCACACTTCTGTCCATACAAACAAAGGAACTTCAGTGACATAGCAAACAGCTTTTGTCTATCACTTTAACCTATGGTACGTCCTTATTTCGCTTCTACTTACAAGGAAGCAAGTAATAGGACTATTTCAGCTAATGTTTTCTCAATTAGCATGAAGTAAATATAAGCATAAGCTTTTTAACAATAATTTGCAGCAGAGTTGTAGCGCAAGTAATATGAATGGAACACATCAGATTTTTTCTTAAGTTTCAAAAATGAAACTAATCAGTTTTGGGTTCTCAATGTCAAATTTATAATGAAAAACCTAAACATCTGTTGTGCTTAAACAAACACAGCGGTTGATGATAGACTATACCTATTGTAATGTGTTCCATTCACATAACTTTCTCTACCCAAACTATTCTTACAAAATGTTATTCTTCTATCTGCTTCGTGCTAATCATTGGCATAAACGGTCTTACTACTTAATTGCTTATAAGTAGAAGGAAATAAGGGAATACACTAGGTTAAAGCGATAGTCAAGTAGGTATTTAAAATGGAAACCAATAGCAAGGAGTATATCGGAAATGGTCAACTCCATAACAAAGCATAAATTGTGTGTTTAACCAGACCTATAGTAAGTTTTTTATCTGTTTTTTTATGACTTACCAGTTATACAAAAATCATCCAGAATGAAGAGGTCTTCAAGGGCCATTCTAGCAAATTCAAGACATACATTGTCATGTAAATAGATATACATAATAAATGGTAGTTTAATTAAAGTCGTTATACCCGTTTTTGAGAAAATCAATTTTTGGAGCATTATTTCATGTAAAGGGTAGTTTAACATGGAGGAATTTACTTGTAAATCTTCTTGTCGCATCCTTGGCAGAAGCTGTTTGTCTTCTCGTTCTTAAGTTATGTTGTTCTCACACTAACACACACTATCACACACAAACACTAACTTACACTAGCTCACACACCAGCACTCACACTAACACACACTAGCACACACACTAACACACACACTAACCTACCCACTAACACACATACTAACACACACTAACACACGCACTAGCACACACACTAACACACGCACTAGCACACACACTAACACACGCACTAGCACACACACTAACACACGCACTAGCACACACACTAACATACACTAGCACACACACTAATACACAACAGCACACACACTAGCACACACACTATCACACACACTAACACACACACTATCACACACACTATCACACACACTAACACACACACTATCACACACACTAGCACACACACTAAACACTCACACTAACACACACACTAACACACGCACTAGCACACACACTAACACACGCATTAGCACACACACACTAACATACACTAGCACACACACACTAATACACAATATCACACACACTATCACACACACTAACACACACACTATCACACACACTATCACACACACTATCACACACACTATCACACACACTAACACACACACTATCACACACACTAGCACACACACTAAACACTCACACTAACACACACTAACCTACCCACTAACACACGCTAGCACACATACTATCACACACACTAACATACACTAACACACATACTAACACACACTAACACACACTAGCACACACACTAACACACATACTATCACACACACACTAACACACATACTATCACACACACACTAACACACATACTATCACACACACTAACACACATACTAGCACACACACTAAAACACATAATAACACATACTATTACACACACTAACACACATACTATCACACTATCACACACACTATCACACACTAGCACACACACTATCACACGCTAACACGCATACTAACACACACTAGTACACACACTAAACACTCACACACACTAACCACTCACACACACTAACCTACCCACTAACACACACACTAGCACACACACTAAACACTCACACTAACACACACTAACCTACCCACTAACACACACTAACCTACCCACTAACACACACTAACCCACCCACTAACACACATACTAACACACACTAACACACACTAGCACAACACTAAACACTCACAAACACACACTAGCACACACACTAAACACTCACACTAACACACATACTAGCACACACTAGAACACACACTAAACACTCACACTAACACACACTAGCACACACTAAACACTCACACCTACATACACTAGAACACACACTAACACTCACACTATCACACACACACTAGCACACACCCTAACACACCCTAATACTCGCACTAATACTCACACTAATACACACACACTAGAACACACACACTAGAACACACACACTAGAACACACACACTAGAACACACACACTAGAACACACACTAGAACACACACTAACACTCACACTAACACACACACTATCACACACACTAGCACACACACTAAACACCCACACTAGCACACACTAACCTACCCACTAACACACATACTAACACCCTAGCACAAACACTAACACACAATAGCACACACCCTAACACACTAGCACACACGCTAACACACACACTAACACAGACATACTAACACACACATTAGCACACACACTGGGCGCACATTAGCATACACTAACCCACGCATTAACACACTCTAGCAGACACTAACACACATTAACCCCCACACACTAATACACACTAGCACACGCACTAACACACCCTACGCACACACTAACCCCCATACACTAGCACACGCACGAACACACCCTACGCACACACTAATCCCACACACTAGTACACACACTAATACATACTAACACACGCACACTAACACACACACGCTCTAACACGCACTCACACTCACACTAACACAACACTAACAAACACACTCTAGCACACACATACTAACACGCACACACACTCACACGCTCTAACACGTACTTCAACTCACACTACCACACACGCACACTAACACACACGCACACTAACACACACGCACACTAACACACACGCACACTAACACACACGCACACTAACACACACGCACACTACCACACACGCACACTACCACACACGCACACTACCACACACGCACACTACCACACACGCACACTACCACACACTCACACTAACACACACACTAACACACACACTCACACACACTAACACACACATTCACACACACTAACACACACACCTACACACACTAACACACTCTAGCACACGCACACTAACACACACGCACACTAACACACACGCACACTACCACACACGCACACTACCACATGCACACTACCACACACGCACACTACCACACACGCACACTACCACACACGCACACTTACACACGCGAAACGTTTTTTAAAAATGCTTTTCTGATATGGGGGATCCTAAAACTTATTTCTAGTGAAATCCAGCTATCGAATTTTTTAATGGAATGCAGTAACTTCTCTACTTATATACTAAGTAGAGAAAGTAAACAAAAGAAATATGGAAATTACGAAACTGGATACAGAGGGCGGCCGCGGATGGTAGTTGGTATCTGTTAAATAAAAATAAATAGCGTGTTGTTTATGGACACTCTTTAACTGCTGTGGTTCTCAGCGTCCCATTCTATACTGGGCGTGAAAGACCGCTTAATTTTACTCAGAGGCTTCTCTATCAGGCTTGAGGTTCTTTTACGTGCCGCAAATCTACGTCACGGGGCCAACGGCTTTTCTTCCCTTCCGAAGAAAGGCATACTAAGGATTTTTACGCCCGAAAAAATCCATCGTCCTCCGCCGGGTTTGAACCCGCGACCTTGGGTATTTGAAGTTAGCAAGGTAACCATTACACCACGGAGGGCGATTGTGTCTCTGTAGTAGCTTACGAGGATAGCGAGAATTGCAATTCAGACTAACGTTATTGTGTGTATGGTAGTCTTGAGTACACGGATTACAACCACTCTTAGTTTTCAGTGGTTGTTCCTGATATTTTTATTTTCTATAAATCATGGCAATTATTTCAAGTGGTTGTTTGCATTGATAAGTTAATGTGATTGAACCTGTAAAAGGTATTTCATTCAGCAGAAAAATAATATAATATAATTTACTGTTAAAATATGTAAATCCCTTTTCTCTGTGATACTACTTGCAATATAGAATCACACTTTTGCATGCTTGTTCTTAGTATAATCAGTTATCTACTGAACCTAAATTATTTAGTTATGTATATTAATTAGTTCATAGAAATTTAAAAAAAAAATATTCGCAACGTCCAAAACGTGCAAAATTTGGAATGTTATTGCTTTCTTAAAATCACTAACATTATAAGAGTATGATTGTGGTTCAGAAGTTCAATATGATGAATACACGTACTTAGCATTTCAGTCGTTACCTCTCATACACTCTAAGAAAAAGGTGCATAAGTATCCAAAAGTGTTGTTTTGAGAAAATTGAAGTTAAAGATTCTAAATGACAACTTCAACTTAAATTATATTTAAATGCCTTAAAAACCTTTTAGTCCTCCAAAACTATAAGTTTACTGAAACTAGAAATAAAGATGTTTGACCATTTCAGGATACCTTGTTGTATAAGGTGGGAATAATATCTATAGTGTTTAAAGCGTGGTACAGAATAGCATTCAAGTTTTAGCTCGAACATCTGGACTATGAGCTCGTCTTAATAAATCCACTATTTAGAGATCGTTAGAAAATTTAGAGACTACGTCCGTATTAAGAAGAAAGAATAGAAACTAAACGTGTTAACCGAGGAAAATCAAACGATGTAGGAACTCGTGAAAATAGCTCCAAGAGAATGCTTCCCTTACTTAACACGAGTTTATTGGCCTTAACTAAATCATGTGCTTGTTGTATTTAGGGAATGCCTAAAGACCAAGTACATGCAGCCAGTCCCATACATAAGCTGCGTTTTCCAATGTTTTGGTAGCAGGCTTCGACCAAACGCAACAAGCAGTTGGCAGCCCGAGGGTGGGTTAGACGTGTTCCTATTCTTGTTCTGACGGGATGGCGGGTGACAGGAGGAGACAAGTTGTGCTCCTCAACGGTTGCCAGCCGCTGGTGTAATGATTTTGCGAAAATTGTTATTGGGGTTGCTAATTTTGATATCCAAGCAACTGTTGAAGGATTGTAAGGAGCTTAGCCGTAGCAGCTGTTGGAGGTGCTCCTTCGTTACCGGGGATGCCCGCAAGCCATGCGGGGAAGCCGGTATCGCCTGAAGCGGCGGTTTGTGGAATTATAATCCCCAACTGACCACCCAACACAAGAAGGCATGCGGGGCCTGAGGGACGAGCGAGCGAGCGAGGTGGGGCTTGAACTGTTATCTGGTCACGTACTAGTGGATCTGTTTACGTTTACTACGTGTGTATATGAACCAACCTATTGCTGCCAGATCTAATGCTCGTTTCAGTAACTGCAGTAATGCATTATGCATTATTTGGCTTTCGCTGCTAACACGCGCTACGGCATATAGTACTACAGGTATATAATATTTTGTTACTTGGTTTAATATTTATATATTTAAATGCAGAGAACGGCAGCGAAGATGAGGACTTCTCCGACTGGGATCTTGCACGACAACTGGACTTCTAGCTAAGTGTGAGTTATGTGACAACACTGTGTATTTTAGATGAACCTAGCGTCCTTGTCATATCCAGTTGTCGAGCATAAACATCATGCGGACAGCAAAAGTGTTTACTCAAGTGCTTACGTTACGCAGTCCTCTACCTTGCCTTCTTGTGGTGGGTCGTCAGTAACTAGGGCGCTCCGATGGAACGGTAACCCTTCGTAGAATTTGGTTGCCCGACGCCTAATCTCGTCCTCCAGGTATGGCACACCAGAGGCTTCATGCAGGAGTCTCGACCATATTCAATAATACGCTTAAAAGGTGCCAGACTTCTATAGATTTAGACACCTTACTTCGAACGGAGTAAGCATATCATTTTATTATACATGCAGATATCGTAAACCTATGGTATTCTAATAATCAGAAAATTATGGTCATTTTTGAAAAATCAAGAATAACCAGATCGTTAGAGTGGAATACAATACTTTGATTAGGTGCTAGTGTTAACTTTTGTGGAAGCGAAAAGAAACAAACAAACTAAGAGTCGGAACGTTGTTAGCATTTACCATCCAATAATAAACCAGTGCTTCATGAAATATCAAACACAAGCTTTGAGAATGATTTCATGTATTAGCACAATCATTTAGACTTTTGTGTGACTTCCTTAAAGCTTGGTAGTTTTAAGTTGCAACATTGACTTAGCCCTGCGTCATAACTCGGCAGATAAGGATGAATCACATGTTCACAATTAGTATAAAACAGTCGGATGCCATCTTGGAATGAGCCATTGCATGGAAGTATCAATTAATAGAGAAGTCTGCATGAAGAAGTGACTACGGAGAAACGAGGGACGCCACTCAGCAAGGCAAACTATTTATTTATTTATTAGTAGGGCTCGGATTTTTAGGTAAATATGTACATATTTTGGTTGCAAGTTTAATGTTCTGGATATGTACACTAGACCAAACATTTTAAGTTTTATTGCACATAAAAATGCATATTTTGTGAAGTTTTAATGTAAATAAATATTTTTCGTATATTCACATAAATTACACAGAATTGCATAAAGGAAACTTTTTAAAATAATTTCCACATAATTTCATAAAATCACAAAAGCAATAGCAGAATTATTTGTATCCACTTCTGTAATGTTCAATTACACATGCCAGATGACATAATTTGTTGTTAATAATTGGAGGAACTGATATGTCAGGTATAATAACCATTCAGGTTGAAGAAAATATAAAGATCCTGCATTCCTTAGTTACATGAGCCTGCAAGATAAGATGGGAATTCCTCCACTACCACATGCTTGATGTAAACACTGTTATTGTTTCACAGCCCGGCTAGTATACTATTGCTAAACTGTATAGTCGCTCATCTGTCTTTTGTCAATCCGCAAGTTTAGATAACCTTCTAGTTGTGTTGGGAAGTTACATATTAACAGTTTTGACTTCACACTGGATTAAACATGCCCAGAGTGAAAAGTAGTGCTGCGGAATTTTAGGATATTTTCAGTTCTGATGGCAAAATCCTGTATTGTCAGCCGTGTGGTAAACGGCAGAACAACATTTAAGTGGTAACAAACATAAGGCAGATATTTCACGCTTTACAAGAAAACAATCTTTTATTTATTATCCAGTGCCAAGTACTTCAGCAGGGCCTTCTAAATTTTCAGTGTATTGTGAGAAAATGCAAGGAAGTATTTGAAAATAATAGTGGATTTAACATTAGGTGAAGCGCTAAATTTCCTTGTGTAGGCATATTCTATATATATATATATATATATATATATATATATATATATATATATATATAAAGTTTAAACTTTATTTGTGGAGCTTAAATTCACTGTACTAATCTGGACTCAAATTCAACATCTGAAAAAACTGAAAATGAACTCCAATAGCTTTTAAGCACTTTAAGTAGTTCAGGATGTGGAGAAAGAAAAAAAAAAAAAACGATTATCTTTCTGGTCCTGCAACACAAAATTTAAAAAGAAAATGCAAAGAAGTGTTCGAAA
Source organism: Hymenopus coronatus (assembly GCA_030762935.1). Classification (NCBI taxonomy): domain Eukaryota; kingdom Metazoa; phylum Arthropoda; class Insecta; order Mantodea; family Hymenopodidae; genus Hymenopus; species Hymenopus coronatus. The sequence continues at coordinate 133,089,169 of CM060894.1, forward strand.
ATAATTAACATAATGTGTATTTAACATAATGTTTAAAATTTAAAATGTGTTGGATGGGCAACATGAAGAAATTATTGATTTGAGTGACATTCCATGTTATAACTTACTTCTTGTGACGTGGAACGATCATTTAAGGCACATCTTCGTCACAATCGTGAATCTCTCGGGATGGAAAATTGGAGATATTGTAACTCTACAGTATCCCTCCCACGAATAATGACTGGCGAGTACCACGTATATTTCTATTAGATCAGCCATTCACATCTTTAAACAAATATTTTATTTGTTTTGGCACATATTTTTTAGCACATATTTTTAACATTTTTAGTGCATAAAAATAAATATTTCCCAAGTTTTTAGCACCTAAAAACCCGATTCCTATGTATTAGTAAACATATTTTTAAACAGAAAGTCTTTAAGTGATTGATTAATGAACTCGTTTAATTTATTCTTATCAAAACATTTTAACGTGTTTTAATCATAAAATACATATTTTTAAGTTTCTTTTCATCTTTACTAAAACATTGAGGAGTAATAATTATCTATGTTTGGTATTAGATTAACCTGTATATTTTATTACTTTATTCGTTTAACCTAAGTTTTACTTTAACCAGAAATGTATATTTTAATTAAAATTCGAAAGCTTTCACGGCCGGTGTTACAGAAAACAAAACCGGGCTTATAGGCCGTGGTCCACTGGGCTTCTCCCCTCGTTCCCCAGACGTTTCGCCTGCGTCTGCGACAGGCATCATCTGTGGCATGTACATCTCCGTGGTCTCTCAGTAGTCTCAGTATATTTTAACATTCATACGTATGAGAGTGGGAGGGAGGAAGAGAGAGAAGCGACAAACACGAAATGTCGGACAAGGATGATCAAAGATTTTCAGCTCCACTCCAATATCTAGATGGGGAAAAAACCAGCACTTCGTAGTTTTTTTTTTAAAAATTGGGTAACGAACTTGATAATCATATCATGTTAGCAATATTGTTGTGACAAGTAGATTGTTGTGACTTCAGATAGTCTCTGATATCCTCTTTAGCATATAATTGGGTAACGAACTTGATAATCATATCATGTTAGCAATATTGTTGTGACTTCAGATATTCTCTGATATCCTCTTTAGCATATAATTGGGTAACGAACTTGATAATCATATCATGTTAGCAATATTGTTGTGACAAGTAGATTGTTGTGACTTCAGATAGTCTCTGATATCCTCTTTAGCATATAATTGGGTAACGAACTTGATAATCATATCATGTGACTTCAGATATTCTCTGATATCCTCTTTAGCATATAATTGGGTAACAAACTTGATAATCATATCATGTTAGCAATATTGTTGTGACAAGTAGATTGTTGTGACTTCAGATAGTCTCTGATATCCTCTTTAGGGAAAACAACACACAGGCAAGTGCCAATTTATCTTAAGAAACGCATAGGGCCTTTCTGTATAGTCGTTTAACGTCCGTTCTTACCTCATGCTGATAGATTATGAAATTAAATTGTAATGAGGGAAGGAAACACTCCCAGCCAAGTTTAGGGTATGCCTCCCCGGAATTTGAACCGCGGAGTCCTTGACTTGACGACCTCGGCCAAATGTATATCAACGGCTTTTCATGGCCTATGCCGTATGCGTATATGTGTATTTTCTAAACTGAAGTTGGTTGGCGTATTACAAATGGGAATCCCCTCCACCTGCATGCCCAAAAAACGGTTCGGTATTCACTAATATAGAGTCATGTCTAATCTAGCATTAATCATTATAAACATAAAATGCGTAGGACACTATGTAACTGCCCGTTGATCTTCACATAAAATGTATTGTAGTATCTTTAAGAAGCAATAAGCATGATAATTTATCATTTATAATTATGCTTTATGATTTCCAAATCTCTCGCAAGAGAGTTCCAAAATGTCAGGCTTTTGTCCCTTTAACGTTAGCTCCGCTCATCTAGGATAACGTCAGCAGCTTGCTGGAATTATGCCAGAAGATGAAATAACACGTTTCAGTATCTATCAACATTTATCCTGTGTAAGTCATACTTTTGCAACAAAGTGTGAAAAAAAATAACAAAGCAACAACATTAAAACGATCCTTATCTTCCACAATTAACCAGGTATTCAAAGAGATGTTAATGGAATGATTGTCATAACCTACTTGGAATTTAATGAAGTCATCACAGTAGATAGGTAACCAAAACGATGATAACAAATGCTTTCTGCTCCCGAGAAGTGTACAAAAAGCTGACTGTCCGCCATACATTGCATTAATCTCGTTTTTAGGCTTGTTGTCCGCGATCGCGCACTGTTTTGACACAACCAAATGTGAGGGTTAATAAACAGCGCTAATCGGAGAGTACCAGGACACTTAAACGTGATAAGAAATTTGTCACCACAATAAAATGACAAAAATTATATACATTTTATTTTGGGGACTGCAAGATTCAAAAAGATTACGGGGCATTCACATAGAAACAGTAACATAAACGTAAGCCATATAACCTGAACACAAGAATTGGAAAGTAGACTGAGATTGAAAAACTTAATGCCATAGCCGGGATTTGAACTGGAACACGATCTGCTGCTCTCCGTCCAGTTGCTCTAACCACCGAGCTATTTGACACTAAAATCTCCAACTGATTGAGTGGAAGAAACAATTAATTCACATTGATGGACCTAATAGTTGGTTGAACTATAAAGCCCGCGACTTAGAGTACTTAGGTAAATATGTAAGTCGTCATCGAGATATGTCATCTCAAAATAATTTGACATCTTTTGGTTTACAGAAAAAATACGTCAGAGCATGGCATTTTTTTAAATAAAAAATAAAAATGCATGATACAGTGACAATTTTAGAACTGTGATATATATAGAAAACCTGATGCTTGCTACTATTCTATATGCTTCTATGGAAATGTCAAAATAAATAAATAGCCATTTTAGTCAACTGCAGGAGGGGATATATTTTAAAACTTACATTTTTAAACCAAAATGTGTAATAAATCAAAAACTGTTAGACTTCGAGAAATGAAGTTCGGCAGAACGGTTGCTTCTTGTTGTATCCCTGATGTGAAAAATTTAGAAGCCTCTGACATTAAAATTTAGAAGACTTAAATTTAACCACTATCCCTTCTTAAATGTTATGTTTGTTTTTAAATACATATCTCATGGGCTATATTTTTATGCTTCAGGGGGCCTCAAAAATGTATTTCCAGTGAAATATCAGATCTTTCCACAGGCAAATTTGAGCATTTCTAAAAACAATTACAGGTTGAACTGCCGTAAAATAGAAAAGAGATGAAGCGTTTTTTGTGACCCGGGTAGAAAAGCTTGAATAAGATGCCAGCTTGTATACCTCAATGATTCTCTCAAAAGAGTTGATTTCTGGAGAGCAAAAAATTGTAACTATGCCAAAATGTTTGTGAATCGAAGGGACAAAAATATAGTCTGTAGACCGTACGCTTTTATTAGCGGAACAGAATGAAAGGTGCACTCTCACGGCAATCCACATGTCGTCGGATGAACTCTCATTAACAAATAACAGCTGTTTGGCATTTCATCACCGCAACAAATGGATGTCTGCTCTATCGAAAATAGCTGAACACGGCGGCGATTGTGGCTTCATTCCATTTACGGCTGTCATAATGTATTGCATTTCATTTTCGAACTCGCTTGCTTTTTCATGTTGATGTATTTCACTGTAATGTTATTAAAACTGAGAGAGCTGCAATATTCACCAAGGTTCGTGGTTCTCTTTCCAATTTTCATGTACTAGCAGTTGGATTTAGGAGTGCGTAGAAATCAACGAAATATTGATCCAAATAGTGGTGTTGGATAATGGCACAGCAGTTTTCGCAATCGAGATTTCAGTGCTTTATTGATCAACAAATTTGGCGTGTCACACGAAATGAATCGTAAGCACCCTCACAGGTAAAACTGCATTTCTGATATTATGATGTGTGTTATTTACACAACTCGATTTAATCAACACCTTTGGAGGCGTTTTTGAGAAAATAAAAGATATTGAAAAATATTCCGTGTGGAGTAGTTGGAGTGGGAGTATTTTCTTTAAAAATTTCGCCTAGGAAGATTATACCATTTTACACTCATGCATGGATGTTTTTTTAATTTTTTTCATTCTGGGGTTCTCAAAACAATCATTTCTGAAATCCCGTTATCAAATTTTTGGGTGGAATACAATACTTCCTCTATTTACTAAACGTGTTCGAGAATGTAAAAATGACAAGTGTTGAAAAAATCAAATCAAGACAACGATCTCCGCCCTCCGTGGTTTCCATGCTCACTTAATATACCCAAGGTCGCGGGTTCAAACCCGACGGAGAACGATGAATTTTTGGGTGGAATACAATACTTCCTCTACTTACTAAACGTGTTCGAGAATGTAAAAATGACAAGTGTTGAAAAAATCAAATCAAGACAACGATCTCCGCCATGTTAGTTGCCCTCCGTGGTGTAATGGTTTCCATGCTGACTTAATATACCCAAGGTCGCGGGTTCAAACCCGACGGAGGACGATGTATTTTTTCGGGTGTAAAAATCCTTAGCATGGCTTCCTTCGGAAGGGAAGTAAAGCTGTGGGTCCCGTGTCGTAGATTTACGGCACGTAAAAGAACCTCAAGCCTGATAGAGAGGCCTCTGAGCAAAATTAAAAGCGGTCTTTCACGCCCAATTTAGCATGGGACGCTGATAACTACAGTAGTTAAAAGAGCGTCCATAAATAACACGCCATTTACATTTTTTCCGCCATGTTGATGCCACAAAAGAAAAGAACATTTGAAGTGTGTTACTTCAAGAGAACACTTTTTTGTAGCGTGTATCTCATGTTTTTATCAATTATACAGACTTTATACACCTGTAGAATTCCTGCAGCATTAACAACATTTCTCAGGCTATTCACACAAAATTAAAAATACACGATTTAGGTAATTGCGTGTAAACATGTGGAATGTTAATCAAAATCGTTAGCGATGCTTGATAAAATGTGTATAATGAAATACAATGACAATTTTTCCATGTAAGGAGTAGTTTTCGGTGGGATTTTTTCCCACAAAATCTTGCTGTAACATTATTGACAAATGACAAAATTGCGAGAGATAATTGCAGTTTTAAATAACTGTTTCAATATGTTGTTATACAATAAATGTGTTTAATGTTTAATGTATATGTAGTATTTTTTGAGAAAAGAGTTATATTTTACATGCAATATGCTAAGTAATGATGCAGATATCTTAGTTTAAAAAAAAAAGTAAAACAAAAAAACTACTATACTATTCAAACACTAATATACAAAACTGACATAGAATTCTTGTCTTTCTTTGAGAAACATTTCTTTTTAAATTTGTTTATATGACTGTACATGGAAAACTCAAATCTTACCTTGAACGTTTTAAAAGAATTAATGCGAATGAAACGTTATGTTGCTGTCTAAATTCGTTCAAAATGTCATCCATTTACTTTTTGTTTGTGTAGTTTGTGGATAGAGTGTATCGGAATTGTCATGACGACCTGGTAAAGTGAACTAATCGTTCATTACCAGCTTAAACTCACAACGCAATCTAATTAAGAAACAAATTATTCTGGGAAAGATTTCTCGCAGAGCTACCATAAGTAAATACCGCAATAACAGCAAATGGCTTATGAAGATAAAAATGTAAACAGTCCAATAAGACTGTAACAGTTGGCTATTCTGAATGTTAAACTATCAATTCTTATAGCCTTTCCTAATAATAGCGACAGTATATTGGTATGACGCATATATTACTAGTTTAATCGTTAGTTTGTACATATTTAATATAGGCAATATCTGCTCAGTAAAACGCAGAACCTTAGCGTGTATATAAGCTCGCATTGTATTCTTCAAGGCTACGTGCTTTGTTAAAAATAACAAGAAACTTAGAGCATAAGGGACACAAGTTGGGAGGAAGGAAGGTTCAGCCCCTTATATTCTGGATAGAGGGAATTTCTCATTGTAGAAAAAGGTCACGTGGGTGGAAAATAAAGAAAAATCCCAGACAGTCACGTGACAACACTACTTTGCGTGCATTTTTTCAGTCAAAAAGGAGGGCCATATTAGGGTCTTTTGGTATATAATTGATGCACGTGTAAGAAATCGGATTCACAGTCTTCAGAAATCACGCGGGACGACAGTATAAGAAATGTGACGAGACACAGTGTAAGAAATCGCGCGGTGCCCAGTGTAAGAAATGTGACGAGACACAGTGTAAGAAATCGCGCGGCCCCCAGTGTAAGAAATGTGAGGAGATACAGTCTAAGAAATCGCGCGGCGCCCAGTGTAAAAAGTGTGAGGAGATAGTCTAAGAAATCGCGCGGCGCCCAGTGTAAGAAATGTGACGAGACACAGTCTAAGAAATCGCGCGGCGCCCAGTGTAAGAAATGTGACAAGACACAGTCTAAGAAATCGCGCGGCGTCCAGTGTAAGAAATGTGACGAAACACAGTCTAAGAAATCGCGCGGCGCCCAGTGTAAGAAATGTGAGGAGATACAGTCTAAGAAATCGAGCGGCGCCCAGTGTAAGAAATGTGACGAGACACAGTCTAAGAAATCGCGCGGCCCCCAGTATAAGAAATGTGACGAGACACAGTGTAAGAAATCGCGCTGCGCCCAGTGTAAGAAATGTGACGAGACACAGTGTAAGAAATCGCGCGGCGCCCAGTGTAAGAAATGTGAGGAGACACAGTGTAAGAAATCGCGCGGCGCCCAGTGTAAGAAATGTGAGGAGAGACAGTGTAAGAAATCGCGCGGCGCCCAGTGTAAGAAATGTGAGGAGACACAGTGTAAGAAATCGCGCGGCGCCCAGTGTAAGAAATGTGACGAGACACAGTCTAAGAAATCGCGCGGCGCCCAGTGTAAGAAATGTGAGGAGAGACAGTGTAAGAAATCGCGCGGCGCCCAGTGTAAGAAATGTGAGGAGACACAGTGTAAGAAATCGCGCGGCGCCCAGTGTAAGAAATGTGACGAGACACAGTCTAAGAAATCGCGCGGCGCCCAGTGTAAGAAATGTGAGGAGACACAGTGTAAGAAATCGCGCGGCGCCCAGTGTAAGAAATGTGAGGAGACACAGTGTAAGAAATCGCGCGGCGCCCAGTGTAAGAAATGTGAGGAGACACAGTCTAAGAAATCGCGCGGCCCCCAGTATAAGAAATGTGACGAGACACAGTGTAAGAAATCGCGCGGTGCCCAGTGTAAGAAATGTGAGGAGACACAGTGTAAGAAATCGCGCGGCGCCCAGTGTAAGAAATGTGACGAGACACAGTCTAAGAAATCGCGCGGCGCCCAGTGTAAGAAATCGGCTTATTATAAGAAATCTGACGGCGGTGAATAGTAAGAAACACGCATTAATTGTGCGTGTGAAGCGTTACAGTAAAAGTTAATCTGACGGGCAACTCTTACCGTAAATGTTATACGGACTGTGAGACTTAAGAATGCGGTGACGCTTGTAGGAGGAGCCAGGAGCTCCTCCAGGAGCCAGGAGCAGGAACTAGTCGCCCGAGTGTACTCGGGCGGGGGCAAATCACCACGGTACCTATCCGCTTTTCTTGCGGATTTACCCGTGTGATATAGTAGATGTAGTCATATGCAAGCGTTTTTGTCATGTCAAAGTAATTGGGCAGGGTGTTCCCTCTGTGCAGCCGGCGCGGGCTGGCTTACCTATCCGAGTGGCCACCCACCCGGATAGGTAAGCCAGCCCGCGCCGGCTGCACAGAGGGAACACCCTGCCCAATTACTTTGACATCTGTAAGAGTGGAACAGACACTTATAAAGATTACGTCATCAAGTTCGCGATCGTTTATGTCAGGAGTCGCTCGCAGGGTTAGTGCCTCAAACCAGCAACAGATCATCAATTAAAGAAGTCATCAGTGAAATTAAGTGAAATTTCTCTTCGATTTGAGTCTACCAAAAGTGTTACACACCTTTTTCATTCTTTACCCCCTGAGCAAGAGACAACTCATGGTCTACTAGAACGAGCCTAACCAGAGCAACAAAGGGAATCAGCAAGGTGTGTACAGTCTTAATGTAGAGAATTTCACGAGCATTAACCCTCGACCAACTCCAAGTAGACTCACCTGATAGCGCCATCCTGCTGCACAAGCGAACCAGCGACATATTGGCACACCAACGTAATGCCAAACAAATACATATAACCACGACAAAGTATTTCCACTATAAGGGAGTATTAATTAAAAGAAGCAACACAACTGAAAATCTAGTTTCCTAGAAAATAAGGGGACAAAATAGTTTTTAAACTCTATATGGATACTGTATAGTTATACTTTCTAAAACGAACAGGTTATATTTATTACCAAGGTAAGGGTTTTTATATTTTGTAAGCTTTTTATATTTAATAGTGATAAAAACTAATAATTCGTGAACCGCAGTAACATATGATTAACAGAATAAACAGTTAAATGCTGACCTACTTTGCGGATCATCAGGAATACGCACGTATCTTTCTCATACAATCTTAGTAACAGCTCAGAACAGCAAACAAAGCGGCAACATGTTTTATAGCTATAAACAAGGTGTAGCATGGTTTCGAAAACTGGGTAATCTGATTAATACTTTCTCTAGCACGTATGTATACATATACAATGTGCATAGTAGCTAGATAAGTTGTATTCTACCCCAAAATATCGATGTCGCGATTTCATTGGAAATGTTTTGATGTCCCCTGAGTCCAAAAAAGATGTTCAGGAAAAGGTCCGTGCGTGTGTGTGTGTGTGTGTGCGTGTCCGTTAAATACCGTACTTTGTATTTACATTTACATTATACCCCACCCCAAACTACCCTTTACATGGACATAATTTTTTTTTGAAAATTCAAAACAGGCCCTACGGTTTTGATTAAAATACTGTATATTAAGGATATTTACATCATAAATAAAATGTATATCTTGAATTTTCTGGGAGTAAACTCTCAAGACCTGTTTATTCTGGATGAATTTTGTATAACTGTTAAATCGTTAGAAACAGACAAATACTAACACAAAAATGTAGATCACGGTAAAATGCACATTATTTTTCTTACACATTGGCAGTTTTCGAGATACTCCTTATTATTAGTTTCAGTTTTAAACTAACTTTTCTCAAACAGGAATCCAACTTTTGTTTCATTTGTCTTGTACTTGAGGCAGATCGACCAGCTTTTATAAGTTCTGACTATCGCCTTAGCCTAATGTAATTACTTACAATGAAGCAAGTAATAAGACCAATCCTGCTAATGTTCATCTCGATTAGCATGATTTACATAACAGAATATTTGTTGTAAGAATAGCTCTATATTGAACAGCTAGAGAAAGCTAAGTGAGTTACGAAAGTTTAATTTTTCATAAACTTCATATATATTATTATAGCCCGTTGTTAGAACATACACCTTCTTATAGCCCGTTGTTAGGACATATTCCTTCTTATAGCCCGTTGTTAAAACATACACCTTCTTATAGCCCGTTGTTAAAACATACATATTCTTATAGTCCGTTGTTAGGACATACACCTTCTTATAATCCGTTGTTAAAACATACACCTTCTTATAGTCCGTTGTTAAAACATACACCTTCTTATAGCCCGTTGTTAAAACATACACCTTCGTATAGCCCGTTGTTAAAACATACATATTCTTATAGTCCGTTGTTAGGACATACACCTTCTTATAGTCCGTTGTTAAAACATACACCTTCTTATAGCCCGTTGTTCGGACATACACCTTCTTATAGCCCGTTGTTAGGACATACACCTTCTTATAGCCCGTTGTTAGAACATACACCTTCTTATAGTCCGTTGTTAGAACTTACATATTCTTATAGCCCGTTGTTAAAACATACATATTCTTATAGCCCGTTGTTAGGACATACACCTTCTTATAGTCCGTTGTTAGAACATACACCTTCTTATAGCCCGTTGTTAGAACATACACCTTCTTATAGCCCATTGTTAGAACATACATATTCTTATAGCCCGTTGTTAGAACATACACCTTCTTATAGCCCGTTGTTAGAACATACACCTTCTTATAGCCCGTTGTTAGAACATACACCTTCTTATAGCCCGTTGTTAGAACATACACGTTTTATAGCCCGTTGTTAGAACATACACCTTCTTATAGCACGTTGTTAGAACATACACCTTCTTATAGCCCATTGTTAGAACATACACCTTCTTATAGCCCATTGTTAGAACATACACCTTCTCATAGCCCATTGTTAGAACATACACCTTCTTATGGCCCGTTGTTAGAACATACACCTTCTTATAGCCCGTTGTTAGAACATACACCTTCTTATAGCCCGTCGTTAGAACATACACCTTTCTATAGCCCGTTGTTAGAACATACACCTTCTTATAGCCCGTTGTTAAAACATACACCTTCTTATAGCCCGTTGTTAGGGACATACTCCTTCTTATAGCCCGTTGTTAAAACATACACCTTCTTATAGCCCGTTGTTAAAACATACACCTGCTTATAGCCCGTTGTTAAAACATACACCTGCTTATAGCCCGTTGTTAAAACACACACCTGCTTATAGCCCGTTGTTAGGACATACACCTTCTTATAGCCCGTTGTTAGAACATACATATTCTTATAGCCCGTTGTTAGAACATACACCTTCTTATAGCCCGTTGTTATGACATACACCTTCTTATAGCCCGTTGTTAGAACATACACCTTCTTATAGCCCGTTGTTAGAACATACATATTCTTTTTCTTTTTTTTGTAGTGTTTAACGCCCGCTTTAACTACTAATGGCACCGCAGGCGGTAATACATATTCTTATAGCCCGTTGTTAGAACATACACCTTCTTATAGCCCGTTGTTAGAACATACATATTCTTATAGCCCGTTGTTAGAACATACATATTCTTATAGCCCGTTGTTAGGACATACACCTTCTTATAGCCTGTTGTTAGAACATACACCTTCTTATAGCCCGTTGTTAGAACATACACGTTTTATAGCCCGTTGTTAGAACATACACCTTCTTATAGCCCGTTGTTAGAACATACACCTTCTTATAGCCCGTTGTTAGAACATACACCTTCTTATAGCCCGTTGTTAGAACATACACCTTCTTATAGCCCGTTGTTAGAACATACACCTTCTTATAGCCCGTTGTTAGAACATACACCTTCTTATTACCCGTTGTTAGAACATACACCTTTTTATAGCCCGTTGTTAGAACATACACCTTCTTATAGCCCGTTAGAACATACACCTTCTTATAGCCCATTGTTAGAACATACACCCTCTTATAGCCCATTGTTAGAACATACACCTTCTTATAGCCCGTTGTTAGAACATACACCTTCTTATAGCCCTTTGTTAGAACATACACCTTCTTATAGCCCATTGTTAGAACATACACCTTCTTATAGCCCGTTGTTAGAACATACACCTTCTTATAGCCCGTTGTTAGAACATACACCTTCTTATAGCCCGTTGTTAGAACATACACCTTCTTATAGCCCGTTGTTAGAACATACACCTTCTTATAGCCCGTTGTTAGAACATACACATTCTTATAGCCCGTTGTTAGAACATACACCTCCTTATAGCCCGTTGTTAGAACATACACCTTCTTATAGCCCGTTGTTAGAACATACACCTTCTTATAGCCAGTTGTTAGAACATACACCTTCTTATAGCTCGTTGTTAGAACATACACCTTCTTATAGCCCGTTGTTAGAACATACATCTTCTTATAGCCCGTTGTTAGAACATACACCTTCTTATAGGCCGTTGTTAGAACAACACCTTCTTATAGCCCGTTGTTAGAACATACACCTTCTTATAGCCCGTTGTTAGAACATACACCTTCTTATAGCCCGTTGTTAGAACATACACCTTCTTATAGGCCGTTGTTAGAACAACACCTTCTTATAGCCCGTTGTTAGAACATACACCTTCTTATAGCCCGTTGTTAGAACATACACCTTCTTATAGCCCGTTGTTAGAACATACACCTTCTTATAGCCCGTTGTTAGAACATACATATTTTTATAGCCCGTTGTTAGAACATACACCTTCTTATAGCCCGTTAGAACATACACCTTCTTATAGCCCATTGTTAGAACATACACCTTCTTATAGCCCGTTGTTAGAACATACATCTTCTTATAGCATGTTGTTAGAACATACATCTTCTTATAGCCCATTGTTAGAACATACACCTTCTTATAGCCCGTTGTTAGAACATACATCTTCTTATAGCATGTTGTTAGAACATACATCTTCTTATAGCCCGTTGTTAGAACATACACCTTCTTATTACCCGTTGTTAGAACATACACCTTTTTATAGCCCGTTGTTAGAACATACACCTTCTTATAGCCCGTTAGAACATACACCTTCTTATAGCCCATTGTTAGAACATACACCTTCTTATAGCCCGTTGTTAGAACATACACCTTCTTATAGCCCGTTGTTAGAACATACATCTTCTTATAGCCCGTTGTTAGAACATACACCTTCTTATAGCTCTTTGTTAAGACATACACCTTCTTATAGCCCGTTGTTAGAACATACACCTTCTTATAGCCCGTTGTTAGAACATACATATTCTTATAGCCCGTTGTTAGAACATACACCTTCTTATAGCCCGTTGTGAGAACATACATATTCTTATGGCCCGTTGTTAGAACATACATATTCTTAGGCCCGTTGTTAGAACATACATATTCTTATGGCCCGTTGTTAGAACATACACATTCTTATAGCCCGTTGTTAGAACATACACCTTCTTATAGCCCGTTGTTAGAACATACACCTTCTTATAGCCCGTTGTTAGAACATACACCTTCTTATAGCCCGTTGTTAGAACATACACCTTGTTATAGCCCGTTGTTAGAACTTACACCTTCTTATAGCCCGTTATTAGAACATACACCTTCTTATAGCCCATTGTTAGAACATACACATTCTTATAGCCCGTTGTTAGAACATACACCTTCTTATAGCCCGTTGTTAGAACATACACCTTCTTATAGCCCGTTGTTAGAACATACACCTTCTTATAGCCCGTTGTTAGAACATACACCTTGTTATAGCCCGTTGTTAGAACTTACACCTTCTTATAGCCCGTTATTAGAACATACACCTTCTTATAGCCCATTGTTAGAACATACATCTTCATATAGCCCATTGTTAGAACATACATCTTCATATAGCCCATTGTTAGAACATACACCTTCTTATAGCCCGTTGTTAGAACTTACATCTTCTTATAGCCCATTGTTAGAACATACACCTTCTTATAGCCCGTTGTTAGAACATACACCTTCTTATAGCCCGTTGTTAGAAGATACATCTTCTTATAGCCCGTTGTTAGAACATACATCTTCTTATACCCCGTTGTTAGAACATACATCTTCTTATAGCCCGTTGTTAGAACATACATCTTCTTATAGCCCGTTGTTAGCACATACACCTTATTATAGCCCGTTGTTAGAACATACACCTTGTTATAGCCCGTTGTTAGAACATACACCTTCATGTAGCCCGTTGTTAGAACATGCACCTTCTTATAGGCCATTGTTAGAACATACACCTTCTTATAGCCAATTGTTAGAACATACACCTTCTTATAGCCCATTGTTAGAACATACACCTTCTTATAGCCCATTGTTAGAACATACACCTTCTTATAGCCCATTGTTAGAACATACACCTTCTTATAGCATGTTGTTAGAACATACACCTTCTTATAGCATGTTGTTAGAACATACACGTTCTTATAGCCTGTTGTTAGAACATACATCTTCTTATAGCCCGTTGTTATAACATACACCTTCTTATAGCCCGTTGTTAGAACATACACCTTCTTATAGCCCGTTGTTAGAACATACATATTCTTATAGCCCGTTGTTAGAACATACACCTTCTTATAGCCCGTTGTTAGAACATACACCTTCTTATAGCCCGTTAGAACATACACCTTCTTATAGCCCATTGTTAGAACATACACCCTCTTATAGCCCATTGTTAGAACATACACCTTCTTATAGCCCATTGTTAGAACATACACCCTCTTATAGCCCATTGTTAGAACATACACCTCTTATAGCCCGTTGTTAGAACATACACCTTCTTATAGCCCTTTGTTAGAACATACACCTTCTTATAGCCCATTGTTAGAACATACACCTTCTTATAGCCCGTTGTTAGCACATACACCTTCTTATAGCCCGTTGTTAGAACATACACATTCTTATAGCCCGTTGTTAGAACATACACCTTCTTATAGCCCGTTGTTAGAACATACACCTTCTTATAGCCCGTTGTTAGAACATACACCTTCTTATAGCCCGTTGTTAGAACATACACCTTCTTATAGCGCGTTGTTAGAACTTACATATTCTTATAGCCCGTTGTTAGAACTTACATACTCTTATTGCCCATTATTAGAACATACATCTTCTTATAGCCCGTTGTTAGAACTTACATATTCTTATAGCCCGTTGTTAGAACTTACATATGCTTATAGCCCGTTGTTAGAACATACACCTTCTTATAGGCCGTTGTTAGATCTTACATATTCTTTTAGCCCGTTGTTAGAACATACCCCTTCTTATAGCCCGTTGTTAGAACATACACCTTCTTATAACCCGTTGTTGGAACATACATATTCTTATAGCCCGTTGTTAGAACTTACATATTCTTATAGCCAGTTGTTAGAACATACCCCTTCTTATAGCCAGTTGTTAGAACATACCCCTTCTTATAGCCAGTTGTTAGAACATACCCCTTCTTATAGCCCGTTGTTAGAACTTACATCTTCTTATAGCCCGTTGTTAGAACATACATATTTATATAGCCCATTGTTAGAACATACACTTTCTTAATTCAAAATCTTCTCGGGCTTCTAGCCAGGTAATAACTTGGCTTGACACCAACGTTTCGAAGAAGTGCATCTTCCTCGTCTTCAGGGTTCACCTGAAGACGAGGAAGATGCACTTCTTCGAAACGTTGGTGTCAAGCCAAGTTATTACCTGGCTAGAAGCCCGAGAAGATTTTGAATTAACACGTCGCCAGGAAAGCTATAGTTCTTATTATACACTTTCTTATAGATCATTGTTAGAACATACACCTTCTTATAGCCCGTTTTTAGAACATAACATCTTCTTATAGCCCATTGTTAGAACATACACCTTCTTATAGCCCGTTTTTAGAACATAACATCTTCTAATAGCCCATTGTTAGAACATACATCTTCTTATAGCCCGTTGTTAGAACTTACATTTTCTAAGTTCAAATCTGCGGGTCGAATTCGCATTTTATCATGCAATGACGATAATGTAATAATAATTATAATTAATATATTTTAACGATGGTAGGGTTCAGAAGACAAGTGTATTTCTTTTTAGCAGCATCAACAAGCATATTCTAATTGCTGCAGTTTAAATCATTTTGAGTATAAGGTGATGTGCCTCGAAACACTGAGGATTTTGAATGGTCCTCGAGACGAGTATCATATTTTGCAGTGTAGTTCAACAGCTTTACAGTGTTTTTTTTTTTTTTTTTTTTTTTTTTTTTTTTTTTTTTTTTTTTTTTTTGTGCTTATAAACTCCCTTACAATGTGTTCGGAAAGGTAACAAAATTTGCTAATTCGCATGATATAATATGTACGGATATAGATTTTTCTGTACTGGCTTGTTTTCAAGTTTCTTAATAGTCTTAGTAACATATAGTAACTGCTTCAACGTTGTAGAAACATGCTATAAGAGTTTTTTGTGTTTTCAAGCCTGCTTACAGCGTTATGTAAGTTGTGCCAGATTTCTCACAACAAAAACTTTATTAATGTACTAGCACATAGTTGCTGCATTTTAGTATAATTTATTAGGATAAAGTATCTTGTATATTCTTAGTGTATTTGTAGGAATTGTTTCGGCCTTTACCCATTGTAAAATCTTTTCTCCTAAAGGGCTTCTTCTTTATTTCCTCGACAGAACAAGTGCATGTTTTGTTAATTGTTGATCTACGAGGGCTGTTCAATAAAGATTGATCACAATTTTTTTTTGACAACGTACCTTTACTCATCCTCATAATTTTGATGGTCCTCAAAATAGTCTCCCAAGAATGCAATGCACTTGTCCCAGCGTTTCTGCCAGTCTTCAAAGACATGCTGGAAACCATTTTTTGAGAGATCCTTCAAAATCGCCTCCGCAGCCTTCACCACTGCTTCTGATGGTGGATAATGCCTCCCACGAAGACGTTTCTTCAAGTTAGGGAATAGAAAAAAGTCACATGGGAGAGTGAGGGATGCATTTCACGTTGCTTTTTGCAAGATATTCAGCAACAACATTGGCAGTATGCGGCCGCGCATTATCATGGTGCAGCATCCAGCCTACTTCACGGAAATGTGGTCTTTTGTGCCTGATATGGACTTGCAATCTTTTCAAGACATCCGTGAAGTATTGTCCAGTTACTGATGTGTGTGCAGGTACATCATGCTGATAAACCATTTCATGAATATCAAAGAATGAGATGACCATAACTGGAGCACTTCTCTGAAATTGATTGTCTCCCCTCTTTAAACATTTTAAACCACCTTCGAGCTGTGCTGTAGGGAAGAACAGACTCTCCATAGGCCTCCTGTAACATTGTATAGGCCTCAATTGAAGATTGGTTGAGACGAAAGCAGAATTTCATATTGTTCCTCGCGTGTTACCTTCATTGTAGCGGTAGGCGGTACTGAACATGTTTGAACTTGCCTGCCTCTCACAGGCGGGAACCAGGAGTACCAACAATGAAACTACTACGGCGTGTTTGTTTCACATTAAGCTAACAGTATATAATAAGATTGAATTTTAGTACGAAAAATTATGACCGCAATAAAATTATGATCATTCTTTATTGAACAGCCCTCGTACTGCATTAGTATTTAATATTAAACGTAAAAACCAATTCTTATTGCACCTAGCTGCTCAATGACTTTTACCTGGCCTGGAATCTGCTTGATTGCGATGGACCCAGTATTGTATAACTTGCGCAACAGATCTGGACAAGTGAACATCATAATGAGAGCTAGGAAGCGAGTTGTACTTTCAGATAAGCAGTTCAGCAGTCGATTCATGCCTGTCACAGTCAAATGTCAAATAATGTCACCTGCACTATACGGCGCTGCACTGATAAACACGTGTTTTCATATGTGTATTCATATCTACAAAACATCTATACAAATGGCCTACTATATAAACACTGTCAATCGTCTGCCTCCAATTCTTCCACACCTGACAGTCCGTCTTCGCTCACGTCATTGTCATCATCAACGTTATCGCTACTTTCTGCACCATTATCCTGGATTCGAATTCTTTTTGATTTTCTACAATTCTTTCTAATGATTTTCAGTGTTCTCAACATGTCGACATACATTTTCCCATTGTGGCCTGCCAATTTCTGCAATTCGCTGGCGACACAACTGTTCCACATCTTTTAATTTAAAGATGATATATTAAGTTTTATTTTTCTTTCTTAACTTTGAGAACCCTAGAAACGGAACTCGGTGAAATATCAGTTGCCTTGGCTATTCTTTCATTCACTGTCTACAGGCTTTTGAAGAACTCGGGGAACATACATCTGCCTTCATCTCTGCCTCTTGTTTCAAGTCAAGGACATTTGCAATTATTTCTCTCCTCTGATTAAGTAATACCTTGCCACTTAACTTTGAATGCGTAGGAGCCATGTTTAAAAAAAATAGAATGAATAAAATGAACACTATTTACTACCCACTTTGAATACAAACATATGCGGAACACTTTCGATACAGACTGTACAAAGTTTGCTCGCTGTGACTTTAAGTAAGCAAAGTATCATATGACAAACTCCGATAAGGTAGGCTCGGTAGCTGGGTCACGATTCTGCAAGTTTTGCGCCGGTCGTACAAGCGAATGGCTCAGCGACTCATAGCATTGCATGGAATAGCAAAGAGAATCTCTTGCGGATCGAAATGGACCTACTATTGCGACATTTTGTTTGAATATATTTGTGTGTAGTAATGGTGTTTTCTATGAATTAATTACATTGAAATAATTTGATAATATGGAACTTGAAATAACCGGTGCCTAATTATGCCGAGTGATAGTGCTTCAACTATTGCTAATGACATTTGTTGCATATACTTAATGTATGCAGAATGTATTTGTAAAATGGAACAAGTTATTAATGTTACGCAACTATAGCAAATTATATTGTGCTATCCAGACGTAGGGTGAATATTAAGTGTCAAATTGTGTTATTCTTTCCATTTTTCTATAAATTCCACATCACATTATCTGATTGCGAATTCACAAGATTATTTAAGTACAAAAGATTTACGTTTGAAACATGTAGAAAAAATGATTGCTTAAACTTTTTATTGAACCTCAAAAGTTGAGATTAAATGTGATACAATTATGTATTGTGGCATAAACCTTCCTGCTGGTAAAAACAAGCCCGAACCAGTAACTTTTACAAAACTCGTTTTTATAACATGAAAGCAATTTAAGTAACAAGAATTATGCAAAAATAAAGTGTTTTATTTTTTCATAGCAGGCTGGCTGTTAGTTATTCAGCTGATATGTGCTAACACTGTATTGCTGCAGATAACAGTGTCAAGTTAATTTATGTGAGCTTTAATCAGTGCCTTGACATGTTTTATGTCATCAGCAGCGATACATGCGATATGTTCCATTCACATGGCTGCAACAAATTATTGTTAAAAACCTTATGCTTCTATATACTTCATGCTAATCGAGAAAAAATTACCAGAAATGTCTTATTACTTTCTTCTTTGTAAGTATAAGCGAAATAAGGGGGTACCATAGGTTAAAGTGATAGTCAAAAGCTGGTTGCTATGTGACTGAAGTTCCTTTATTTCTACAGACAGGAGTTGACAAATTCCTGTATGAGAAAAGCGTAAGTTTTTAAAAACGAAACCAAAAATAAGGAATATCTAAAATATGATCAACTCTACGAAAAAATGTGTATAATATAAATTGTGTGTTTTAACATATTCTATATTTTTGTATGGTAAGTTTTTGTCCAACCCTTTACTGTTTAGCAGTTATGCAAAACTTCGTAAAATTCATCCAGAATAACGTAGTTCAGATGCTATTCAAGATATACATTTATATACATTTACATATACATTTATTTGTCAGGTAAATATCTTTAATATACGATATTTTAATAAAACTCGTTAGCCATTTCTAAGAAAATTAAAATTTTCGAAAAAGTTCCATGTAAAGGGTAGTTTGGGGTGGGGGGATTTTTCTGAAAATCTTCGTGTTGCATTCCTGGAAGATACTAAACTTCAATACCAATTTTGGTATTTTAGCAACTTTTCGTTCTTGAGTTATCGTGTTCACAGACAATCGGACACACGGATACACACATGGATCTTTTTCTAAAAATGCTTTTTTTTTTTGGATAAAGGGGACCTAAAACATATATTTCCAGTGAAATCTCGGTATCGAATTTTTGGGTGCATACAATTCCTTCTGTATACACTATGTACATAGTACGTGTAGAGAAAGTAAAAACATAAGTGTAGTAGCTACCGGTGACGTAAGCATTCGGGTCGGCGATTTTTCATAGTTTAATCCGTGATCACTACTCTGCACTGCGATATCGCTATGTGACGTCACAGTTTAGTCGCTAGATTAGCATTGAAACCCTCAGTATTGAAAATATAGAACACCACATGGTCTGTATCCGATCCCCACTCATGACATTCTATTATTACTTTCAACTAGAGAATTAGGTTTATTTTCTCGTACTGGGAAAGAAATGATGAGTATTTGTTAATTTTGATGTCCCTGACAAATTATATTTTGCCTAATGCTCAGATTTTAAGGACGTGAAGAATAATTTGCTCTGAAAATGCTATCCCCGACGCAGGTGTTTGTTTTGCTGCAGTGTTGCCACATGTGATGACGTGACTTGAAGACATGCATTAATATAATACGCGGTCTATTACGTAAGGAGGCGCTGGGGAGAACGTGCATCTTGCATGATTTTGAGCACCTTCATGGTGGGATTATATGCCTTTCGGTTTAGGTAAGCAGGATATACATAAAAGAACTCCTTGAGAAGCCTGAGAGATGTTTTCAAGCAGAACTGTATATCGTAACACTTTTGTTTTTGTACTGTGTCCTTGTGGGTGTTTCAGCTAACTAAAATTTAATTAAAGCATTATTATTGATACACCACTTTGTTTTCCAAGCCATAACCAAACTAAACTGTCCCGTTTGCCTAAAGCAGCAGCATTCACTTCGACCTTGCATATAAGCGTCTTGTTTTCTCAAAATGTTTTATTTATACGGGGGACCTCCAAAACCTGTATTTGCAGTGACCAAACTACGAAATATAATTTACGCTCATGTTTCTTTTCTCCAATGTTTTTTCAGAATAATAAAACTTAGCTTAATTTAAAGTGGTCTAAATTTAGTGGCTTAAATTATAACATTTTTAAGAAACCGAGCTGCTTTCGCTTAGCTATTGTTTCCTGTTATATTCCTTCCTTTGTTGTGATGATTCAATGTAATCAAGCACTGACATAGAGACAGTTGTTAGTGGTAGGTTCTGACAGCACTAGAAATTGTGGATGGGAGGATTGGGTAAGATCGTATGCTGCTGAAAAGGTTAACAAAATCTTTATCTTCGTTAATAGAAACCTCTCAGATAACGCACGGATTACTCTCGGAAGTCTCCGACGTTTTGCGTTGTAACAATTAACGCATCACTTCAGCCGTGAATGCGTAGAAATGACAAACAATAACTGCACGCGTTGCAATGTCTTCTCTTCATGCAGTTTTATTTTGAACTTCATAGGTGTTACTGTGTATTCTTAAATGTGTGTGTGTGTGCAGCCTTAAACATGTCGTAAGGAAGCGGAATGTGACAGTGTGTGCAAAGAGTTGAGAGAATGTGTACAGAATACAGAGTGTGTGGGAAGGATGTGTACAGCACACCACCCGAGAGCAAACCATTCAACTGCGGGGTGTTTAATACCATAATGCTTCATTTTTGACACATGTGACAGAAAATGACAATGACAGCGAGGAAGGCGAAGACACAGCCTAATGTAAGTAGAAAATGTGGTTAGATACTCGTATTATTAGCACTGTGTACTATTATCGTGCTGCTAAAAAGGTTAATATGTGCGGCATCAAAGGCTGCGATAAGATTGCACATATTCAGTGACGCAGAAAAAAAACGTCACGTTTTCTCCTAGTGAACACTCGCTACACCTATGGACATTTATTTCTTAGAGTACCAAGTGAATAATATTAGCAAGGTTCTTATTAAGTGAAGCGAGAGTTGGTTGAAGTGACGCGCTTATTGGTGCATTGCAAAACGTCGGCGACCTCCGAGAATAACCAGTGCATTATCTGAGATTATTTTATAAACAAACATAAAGTACGTGTTAATCTTTTCAGCAGCACGATAATACTTTCAGAAATGTCATGCCCGTAACGTGTGTTTACTAGGAGAAAACTGACAGCGTTGCTTTCTGCATCACTGAATAATACCTGCAATCTTATCGCAGCCTTTGATGCCGCACATGTTAACCTTTTCAGCAGCACGATAATACTAACTCTCCAAGATAGTCATGCGTGTCAGTTAAGGAAACAGGCGTAGGAGCAAGACTGACTGACATCTCTAATTGAGTCCGTGTGTTCAGAGGTTCTCCGTTTCTTTTCTAGATGTGAACGTTGCGAAATACCATGCATATAAATATTCATTATAAAATGTTATTTTGAAATGATTCTCAACTACGTCTTTGTATAATATTGCATTGGTTTGCTTTAGTTTACATTTTTCTGATACTTCTCACATGGTATACTCCGCTGAAGCCACAAAAGCAATCGTGATTTGCGTTCAACGAGTTTACTAAGGAAATAATGCAGTACTTTGTCATTGAACAAATTGGATTTTGCTGGGTGATGTTATTTTAACAGAAGCCTCACACGAGCAAATATCATTATTGTGACTGTTGCTCAAGTAGAATAAGGTGGTGCTGGGAGTCTTCACTTCATAAGAAGCCAAACAAATGGAGTGCGTCCTGCTTGTGCAAGCGAACCGGAATAAAAACAAAATATCATTATTGTGACTGTTGCTCAAGTAGAATAAGGTGGTGCTGGGAGTCTTCACTTCATAAGAAGCCAAACAAATGGAGTGCGTCCTGCTTGTGCAAGCGAACCGGAATAAAAACAAAATATCATTATTGTGACTGTTGCTCAAGTAGAATAAGGTGGTGCTGGGAGTCTTCACTTCATAAGAAGCCAAACAAATGGAGTGCGTCCTGCTTGTGCAAGCGAACCGGAATAAAAACAAAATATCTTAAGAGGAGCCCTTTTCAAGCAGTTTTTGTATTGTAAACCGCAAGATTGCACAAAAAATGTAGACTTCATTAAAACATACAATATAATACATAATTCTTTAGCGCATTAAGTATTTGCTTTAAATTTGTCATCACTTTATGCATTGAAATACTAAGATCGCTCTGCGTCTGTTTGCGTGCAAAGAATGAAACTTCAAAGTGAGATGATATAGCGATCAACTATTTGAAGATTTCACTTTCCTTCAGGCTGTTTAACCTAGTTCGTCATATGGGACGACGAATGAAATTGAAAAAAGTGATCTGAGGGTCTATGGAGTTTAAAGTTACTTGACATTCGGATTCTCAGGATAAGGGAAAACCCTGAAAAAAACTTTATCGAATAATTAACCCTATGCGAGATTCGAACCTGCGAGCTCATGAAGGTGAGGCAGACGCGCAACTCCCACTACTGAAGATGTCTTCATTTTTGTACCTACATGCGTATCGAAATCATTTCTGTAAACTGTATATACATTAATTCGGAGTAAATAGTAAAATGTTTATTTTCTACAGATTATTCTTACAAAACTCAACAGTGAATAGATAAATCCATTTGATCAAGATCAAGTTGGTAATTTTATTTTAATTTATTACCTAATTTGATTTAGTTGAATTCTTATTTTTTTTTTTTTTCGATAAAAACTGCGTTGCCATAATTTGTGAAATGGACTAGGCTTTGCTCTGGGCTGCTACTATCAAGATAAAAAAAAGTGTTACACAAAGTGAATGTGGCGTTAGTGTGACGTCATGGCGGTGACGTGTAGCGCTCAGAACCTCGTTATTCTGTGTGAAACCAGCAATGACGTCACCTCGCTAAGCCGTCCATTACCATTAAAACTTAACCTCTATAGAAAAATCATAGGCGTGCAAAAGTTTGTATTAAAGTAAGAAGTGCTTCAAGCTTTCGTGTACAATTGTATGAATATTTGTAAAAGGCTTTTTATATTTTTAAGTATAATTTTTTAAGACTTTACTTTCTTTAGCATGTATGTACACAGCATTAGAGAAGGTATTGTATTCCATCAAAAAATTCCATACGGACATTTCATCGGAAATATTTGGGTTCCCTGAATAAAAAAAATAGTATTTTTAGAAAAAGGTCTGGCAGCGGCGGCTCGCGCTTTTGTGTGTGTGTGTGTGTGTGTGTATGTATGTATGTATGTGAAGAGCATAACTCAAAAAGCAAAATTGGTTAAATTCGAAACTTTGTATTTAAGTTCAGTGTGCGACACGAAGATTTTCAGGAAAATTTTCCCACCCCCAACCACCTTTTACTTGGACATTTTTCGAAAATGTTAGATATTTAAAGTAAATATTGTGAAGTAATTAAGTAACTACTAATGTTGAAGCTTCAGAGTAACTGTTTATAAACATGCTGGTAATTGACATAAGTATTGCTTTACTCAATAATAAGTGCTTAGGTATTTCAAAAACCTGTGTTGTATCGTAAGTGAATTTTGTACATTTAACTCTTGTCACCCGGCAGTACCAAATTACATGTACATATTTTCATTATTGGTATCCTTTGCGCGTTAATGCGACATTTACGATGGGTCTGAGACTAAATTGATAATTGTCTTTTTATGTACGAGTTTGAGAGTTAAAATTAGTAATTGTGCGGTGTATGGGTGTTATAATTATCGAAAAACAAGCAAAGTGTCACAAAATACTTCTCATTTCCGAAATATAAATAGATTCGTGAAAAATGGGAACATTGTTTCCGAAGATAAGACGCGTTTCCAACGTAAGTTGGTGCTTTATAATGGAAACAATAACATTACATAATTACTTTACAACGTAATAATTAGGGATACATTGATTCTGCATCGTAAATTCTGATAAAATTCAAGATTTGTCTATGACAGTGTTTTCTATGTGTTGTTATGACTTAACACACTCCCTTTAATTTTGCCGAGATTTCTTAAAATAGAGTAATTATACTTTTTTGAAATAGTTGTAAAATGCATGAGCCTCTGAGCTTCTTTTTAAATTCCTAAACTTTTCAATAACATTTCTGACATCTTATGTTTAAATAATTAACTATTCCAGCAATTTCAAATAAACCAACTCCACATGATAACATGTTGGTACTATGAGGTGACATTTTTATACGTGCGCGCCTTATATAGTTTCAGGAGAAACAGGGAATTTATGTTGAAAAATATTGTTTTGAGTAATTTGCTTTTAAAGTAATTAATGCTGTAAAACTTATAAAACTTAAATAAACATTAATATTTTTTTAAATTAATTTATAATAGTAAGCAGTAGTAAGTATTTTAATGAAACCAACACCAAATTACCCACAATTTTATAAAATATAAAGCAAAAAAAATAAAATTATATATTTTTTTTATTTTGGACTTGATGATACCGCTCAATAAAACATTTAGAGTTTTAAGTCACATCAAATGGCATACAGCTGTTCAAATTGGTTCCCGGTGTATTTACTACTTTACTGTTTTTATTGTTTTACAACGCCCCAAAATTAATTATAGTTTTTTAAAAAAAATTGTCATAATTTCACTCTTGATTAGTATGTGAACAAACTTTATACCTGAATGTTTAATTATTCTGCTTTGTAATTGGAGAGAGAATCTTAAATATAGACTTCAATTTTCAGCTTAAACATTTATACGGTATCTATAATATTATATTATACTTTTTAATGTTGCTATTTTTAAGAAACGATAAAAAATGTCCACACACAGATTATATACATACATATATATATATATATATATATATATATATATATATATATATATATATAGTTAATAGAAAGCTGCATTGTGTGGAACAATTTGGAAGAAATAAAAATTCCGACACGCGAAAACTCCGGGGGGGGGGGGAGAATAAAAGAAAAACAGTTGAAGTGTCATTCTCTAAATAATTGCTGTTTAGCATTTCTGGGAATTTTTTAGACTTCTTTGACAAATATCAACAAATTCCATCTCCGTAGAAGTGTGACAACCTCATTAGAACATTTTCCTCCACCTGGCGAGTCAGAAGCTAAATGTTGACACTTGAACAGAACATCCGCTAATGACTGGTATAATACATGTTTTACAATGAAAATTCTACGGAACATTTTCCTCCACCTGGCGAGTCAGAAGCTAAATGTTGACACTTGAACACAACATCCGCTAATGACTGGTATAATACATGTTTTACAATGAAAATTCTACGGAACATTTTCCTCTACCTGGCGAGTCAGAAGCTAAATGTTGACACTTGAACAATACATCCGCTAATGACTGATATAATACAGGTTTTACAATGAAAATTCTACGGAACCTTTTCCTCCACCTGGCGAGTCAGAAGCTAAATGTTGACACTTGAACACAACATCCGCTAATGACTGGTATAATACATGTTTTACAATGAAAATTCTACGGAACATTTTCCTCTACCTGGCGAGTCAGAAGCTAAATGTTGACACTTGAACAATACATCCGCTAATGACTGATATAATACAGGTTTTACAATGAAAATTCTACGGAACCTTTTCCTCTACCGGGCGAGTCAGAAGTTGATGTTGACACTTGAACAGAACATCCGCTAATGACTGGTATAATACAGGTTTTACAATGAAAATTCTACGGAACATTTTCCTCTACCTGGCGAGTCAGAAGCTAAATGTTGACACTTGAACACAACATCCGCTAATGACTGGTATAATACAGGTTTTACAATGAAAATTCTACGGAACATTTTCCTCTACCTGGCGAGTCAGAAGTTGATGTTGACACTTGAACAGAACATCCGCTAATGACTGGTATAATACAGGTTTTACAATGAAAATTCCTCGCAACATTTTCCTCTACCTGGCGAGTCCGAAGCTAAATGTTGACACTTGAACAATACATCCGCTAATGACTGGTATAATACAGGTTTTACAATGAAAATTCTACGGAACCTTTTCCTCTACCTGGCGAGTCAGAAGCTAAATGTGGACACTTGAACAGAACATCCGCTAATGACTGATATAATACAGGTTTTACAATGAAAATTCTACGGAACCTTTTCCTCTACCTGGCGAGTCAGAAGCTAAATTTTGACACTTGAACAGAACATCCGCTAATGACTGGTATAATACAGGTTTTACAATGAAAATTCTACGGAACCTTTTCCTCTACCTGGCGAGTCAGAAGTTGATGTTGACACTTGAACAGAACATCCGTTAATGACTGGTATAATACAGGTTTTACAATGAAAATTCTACGGAACCTTTTCCTCTACCTGGCGAGTCAGAAGTTGATGTTGACGCTTGAACAGAACATCCGCTAATGACTGGTATAATCGGGTTTTTCAATGAAAATTCCTCGGAACATTTTCCTCTACCTGGCGAGTCAGAAGTTGATGTTGACACTTGAACAGAACATAAGCTAATGACTGATATAATGCAGGTTTTACAATGAAAATTCTACGGAACATTTTCCTCTACCTGGCTAGTCCGAAGTTGATGTTGACACTTGAACAGAACATCCGCTAATGACTGGTATAATACAGGTTTTACAATGAAAATTCTACGGAACCTTTATCTCTACCTGGCGAGTCAGAAGTTGATGTTGACACTTGAACAGAACATCCGCTAATGACTGGTATAATACAGGTTTTACAATGAAAATTCCTCGCAACATTTTCCTCTACCTGGCGAGTCCGAAGCTAAATGTTGACACTTGAACAGAACATCCGCTAATGACTGGTATAATACAGGTTTTACAATGAAAATTCTACGGAACCTTTATCTCTACCTGGCGAGTCAGAAGTTGATGTTGACACTTGAACAGAACATCCGCTAATGACTGGTATAATACAGGTTTTACAATGAAAATTCCTCGCAACATTTTCCTCTACCTGGCGAATCCGAAGCTAAATGTTGACACTGGAACAATACATCCGCTAATGACTGGTATAATACAGGTTTTACAATGAAAATTCTACGGAACCTTTTCCTCTACCTGGCGAGTCAGAAGCTAAATTTTGACACTTGAACAGAACATCCGCTAATGACTGGTATAATACAGGTTTTGCAATGAAAATTCTACGGAATCTTTTCCTCTACCTGGCGAGTCAGAAGCTAAATTTTGACACTTGAACAGAACATCCGCTAATGACTGGTATAATACAGGTTTTACAATGAAAATTGTATGGAACATTTTCCTCTACCTGGCGAGTCAGAAGTTGATGTTGACACTTGAACAGAACATCCGCTAATGACTGGTATAATACATGTTTTACAATGAAAATTCTACGGAACATTTTCCTCTACCTGGCGAGTCAGAAGCTAAATGTTGACACTTGAACAGAACATCCGCTAATGACTGGTATAATACAGGTTTTACAATGAAAATTCTACGGAACCTTTTCCTCTACCGGGCGAGTCAGAAGTTGATGTTGACACTTGAACAGAACATCCGCTAATGACTGATATAATACAGGTTTTACAATGAAAATTCTACGGAACCTTTTCCTCTACCTGGCGAGTCAGAAGCTAAATGTTGACACTTGAACAGAACATCCGCTAATGACTGGTATAATACAGGTTTTACAATGAAAATTCTACGGAACATTTTCCTCTACCTGGCGAGACAGAAGTTGATGTTGACACTTGAACAGAACATCCGCTAATGACTGGTATAATACAGGTTTTACAATGAAAATTCCTCGCAACATTTTCCTCTACCTGGCGAGTCCGAAGCTAAATGTTGACACTTGAACAATACATCCGCTAATGACTGGTATAATACAGGTTTTACAATGAAAATTCTACGGAACCTTTTCCTCTACCTGGCGAGTCAGAAGCTAAATGTGGACACTTGAACAGAACATCCGCTAATGACTGATATAATACAGGTTTTACAATGAAAATTCTACGGAACCTTTTCCTCTACCTGGCGAGTCAGAAGCTAAATGTGGACACTTGAACAGAACATCCGCTAATGACTGGTATAATACAGGTTTTACAATGAAAATTCTACGGAACCTTTTCCTCTACCTGGCGAGTCAGAAGCTAAATTTTGACACTTGAACAGAACATCCGCTAATGACTGGTATAATACAGGTTTTACAATGAAAATTGTATGGAACATTTTCCTCTACCTGGCGAGTCAGAAGTTGATGTTGACACTTGAACAGAACATTCGCTAATGACTGGTATAATACAGGTTTTGCAATGAAAATTCTACGGAATCTTTTCCTCTACCTGGCGAGTCAGAAGCTAAATGTTGACACTGGAACAATACATCCGCTAATGACTGGTATAATACGGGTTTTACAATGAAAATTCTGCGAACATTTTCCTCTACCTGGCGAGTCCGAAGCTAAATGTTGATGCTTGAACAGAACATCCGCTAATGACTGGTATAATACAGGTTTTACAATGAAAATTCTACGGAATCTTTTCCTCTACCTGGCGAGTCAGAAGTTGATGTTGACACTTGAACAGAACATCCGTTAATGACTGGTATAATACAGGTTTTACAATGAAAATTCTACGGAACCTTTTCCTCTATCTGGCGAGTCAGAAGTTGATGTTGACGCTTGAACAGAACATCCGCTAATGACTGGTATAATCGGGTTTTTCAATGAAAATTCCTCGGAACATTTTCCTCTACCTGGCGAGTCAGAAGCTAAATGTTGACGCTTGAACAGAACATCCGCTAATGACTGGTATAATACAGGTTTTAAAATGAAAATTCTACGGAGTCTTTTCCTCTACCTGGCGAGTCAGAAGTTGATGTTGACACTTGAACAGAACATCTGCTAATGACTGATATAATACAGGGTTTACAATGAAAATTCTACGGAACCTTTTCCTCTACCTGGCGAGTCAGAAGCTAAATGTTGACACTTGAACAGAACATCCGCTAATGACTGGTATAATACAGGTTTTACAATGAAAATTCTACGGAAGTTTTTCCTCTACCTGGCGAGTCAGAAGTTGATGTTGATACTTGAACAGAACATCCGCTAATGACTGGTATAATACAGGTTTTACATTGAAAATTCCTCGCAACATTTTCCTCTACCTGGCGAGTCCGAAGCTAAATGTTGACACTTGAACAATACATCCGCTAATGACTGGTATAATACAGGTTTTACAATGAAAATTCTACGGAACCTTTTCCTCTACCTGGCGAGTCAGAAGCTAAATTTTGACACTTGAACAGAACATCCGCTAATGACTGGTATAATACAGGTTTTACAATGAAAATTCTACGGAACCTTTTCCTCTACCTGGCGAGTCAGAAGCTAAATTTTGACACTTGAACAGAACATCCGCTGATGACTGGTATAATACAGGTTTTACAATGAAAATTGTATGGAACATTTTCCTCTACCTGGCGAGTCAGAAGTTGATGTTGACACTTGAACAGAACATCCGCTAATGACTGGTATAATACAGGTTTTACAATGAAAATTCTACGGAATCTTTTCCTCTACCTGGCGACTCAGAAGCTAAATGTTGACACTTGTACAGAACATCCGCTAATGACTGGTATAATA
The DNA here is from genome assembly GCA_030762935.1 of Hymenopus coronatus. Taxonomy (NCBI): domain Eukaryota; kingdom Metazoa; phylum Arthropoda; class Insecta; order Mantodea; family Hymenopodidae; genus Hymenopus; species Hymenopus coronatus. Next base: position 133,119,075 of record CM060894.1, read on the forward strand.
CAGGTTTTACAATGAAAATTCTACGGAACCTTTTCCTCTACCGGGCGAGTCAGAAGTTGATGTTGACACTTGAACAGAACATCCGCTAATGACTGGTGTAATACAGGTTTTACAATGAAAATTCCTCGGAACATTTTCCTCTACCTGGCGAGTCATAAGTTAAAGTTGACAGTTGAACAGAACATCCGCTAATGACTGGTATAATACAGGTTTTACAATGAAAATTCTACGGAACCTTTATCTCTACCTGGCGAGTCAGAAGTTGATGTTGACACTTGAACAGAACATCCGCTAATGACTGGTATAATACAGGTTTTACAATGAAAATTCTACGGAACCTTTTCCTCTACCTGGCGAGTCCGAAGTTGATGTTGACATTTGTAGTTAACAAGCATTAATAGTTTGTAATAACGGCTTTTATAACGTGAGATATATATATATATATATATATATATATATATATATATATATATATATATATATATATATATATATATACTAGTAAATTAAAAATCAAAACACGATTATAGTTGCAGAAAAGAGAAAGTTCACCTGTAAATGTACTTGTTATGAATGTTAGGTATTTATTCTCTAGATAAATGTTGCATTACGGCAACATAAAATAGTATTAAATTGCCTTAGTTTCGTTAATTGTACTGCAGGTTAGAAGGGATCTGGTGTTGAGTTAATATAAATTGTAAGAGACATTCACCCCTATTATGTCGTTTGAAGGGAACACCAATAGGTCCCCCTCCCCTCTCGCCTTAATTGAGTATTAAACTTATTTACAATATTTACATGATATATCTGCCAACTCGTGACCTCTTTTTCATAATTGTAATTTCTGTGAGTAAGCCTCACGTGTCAGAAATTATTTTAAGTTGCCATCAACTTGGCGATTTTTAGAGCATTTTAAATACTCTCGTCTTTCTTAATTGCGTATTTCTGCCTTCTTTTTCATGGGTATTTAAAACTAACCGGTCAAAGTGTTGGCCGTAGTACTCTGCTTCTTGTGGAATATTGTTTATTATTGAATAAACACTGGGATAAACTCTTGAAATTGATCTGTTTATTCTTTGATTCCACCCTTCCGAGATGTTTATTAGTGCGGTTGTCCCCGTAACCAATAGGAAAGGCTCAGGAAAGAGTCCTAGTCTAAAACTGAACTAGAATCTGCAATCTCGTCTCGCGCATAGGTAGGTGGAGGGCAAACGTGCTTTTTGCCGTATGTTCAGTACGCTTTAAAACTGAGGTGGTGTAAGGGTATTACGGTTTAATAATTAACATGGTGCACTTCTATGTGCTGCATAGCTGTACCAACCACCGGAAAAAATGATACCGAGATCACTTTCCATCGGTAAGAATAAATTCTAACATTTACGTTCCAAATTTATTCAAGTGGGTTTCCTCGGTCACTAAGCGTATAACAATTAATTTATTTTGGATTCCTAATGCATAAACTAGAACTATTGAGTAAGTCGCCAGCTGCTCCGAGACGTAACAAATTTGTGCCATCGAAATATCACAGGCTATACTCAGTGCATTTTGTGAAAAATTGTTTCCATGAGAATAAAGGCAAGATGACGCTAAACCCTGACACAGTTTCTTCAGTATTTAGTTTCCCTTGTTATCTGACAAAGGTAATGAGAACGCTAATTTCATTCTTATAACTATTTTCTATATGTTTCATTAACATTAGAAAACAGTGCTAAAATATTAGATTCAATATTATAATTTGCCCTAAAAAAATTACTCGAAATTTCGATTAAGTTCATTTTTCAGATCTGTAATTTCGGACTAAAACACAACCCCACAGGGTGCAAAAAGGAATCTCGCAAAAGAGTTAGAAATAACGAATATTAAGTAATAATCGATTCTAATTTTAGATCTGTTTATAAATTATTTCAGCAAGCACAGACCATACTCTCCTGCACATATCTTATCTAACTCAAATATATCACAAATACTGATAGAAAATGCTTACAACGTCTTGAATATAGTTTACCGAAGAGGAATACAGGCACCTAATTTCACGTTTATTTTATTTTTATACTGTACTTACCATCTCGGAAAATCCAGTATCGCGTGTTTTTTCTGCTAAATCATTTTATTTCTTTGTTTGTTTTCATTTTTTTTTGGTAGTGTTTAACGCCCGCTTTAACTACTTATGGAACCGCAGGCGGTTGTTTGTTTTCATGTATTTAGGTAATATCGTCCTACTTTGACCTATAACGACTGCTTAAATTTGAGCTGTACATTAAAACTGTATTTCTCGATTAATTTAATACACATTATGTACCACCTTCATATTTCCAGGTTCTTGAGGATGGGGAATAAGAATAGCTTCATCAGCCTAGAATCGAACTCAGCATATTTTTCATTTTTAATTCAACATTTTGACCACTTTACTGCAGAGACACTCTCAACAAACCCTCTTTATAATTCTTGTTGACAACTTTGTACATTAAAGATAAAAGGAGAAACTATACTTGGAATCACTGAGAAACTATGAAAACGGAATTAAAGCTGAATTATGCTCTCTATGATGCTTATATCCTGTTTGTAAAACACTTTAAATGTAGATATGCGGTATACAAGTTCAATGATAATATTTACTTGTGTTTTGTTCAGTTGTGGGATGAAATTCCGTCTAGTCAATGAAGTGATTTTATTCAACTTCCAACAGAACATTCAAGGTCTTATCCCTGTACATAGATGCTGGCGGTCATTAAGAACGTGTTGTCGCAATTATTTCCTACTCAGGTATCCTTATGACGTAATTATAGCTGCTTTAAATTTCACTGTTTTCCCATTACAACCAATGTATTACGCGCGACCTAGGAAGTCTCTTGCCCTCCAGTGCAGTTCTTCATTTCACAACACTTTAACTGGTCTGCGCAGCTAGGCGTGTAGGGGCTTGCAGGAAACAAGCTTTTAGCTGACTACAACAGCTGTTTCGAAGTCCATCATGAAAGTTACAGGGTTCCATCATGGCACATACATTTTAATAGCTTTGAAAAAAAAAAACGGTCATGTGTTTCTCATTTTTTGTTCGGCACCAAGGCGTATACTACTGGAATTGTATTTGTTTCCTCCCAGGAACTTCCGAGTTTGGCTGGAATGACAAATAACGATCCAAACTTCTTGTTCGAACTCTTGAAGGTTCCGTCGACAAAGAATGAAATAGTCTGATTTTCGTTGGCCAACAACAATATTCTGTCATTCGAACAAATGTTGCCATCTTCAAGTGTTAGTATCGTTTATAAGCAAGAGATTTTCGTGAAGCGGATCTGTTGCAGGTCCCATATTGTATCGCATAATGCGACTGTGATAGTAGCAATGTCATACATAGCCTCCCTACAAACATTTCAGACAATAATTACTCCAATTATCAGGTAAACTGCTACAATCTATAGCGCACGTTGTATACATTTATACTTGCTATGAATTCTTTGAGCAGTACACAGTTGTAGTGAAGATGGCTGTCGGAACTAGTAACCGGCCGCATTTCTCGGACACAAGTGATTTTGTGGTCATCCTGTGCGCACGCGCAGAAGAATTCAGTACTTTCAGGTGTAGTTAATTTGTGGGTGCAGGGTTCAAGAGGCTAAAAGGGGAATGTGCTCCTAGGCAACGTATGCGCAAAGAGAAAATAAGAACCGACAATAAGCAAAACTTAAAGTGTGAGCCAAATCCCTGATAAAAATATTTACCCAATGATCTCTTCACGCGTAAGATTAAATAATAAGAAACCATTTTAAGTGTGAATGACTTCTTATTTGAAAATAAGTTTATCTATAAACCACCAGAACGAAATATACAAAAAGAATCTTATGTGGTAAAAATTTACAATGTTGATATTTGGTACCAAGCAGAAAACAACGTTCGCGCGTCAACGTTCAGTGCGTACTCAAGCTTCTCTCTGTATCTGTGATACAAGCAGTGTGATGTGTAACTACCGTAAGTTTACTACGAAATAGATTCGCAATACATTTGAAGACAGGAAAAGGCCAAATAACCAATAGTTGTTGAAATTATGGACGTGAACAAACAGTAAAATGTCGCTTTACTTGCGAGAGGTGATTAGTGATGTGAAAATGAGAGCCGAGAGTTATAAAATCCACCTTAAGAGGAAACTGATAAGTGGTGAAAAGGTGCCCTGAATGTATTTAGCGTGTTAATGAAATATCATCCGAATGTGCTGGAGAATAATTTGGTTAAATTAACTGCAGAAAAATAGCCCGATTTGTCAGTTGCTAGGGTACAAAGAAACGGCAGTGTTAAAACTCGCCTTAAGAGGGAAAATCCTAAGCACTTGAAAAAGGTAGGCGATGGGTTGTAAAGTATACAACTGCTTATAAACAAAATGCTTAAGACATAGATACCACGATTTACTTTATTTTAAGGGTAGATTCCATTTTAGAAAAAAAAGATCTTCGTTTTTGAAAAGAAACACCGTGAACGTTGTAATTGACATACACAAGCTATTAAAGTTGTGTAAGGTAGTATTGAAGACTCAAATCTTTTAAACTGAAGTGCTTCAGGTGCAAAGACCAGCTATGAATGAAGTAATTCAGCAGGATCACCTCTCTGATAATTAATTCCAAGCTCTTTGGATAATGTTGAAATAGTAAAATGTGAAGGAGACGGTTCGTGTTCAGAATATGTCGCGTTCAGTTCCTGACTTAAACCAAAGAGTTATTAAAGTATTTTCTCAACAAAGGATCGAAGAATGGACTTCATCTAGAAACAGAAAGGTTAGTGTCTTATACACAAATTAGCATTTCACTTCCACTGATAGCTTTTATATCAAACCATTTTAGTCTGTCGTCATCCTAGACTCTGATTCTCAGGGTCGCGGGTTTAAACCCGGCTGATATTTTTTCAGGCGTGAAAATCCCTTCTTTCGTAAGGGAAGTAAAGTCGTTGATGCCGTGTCGTAGATTTGCGTCACGTAAAAAAATAACCCTCATGCCTGATAAAGAGGCCTCTGAGCAATATTAAGCTGTCTTTCGGGCCCAAAATAGAATGGGACGCTAGAACCGTAGCAGTTAAAGAGCGTCCGTAAAAAACACTAATCAATTTTAATTTTTAATTTTAATAAATCTTTAAATTGTGCCCCACCAGATAATTTGGCTACAACTCTATTGAAGTTTTCCTACATCTTCAGCGGAATACTTGAAATGGCGGTGTGTTTCTCTCACAGCGCTCGAACGAAATGGAATAACACTTGTCACAAACTTAACTTTAATAGAAAGTCTCTCACTAAAATCTGCGCCAGGTCAGGTTCAAAAATGTAGTTGAAAATTTTGAGTATGTATACAAAAAATTCCAGGGTACCAAACATTACAACATATTGCAAATATAATTTCTGGTAAAACGGAGAACAAATTGTTGGACTTTGAAGAAACATTGTCGCTGGAATGGAAGAAATTGTAAAGTTTAAATATTCAGTTATAACGTCTGTTGTTGCCGAACGTTGTTTTTCTCAGAAGCAACAGAGAATCGTTTGTGTTTTCAAACCTTAAAATGGTTACTGTTCTATGAAATGGGAAGAATTAAGTTCACTTCAGCAGCAGCTGTTCCAGTCCACAAATTTCGGTGAGTTTTACATCAATTTATTATTTTGGTGGATTATAATGTTAACTTGTATTTTCCAATATAACGAACATTAAATGAACTCATAATGTCGATTTTTAATAATTATTATTCCAGCATTTTTGCGAGATTTTGGAAAGCACATATTTTCTAGGTTGTTAATTTATATATCGCTGTTTTAAACATCATAATTACGTTTTCAGTACATAACTATCCGAGCCCTCTTGATAACGCTATCGTCAGCAATCTCCTAAAGCCAATTCAGTCTTAAGTTGATCCTAGCCACGGGTCAGTGCACCTTATAATCCGCCATTCGCGCCAGAAATGCTGTCATTTTCAGCATCTTGCAATTTAAAATGAACAGATCCTTATGCCGGCAACTTAAGCAGTGACTAAAATATTCTGTCAGATATAAGGGTGATAATATTGCTTTTCATAAAAACATAAATGCATACATATGTAATAATTACATCTAAAAAGAAAGAAATAGCATGCATGCAATAACTTATATTTATTCGCTCACTGGAAGCAGTTTTATTCCCTGCAGATCAGCTGGTTGTGCTGCTGCTTTCCACTCCAAGGTTATCAACAACAGTGTCTCTCCGTCTCCCAAAACAACGCTTCTTCTTTCCTTACATGTAACACTTTATCAACCTTTGGTGGCTCGTTTTTACTTTCTCTACACGTACTATGTACATTGTGTATAGAGAAGGTATTGTAATGCACCCAAAAATTGGATTAGAGATTTCATCAGAAATATATGTTTTAGGACTCCCTAAATGAAAAAAAAAAAAATAGAAAAGTGTGTATGTGTGGGGGGGGCAGCATAGTTCAAGCACGAAAAGTCCGTTAAAATCCTAACTTGGTATTTAAGTCCAGTATCTTCCAAGGATTCAACACCCCCACCCCCAACTACCCTTTGCATATAAAATTTTTCGCAAATTTTGATTTATTTTCTGAATTTTTTAATAGAATTAATTACATGTTTTTATTTTGGTTTTCTCAAAAATGACTAACAATTTTGATTAAGATATCGTACATTAAAATATTTACATGACAAATAAGATGTATATCTTCAATTCTATGTGAATATCCTCTAAAGATATGTTTATTCTGGATGACTTTTGCGGAATTTTGCATAACTGGTAAACCGTAAGAGATAGACAAAAATTTAGAGCTCGTTTTTTAATTTCTCTACACGTACTACTATGTACATAGTGTATAGAGAAGGTATTGTAATGCACCCAAAATTCGATACCGAGATTTCACCGGAAATATGTTTTGAGACTCCGTGAATAAAAAAAAAAAAAAATTTTTTTTTAGAAAAGTGTCCCTGTGTGTGTGTGTGTGTGTATCTGTGGGCAGCATAGGTTAAAAATGAGAAGACCGTTAAAAACCAAACTTGGTATTAAGTTTGGTATCTTCCAAGGATGCGACACGAAGATTTTCAAGAAAATCCCCCACCCCCAACTACCCTTTACATGGATATTTTTCCAGAAATTTCGATTTTCTCAAAACTGGCTCTAACGATTTTTATTAAATATCGTATATTAAAGATATTTACCTGACAAATAAAATGTATATCTTGAATTTTCTGGGAATAGCCTCTGAAGACTATTTTGGATGAATTTTACGGAATTTTGCATAACAGCTAAACCGTAAGAGATGGACAAAAACGTATCCCACAAAAAATGTAGACCTCCTTAAAACACACAATTTATGTCGTATACATTTTTTTCGTGGTGTTGATTCCTTGTTATTGGTTTCAACTTTAAAAAAACTTATAATTTTCTCATACGAAAATTTGTTAACTCCTGTCGATATAACAAAGGAATTTCAATCATATAACAACCAGATTTTAAAAGATACGCAATATCTATTTAGCCCTTGGTACCCCCTTATTTCTCGTCTACTTACAAGGAAGCAAGTAATAAGACCCTTTCTGCTAATTTTTGCTCGATTTATATTAAGTAAAGAGAAGAGTAAGTTTTTTAACAATAATTTATTGCATAGATGTAGAGAAAATCATGTGAATGGATCATATCAGATTTTTATTACGCTCAAGTTGAAAAAAACGAGTTTGACAGTCGAATAAAACGTTTAACGAGGTTTGCAGTATTATCATTATTGTAATTATTGTTATTAAACAATAAGTCACTGAAAAGTACCTTTAAATGTATTTTGTATTGTATCTCATTTAATAGCTTTAACTTAAGTTTACTTCTCCCACCAAAGCCAAGTCCAAGTGACTTCGATTGTTCTTGATAATAGTCGATAAATCAACACTTCATGTGCTGATGAAAAATGCTCTCTATGAAGCTGCTGATGACGATTTAACATAGGTGAAATGAATATAACATTTAAAACGTAAATCGTAAGCTTATACAGTCGTATATCACATCAAATCAGTTTTGTCTACTAAAGTGTTTGACTTGGAAACTGCCAGGAGTACCTCATCTGCGACGACACGGAACTTCTAGTTGTTTATACTTCATTCACACTCGTCTGCTTCTACATAGAATCCTCAACGTGCAAGAGATGGTTCACTATTAGATTTCAAGTAACATTAACCGACGGGATTCAGAAGTAACGCCAGGATCATAGAGAGTACGTTGCGATAATTATCGGTGAGAAATTACCTTGTGATAGACATTCTGCTGACACGTGGCCGCCTCGGTACGCTGTTGCCCTCAAACGTGCCACTGCTTCCTCTAAAATGCCTTCTTCTCTCGTATGTTGAACTACCTTCCCCCATTTCTCACTAGTTACCTCATCTATTCCTTTCACTAAACGGAACATTTTTATTATTTCGGCTAACGTAACCTCAACTTACTTATCACTGATGTAAGACATTTTCAAATGACAGTGTCACTCGTGATATTTCTAGGATGAGAACAGGAGCGATGTCCGCGATATGTAAAAGGTAGTAACGATTATAAATGTAAATCCTAACGATCACTATGTGTAACACAACCGAACTTTTCACAGAATGCAAACAATTAGATTGCAAACAATTGATCAGTCATGTATGAGAACACGCGCGTAAATTTCCACTGAACCACGTAGTGTTGTAACGCCGATGACGGTTATGTGTTCGTACACTATGATAAGGTCAGCAACCTGACGAACCCCTGCCAGCAGACGACACACCCCACAAGTGTCAATCACAAGGAAATTTCTCACCGATAATAACCAATTAATCTTTGCTGCTTTTCATAACACAGACTTACCTCATTTAAATGTTTAGGATCAATTAAAGCAGTTTGATAGTGCCAAAAATGTCTATTTTGACGTTAGTGCTTATTTTCCACTCTAAAAAAAGGGGGGGAAGACATGTCATCCAGAATGAAGTGGTCTTCAGAGGCTGTTCCCAGAAAATCAAGGTATACATTTCGTTTGTCTAGAAAATATGCTTAAACATATGGTATTTTAACCAGAAACGTTATAGCCATTTTGGAAGGAAACCAGTTTTTCAAAGCTATTTCCACGTAAAGGGTATTTGGGATTGGGGAGATTCTCTTGAAAATCGTCGTGTCGCAAACCTCGAAGACACTAAACTTAAATAAATACGAAGTTTGGCATTTAACCGATTTTTCGTTTTTGAGCTATATTGTCTAGACACACATCTAAAAATGATTGTTTTTTATTCAGGAGGTCTCAAAAACATGCATTTCCGATGAAATCTCGGAATCGAATTTTTGGGTGGAATACAATACCTTCTCCATCTACTGTACAATGTACATACATACTAGAGAAAGTAATTATTTAGAAATGACAGGATTCACCAATAATACCTCATTCGTTGCATATATTGATTTTTAAAATAATAATAAACACACAACCTGCAAAAATGTACAATTTTTGTCCTTTCAGTGTTTTATTCTCATGGAAGCACCCATTACTGCAGAAAAAATAAAAGTATTTGCGAGTGATTGTTTCTTCACTAAATGAAATCTTGGGTCCAAATTATCTTTAGTGCGGTCTTGCGCGCAGATACTTGTAGTCTCAATGCAGAGCAGCCCATCACGAGCGGAAGACAGACCTAGTCAGCCATTACAACTTAAACATTCTTCCCGAATTGAGAAATCCAGGACACTGGTGTTTTTTATTTTTTATTTATTTTACTGTAAAACTGCAGTGCAATCTGTGACACCAGCATGACAATGATCCTTTGTAAGTCTTATTTTAAACGCCTATTTACCAGCTTAACCAATTTAACACGTTTTTCCTTGTACATTGGTATTTCTATTCTATTTATGTTAATTTTTCCTTGTAACATTTGCATTTCTGATTATTTTGTGTTGAACTTATTCATAGAATCGTAAAGCTACTGGGATTCTTAAAAACCTGTACTCTTAAACGCACAAAGACAGGAAGCCTTAAACACCAAACATCCACCTTAAGATAAGAGTGCAGTAGCCGTTTTAGTGATGTCTGAGCGTACAAATGTGTGATAACTGACATTTTTTTTTTTCTTTTTTTTTTTTTTTTCTTTTAGAGAAAGTGCTTGTAATTTACTTGAGGCCAACTGTGGCAATGATGTTTAATCTTAATCTGTAATTGTTGCTGTGTGAATTGAGAATGCGTATGGCTTGTTTCAAAGTCAACATTGCACATTAGATCGTATTAAGATTATTTAAATAACTTTTTGTGTTGTTTTGATATCTGCCTAATTTTAATTGTATAGAGTGTAAATAAATACAACAATTAAGGAGGCTATTTCAATCACCTAAAGCATTTTTGGTGCCTAAACTTCCGCCCTCTAATTGTAGTAAAAGAGTTCAGAAATGTATACTTAAGATGGGAAACCTCGGAATCCAAGTTCCAAAGGGGTAACCGGAGCGAGATTTAATTTAAGTGAGTAGTAATAACATTTACAAATTTAGGCGTAACGCAGCGCAGTATTATTAGAGTTAAGATTTCGGGCACACATGGCTGAGGTGGGCGGAAGAGCTTTAGTCGGTCAATTGTTATTCCACCCGCCAACACACTCATTATTTAAGATCTCAATGGAAAAATAATATAGAAAATGGTTTCACCTTGATTTAACAATGCGCGATTTCTGATGAATCGTCTCGTGCTTTATGTATTAGCAAATAGGTCAAAAAGCATAAATTATGTTGATGAAAATATTGAGAGTGCAAAATCTTTAATAAGTAAGTTATGTTTACTTCCTCTACACATCTAGTGTACAATTCGAACTCGCGACAGATGAGGCAGACACAAAGGTGTACAATTCGAACTCGCGACAGGTGAGGCAGACACACAGGCGGACAATTCCAACTCGCGACAGATGAGGCAGACACACAGGCGGACAATTCCAACTCGCGACAGATGAGGCAGACACACAGGCGGACAATTCCAACTCGCGACAGATGAGGCAGACACAAAGGCGTACAATTCGAACTCGCGACAGATGAGGCAGACACAAAGGCGTACAATTCGAACTCGCGACAGATGAGGCAGACACAAAGGCGTACAATTCGAACTCGCGACAGGTGAGGCAGACACAAAGGCATACAATTTGAACTCGCAACAGGTGAGGCAGACACATAGGCGGACAGTTCGAACTCGCGACAGATGAGGCAGACACAAAGGTGTACAATTTGAACTCGCGAAAGATGAGGCAGACACACAGGCGGACATTTCTTTATTTTTCGCAATAATTTGACGAGTTTATAGTTGACTCTGCAATCCTCACTCGAGGTTAGGTCACAGAAGCGGAAAAATGGTGGAGGGGAATCTAGCTCGCAAGGAATGTGCATTATTATGCCTTTGAATGGGGGAGGTATAGATTATTTAATTCCAGATAAGTGGACTTGATGATTTCCGCCCCTCAATGTCTAGTCAACAGTTTAGTTACGCGCACGTAGATGGTGCTGCTGGCGTCGAGGCGTGTCTCCGCTTCATGACATTAAATGCACTTATCTAGGTCGCACTTTAACGGGATATAACGCAATGCAATTTATTGCTTACAATACGTAGAGTACTGAAATTACATTAGGAGAGTTGAAAGTTGCAGGCGCCAAATATATAGCTAAATTACGTAATAGTTCTTAAGGTGACACAGGGCAAAATCGGTAATTGGTGTACAGAGGGTATATCGAGTCACTGCGACTGAATACATTTTCGCCACCTTGTACATCATTTCCAAATTTATGCACAGAATAAAGTCACTAATACGGAAAATTGGAAGCTCGTAATTTACTTACCGGATGCATTTTAAGATGGAACGCAGCAGTACACATTGTCCTGTGTCTCCTTTTGTGACAGCTGCACATTTCGGTTGTTAGTTGTGGGTTTTCTAACCACTGGTGCACAAAGTATTCAAAAAAATCTGATGTGTACCATTCACATGACTTTCTCCATATCCCTGCAACAAATTATTCTTAAAAAGCTTATACTTTTATTTACTTTATATTAAACAGAAACAAATAGCAGAAATAGTCTAATTACTCGCTTCCTTGTAAGTAGAAGCGAAATAAGGGACAACTGTAGGTTAAAGTGATAGTCAAAAGCTGGTTGCTATATCAATGAAGTTCCTTTGTCTATATGGATAGGAGTTGACAAGTTCCTGTATGAGAAAAGTATACGTTTTTCATAGCAGAAACCAAAAATAAGGAATGTCACAAAAACGACGAACTCCACGAAAAAAATGTATATAACATAAATTGTGTGTTTTAATGTCCTCTACATTTTTTATGTAGTAAGTTTTTGTCCATCTCTTACGGTTTAGCAGTTATGCAAACTTTTGTAAAATTCATCCAGAATAAACTACTCTTCAGAGGCTATTCCCAGAAAATTCAAGATATACATTTTATTTGTCAGGTAAATATGTTTAATATCCGAAATTTTAATCAAAATCGGTAGAGCCATTTTTGAGAAAATCAAAATTTTCGAAAAAAGTTCCATGTAAAGGGTAGTTGGGGGTGGGGGGATTATTCTCAAAATCTTCGTGTCGCATCCCTGGAAGACACTAAACTTAAATACCAAGTTTGGTATTTTACCGACTTTTCGTTTTTGAGTTATCGTGTTCACAGACACACGGACACAGGAACACACACACACACACACACACACACACACACACACACACACACACGGACCTTTTTGTGAAAATGCTTTTCTTGGATATTGGGGACCCTAAAACATATATCTCCGGTGAAATCTCGGTATCGAATTTTTGGTGGAGAGCAATACTTTCTCTATACATACACTATGTACATAGTGCGTATGGAGAAAGTAAAAATGTATTTTATAAATTGTGTGTTTTAAGATGCTCTACATTTTTTGTGTGGTAAGTTTTTGTTTAACTCTTACGCTTTAGCAGTTATGCAAACTTTCGTAAAATTCATCCAGAATAAAGTAGTTTTTCCCAGAAAAATCCAAGATATTTATTTTATTTGTCAGGTAAATATCTTTAATATGCGATATTTTAATCAAAATCATTAGCGATTTTTAAGAAAAAATTTTCGAAAAAAGTTCCACGTAAAGGGTAGTTTGGGGTGGGGGTTCTTCTCAAAATCTTCGCGTCGCATCCCTGGACGATACTAAACTTAAATACCAAGTTTGGTATTTTACCGACTCAAATTATTATTAAAATGCTTAGGATTCTATTTACTTCATGCTAATCGAGAAAAAATTAGCAGAACTAGTCTTATTACTTGCTTCCTTATAAGTAGTAGCGAAATAAGGGTGTACTATGGGTAAAGCGCTAGTCAAAAGCTGGTTGCTATGCAAATGAAGTTTCCTTTGTGTGTATGGACAGTGTTGACCAATTTCTATATGAGAAAAGTATGTTTTTTAAAGATGAAATCAAAAACAAGGAATAACTCAAAAATGATCAACTCCACGAAAAAAGATATGTAACATAACTTGTGTGTTTTAACGTGCTCTACATTTTTTGTGTGACAAGCTTTTGTCCATCTCTTACGGTTTAGCAGTTATGCAAAATTCCGTAAAATTCATCCAGAATAAAGTAGTCTTCAGAGGCTATTTCCAGAAAATTCAAGATATACATTTTATATGTCAGGTAAATATCTTGAATATACAAAATTGTAATGAAAATTGTTGGACCCATTTTTGAGAAAATGAAAATTTTGAAAAAAGTTCCATGTAAAGGGTAGTTTTCGGTGAAGGGATTTTTCTCAAAATCTTCGTCTCTCATCCCTGGAAGATACTAAACTTAAATACCAACTTTTGTATTTTACCGAATTTTCGTTTTTGAGCTGTCGTGTTCAGGGACAGACAGACACGCGCGCGCGCGCACGCACGTACGGAGCTTTTTTCTGAAAATGTTTTTTTTTTTTTTTTTTTTTTTACAGGGGACCCTAAAACATATATTTCCTGTGAAATCTTGGTTTTGTGTGGAGTGCAATAGCTTCTCTATACACTATGTACATAGTACGTATAGAAAAAGTAATTAAAGCAATTATTGAATAATATGGAGATATATGTTACGGGACTAATGGTATTAAGCAGGGAGTTTTGTTGTGATTGTATTGGACAAAAGAAGCTGTTGCTGGAAAGGGAATCTTGTTTGCCAGCTAAGGAAGTTCCACATCGCTGAGCTGCGACTGTTAATGCACACGTAATTTCACTCAATATCAAGCTTATTGCAGGAGTAAACTTGCATTGAAGTTACAAGTAGAAGCATGTTTGGAAATAAACGAAAACGGCGTGTTATTTATGCTGTGGTTCTCAGCGTTCCATTCTATACTGGGTGTGAAAGACCTTTACGTGCCGTAAATCTACGACACGGGACAACGGCTTTACTTCCCTTCCGAAGGAAGCCATGCTAAGGATTTTTACACCCGAAATAATCCACCGTCCTCCGCCGGGTATGAACCTTGGGTATATGAAGTTAGATGGTAACCATTACACCACGGAGGGCGACACGTTTGGAAATAACCGAGTATATCCATTAATACATAAATTTACCATAGATACTTAATTCAGATATTCATTTGTAAATATTCGGGGGCTCAGCCGCGAATCCTTTGCTTGAGATGCATGTATTCAAGAGGTGCAACAACTGGCCGCGGTGTTATACTGACATGCCTTTCTGTTATTCATTAGTGGTTAATACCAAATATAGTTTTTCTATTTAATGTAGAGACCTCGCCAAGGCAGAGTGGTTAGACCGCTCGCCTCCCACCTAGGTGGCCCGGGTTTATTCCCAAACGCCTGTATATGGAATTTGTGGTGGACGAACGGCGTATGGGTGGGATTTCTCCGGGCCCTACGATTTCCCCCGCTGCTCATTCCACCAATTGCTCCATCATCACCTTTCCTAATATCCACTTCCCCACGCTAATGTCCGGCTACGGACCGATCACTCATCTAGGTTTTTCACTCTGTTATTTCGTGCCGTTGGCTCCCCGACAGACTTCTGATCCCTAGGCACCCGCTTGTAATTCCTTGGCGGGGGGGAGGTGTCAGTCCTACATAACGGGAGGGTAAGCCGACTACGATTTTAATCTAGATAAACATTTACAGAAATGGCTACCTCCTATTAAAAATACAAGAGAAATAGAGATAGTGAAACTTAAGAATGGACGCTATATTATACTGGCCTTAAAATTCCATACTGTTTCCATGCAGTCGCAAGAAACAGCGGACTGTCAACAGGACTTAAAAGAATGACTAAGTATTGAACAATTCCAACCACAAAAATCTGATGTGTTCCATTCACATGACTTTCTCTGTATCTCTGTAAATTATTATTACTAAGCTTATCTTTTATTTATTTCGTGCTAGTCGAGAAAAATTAGCAGAAATAGTCTTATTTCTTGCTTTATTGTAAGTAGAAGCGAAATAAGGGAGTACCATAGGTTAAAGTGAAAGCCAAAAGCTGGTTGTTATGTGACTGATGTTCCTTTGTTTGTATGGACAGGAGTTGACAAATTGCTGTATGAGAAAAGTATAAGTTTTTCAAAGCTGAAACCAAGAAAAAGGAATATCTCAAAAACGATCAACTCCACGAAAAAAATGCATATAACATAAATCGTGTGTTTTAACGTGCTTTACATTTTTTGTGGTTTAAGTTTTTGTCCATCTCTTACGGTTTAGTAGTTATGAAAAATCCATCCAGAATAAAGTAGTCTTCAGAGGCTATTCCCAGAAAATTCAAAATATACATTTTAATTGTCAGGTAAATAACTTTAATATACGATATTTTAATCAAAATCGTTAGAGCCATTTTTTAGAAAGTCAAAATTTTCGAAAAACGTTTCGTGTAAAGGGTAGTTTGGGGTGGGGGAATTTTTCTCAAAATCTTCGTGTCGTATCCCTGGAAGATACTAAACTTAAATACCAAGTTTGGTATTTTACCGACTTTTCGTTTTTGAGTTATCGTGTTCACAGACACACGAACACACACACATGGACCTTTTTCTGAAAATACTTTTTTTGGATACAGGGGACCCTAAAACATATTTCCGGTGAAATCTCGGTATCGAATTTTTTGGTGGAGTGCAATACATTCTCTATACACTATGTACATAGTGAGTATAGAGAAAGTAAAAAGGAATATCTCGTCAATGACTTATATGGCAAAACATTATTGTAAATAGTCTAAGGTATTACATTTTTCGTCTAGGCATGTTTACACAAGGTAATGCAACTTTTCTTCAGAGTAATGAAGACTTCACAGACTATTTCGAAAATTCAAGATATTTGTTTTCTTTGGTGTATGGCATTTCAATAAAATCGTTACAGCCAGTCTTTAAGAAATAAAATGTACTGTAAAGGGCAGTTAGGTTCCAGGACTTGTTTGAAACATTCTTATCCCGTCTTTAAAAGATAAAATAAACACAAATACTATAGCCTGGACCTACCAACCCGGCCTTACGTGCTACAACAGCCCACAGAGGTTATGGCTTTATTCTAGAGAAATCAAAGCAAACAAGTGATGCGAAAGCGTAAGTTGTACCTACATTTAAGTTTGAAGTTGTAGCTTAAAGCCTTAGAGAAGAATAATAACTTGAATTATATCACACTTGAACATGTTTAGCCTCACATAACACCTTTTGAGAACTAGTTTCCCGTTTGCAGCAAGCGAAGTGTAGCATGAATATTGCATTATAAAGTGAGCAAGCCCCAGCTGGACGTGCATTTCGATGAATAATAAAATAGCTCCAAATGATGCTACCATAAATCCGGAAATAGAAAGGCTCACTGTAGGGTATTAACCTGTGTATGTGCGCGCATGCGATTTCAACGTATTAAATTATTCACTGAAGCGGATGGGAAAGCTCCGAGAGAGTTAGTTCATTGCACCACAAACGACATTTGCTAAAAATATAAACAGGGATTATGCTTCTGTGAAAACCATATGATTTCCATTCCACACATCGTTACTAAGTGTACCTTTATCTTCCATCACTTCAATTAACATCAAATGTTAATAATAATAATAATAATAATAATAATAATAATAATATGGTATTAATATTACATGTTTTAACAATTATAATTCAACAACAGAGCAGCGAGAACAAAACCAATAAAGTAGCTAGCGACAGAATGGAGACGATGGGCAATGGATAGGAACATAAATAGTAGATACAATTGTTGATACAATCCGGTGGCTACACTCACATGAATTACTCTCTTCATTTTTCACAGACTACTACTCTTGATCGAGATAAGCGTTTGCACAAGTAGTTTTATTATATCTACACTTCGTTATAGGCAAAAGAGGGATAGAGGAGACACTAGCGATATTCAAATATTTTAAAAGCTGCTTTGAAATTCCGTATTATTTCCATGACACCGCGAGAAACAAAGGAATAGCGATTTAACACCTGAAAGTATTATTTCTAAATTCAAACCCATTACAACATTTAATGCCACATACTTTGCTGTCATTTACATCGAAAAACCAGGAATATCTTAAAAATGATCAACTCCTCGAAAAAAATGTATATTAGATAAATTGTGTTTTATCGTGAGCTACATTTTCTGTGTAGTAAGAGTTACCCCAACTCTTGCGGTTTAGCAGTTATGCACAATTCCGTAAAATTCATCCACAATAAAGTAGTCTTCAGGGGCTATTCCCAGAAAATTCAAGATATACATTTTATTTGTCAGGTAAGTATCTTTAATATACGATATTTTAATCAAAATCGTTAGAGCCACTTTTAAGAAAATCAAAATTGTCAAAAAATTTTCCATGTAAACGGTAGTTTGAGGTGGGAGGATTTTCTTGAAAATCTTCGTGTCGCATCCGTGGAAGATACCAAACTTAAATGCCAAGTTTGGGCTTTAACGGTCTTTTCGTTTTTGAGCTATGCTGCCCCCCCCCACTCACACACATATACACACACACACACACACACGGACATTTTTCTAAAAATGCTGTTTTTATATTCAGGGAGTCTAAAAACATGTATTTCCGGTGAAATCTCGGTATCGAAGTTTTTGGTGGAGTATTATGTACACTATGTACATAATTCGTATAGAGAAAGTAATAAGTTTTCAATACGTTTTTATTCCTGCAAGAAAATTGTACAGAGCTTTGAACCAAACCAAACCGATGGTTTTCATACTATCTTTCATTGTTGTATGAAACGAATGAAGCAATATTTAAATAGACGCTTGAAGGCTTTAAAATTTTAAAATAAACCTCGGTGTTGAAATACATTTTAAGCTTCACAAAACCCTTCCCAAACATTTATATTTATTTAAAACGGGCAGGTATTTAACTAGCTTTAATTTATCCTTATGCATAAAAGTGCTAAGTCTACTTATTAAGGAAGTTGGTTTATGAAATATCAATAAAAAAGATGTGATGTGTTCCATTCACATGACTTTCTCTACGTCTCTGCAACAAATTATTATTGTTTATTTACTTCACCCTAATCGAGAATAATTAGCAGAAATAGTCTTATTACTTGCTTCGTTGTAAGTAGTAGCGAAATAAGGGAGTAGCATAGGTTAAAGTGATAGTCAAAAGCTGGTTGCTATGTGTTTGTAAGGACAGCAGTTGACAAATTCCTGTATGAGAAAAGTATGTTTTTCAAAGCTGTAACCAAAAACAAGGAATATCTAAGTTTTATCAACTCCTCGAAAAAAAAAATGTATATAACATAAATTATGTGTTTTAACGTGGTCTACTTTTTTGTGTGTAAGTTTTTGTCCATCTCTTACGGTTTAGTAGTTGTGCAAAATTCCGTAAAATTCATCCAGAATAACGTAGTCTTCAGAGGCTATTCCCAGAAAATTGAAAATATACATTTTGTGAAGTAAATATCTTTAATATACGATATTTTAATAAAAATCGTTAGAGCCATTTTTAAGAAAATCAAAGTTCGAAAAAAGTTGTATGTAAAGGGTAGTTAGTTGGGTGTGGGGGGGATTTTGTTCAAAATCTTCGTGTCGCATCCTTGGAAGATACCAAACCTAAATATCAAGTTTGATATTTAATGGACTTTTCGTTTTTGTGCTATGCTGCCTACAGACACACACACACACACGTACCTGTTTCTAAAAATACCTTTTTTGAATTCGGGGGGACTCAAAACATGTATTTCCGGTGAAATTACCTTCTCTATACACTGCGTACATAGTACGTGTAGAGAAAGTAATTAAAGTGAATGTGCATCCTTGACTGACAATGGAAACGTTCCGCAGCATAAAGTAAGCCAGTAGCGGCGCCAGGCTGTAATCTCGCATGACTGATGAAAAACATCAAGGTTAAACGGCGTACTTATTTATCATGTACCGTGCTGTTCCACAATATGTACGGAAAACCAAGATATCGCAGTCATCTGGACAGTTTACAACTTACGAGCAGCTCTTTTGTAAGTGTTTTTCTTTTTATTTTCTTTCTATTACATCTTCTTTAATGAGTGTAATTAATTTGAAAAGTTTAATATGGGGTTTACTTCAGTGCCGTAATTAATATTGCAAATCTATTAAGGGAGAACAAGTATGTGCGTGCGTGCGTGTGTAGATGGGGAAATCTCAAACTCACAAAACCGATATTAATAAAGTATTTCACTATTGAAAATCCCTATTCTTCCAGATGATCACAGGCTGTATATATGTCCAACATTTGAAAACTTCGGAGCTGGTGGTTTCGTTTCCATATTCATGTCAAATGTTAATTCGAGCCTAAAACGCTAAATGAGGATTTTAAAAATGTCATATTATTTCATTCGTATCATTAGATTAACTTGGTGTTTCTTTTAAGTTTTATCAAATAATATTTTTCATATGATTTTAACAAAACTGATTATTCAGGTATGTTCAGAAACTGATAAAAATGATAATTTACCATTTCATTCAACCCTTATTTTCAACCCCTAACATACAAATCACAAATCAATATCCGTTAGTGTATTTAAACGAGACCTTTGTGCGGTTATTTGATAGGACTCAAGCTACCCTACAGTTCTAAAATCTACCCCAACCATATGTTTAGTCTGCACTGTTAATACAGGGTGTGTCAAAAAGAATGTACGTGTTACAAAGTACTATTTTGTCCAAACTATCGATCGCTGCGCCTCGGCTCGGCTAGGATATTGGAGAAACGAATACATAGTCAAGTTTATATTAACAGCCGCTAGATGTCAGCTTGCTAACCGTCATATACTCCGCAGCAGAAATCATTTTGTGTTCTCGAGTTTGCAAAGTGCAATTCCGTGATTACAGTTCCAAATGGATATCGACAGTTTGTAGGTACAGGATGTGTATGTAAAGGAAAGAGTCCTGGCCCCCTCCTGTTCCTGAAGAAAATGTTGCAAGAATTCAAACTGCTTTCCAACGTAGTCCTTCAAAATCAACTCGTCGTGCCGGTCGAGAGTTACAACTGCCTACAAGATCAATCTGGCGTGTTTTGAGACGTCGGTTGGTTATGACGCCGTGCAAGTTACAAGCTCTGCGTCCTGATGACAAACGAAAACGTGTGGCATTTTGTAACGAGATTCTTGATGCTATTGACAATGATAACACATTCGCACAACGCATTGTGCTTAGCGATGAAGCGACTTTTCATGTTAGTGGTCAAGTAAACAAACACATTGTTCGAATTTGGGGTCTACAGAACCCACATGCAGCCATTGAACATGTACGAGATTCCCCCAAGGTAAATGTGTTTTGTGCGATATACTGAACATCTGTTTACGGCCCATTCTTCTTTGATGGTAACACGGTTAACAGTATCTCGCTGTGTTACAAAACTGGTTGTTTCTGAGGCTGCACGAAAACAACTTCATTTTTCAACAAGACGGGGCACCCCCTCACTGGAGTCGCCGAGTGCGTGAATATCTGAATGAAACTCTACCGCACCGTTAGATTGATCATCAAGGAGCTGACGACTTTGCATGTCTCAGCTGGGCTCCACGGTCACCGGAGTTGACACCCTGTGACTACTTCCTGTGGAGTTTCGTTAAAGACAACATTTGTGTACCACCACTCGCACAGAACCTACAAGAGTCGAAGAACCGGATCCATACTGCCATAACATCAGTGACGGAGGACATGCTTGCCCGAGTATGGCGGAATTTGAGTATCGATGTGATGTTGTTCGTGTCGCTGATGGAGGATATATTGAACACCTGTAATATCTGAACTTGAGAGGTTCGTACATATATGTGTAAAATTTCATATTCGTATGTGTTAAAATGTAATAAATATATGCATTCGAAATGCGTATATTCTTTTTGAAACACCCTGTATTGCATTGTTCTATAATAGAAGTTGGCAAATATTAAAGTTCGAAGGGAGAAGCCCAGTGGACCACGGCCTACAAGCCCGGTTTTGTTTTCTATTGGCAAATATTGTTGTATGTTTCAACTTCCAAAAACCTCCTAATCGTTATTTTAAATTATACTACATTTACGTTTTAAAATTTACCCTTGCTTCGTTATTCTCTGTGCAGTTGGACTTGGTGAAGTAATTATTGCCGGCGCAAAACTTGTGGAATCGTGACCCTGACCGCCAACCCAGCTACCGAGCCTAGCTTATCGGAGTTTGTGCTATGATACTTTGCTTACTTAAAGTCACAGCGAGCAAACTTTGTACAGTCCGTATCGAAAGTGTTCCGCATATGTTTGTATTCAAAGTGGACAGTAAATAGTGTTCATTTTATTTATTTTATTTTTTAGCATGGCTCCTACATCTAACACAAATATACCACAAATGCTTACTAACGTATTGAATACAATTTACCAAAGAGGAATACAGGTACCTAATTTCCCATTTATTTAATTTTACACTGTGCGTATACTGTCTCTGTAAATCCAGTATCGCATGTGTTTTGTTTTTTTATGCTAAAGCGTTTTATTTATGTTTGTTTTTATTTACATACGCCTTAGGTAATATGGCCGTATCATCAATTTGACCTTCTATAACAACTGCTTAAATTGTTGAAGTATACATTAACAATGCACTTGTCGATTAACTTAACACACATTAACTATCGCATTCATGTTTATAGACTCTTGGAATAATATTTAAATAAGAATTCTTTCATCAGCTTACAATAGAGCGCAGTATATTTTGCATTTTTAGTTCAGCATTTTGACCGCTTTACTACAGAGACACTCTTAACAACTCATGTTTATAATTCTTGTTGACGACTTTGTGTATTAAAGTAAAAATCCGATGTGCTCCATTCATATAAATTTCTCTACATATCTTGACAAATTATTGTTAAAAAGCTTATTCTTCTCTCTACTTCATACTAATTGATTAGCAGACATGATCTTATTACTTGCTTCCTTGTAAGTAGAAGGGAAAAAAAGCTAAAACGATAGTCAAATCTTTTAAAACTGGTTTCATACGTATGAAATGCGTTTCTTTGTTGACCCATTCCCGTAAGAGTAAATATTTTAAAACAGAAACCAATAACAAGGGATCTCTCAACTCCACGAAAAAATGTATATGAAGTAAATTGTGGTTCTATCGAGATCTACATTTTTTGTGCAGTAAGTTGTTTTTTATCTCTTACGGTTTACTAGTTATGCAAAATTCAGCAAAATTCATCCAGAATAAAGAGATCTCAAAGGCTATTCCCAGAAAATTCAACATATACATTTTATTTGGCATGTAAATATCTTTAATATAGAGTATTTTAATCAAAATCGTTAAAGCCATTTTTGAGAAAATCTAAGTTTTCGAAATTTATCCACGTAAAGGATAGTTTGGGCTGGGGGCTTTCGCCTCAAAATCTTCGTGTCGCATCCTTGGAATATATTAAACTTAAATACCAACTTAGAGTTTTTACCGACTTTTCGTTTTTGAGTTATCGTGTTCATGGACACAAACACTTTTTCTAAAAGTTCTTTTTTCTAAAACGTATATTTCTGGTAAAATCTAGGTATCCTTTTTGGGTGGAGTACAATACCTTCTCTATACACTAAGTAGGTACATCACGTGTAGAGAAAGTAAAAAAGCAGACAATATATATGGAATCGGTGAGAAGAAACAGCGAAAACCAGAATTAAAGTCGAATTATGCTTTCAGTGATGCTTATATGCCGTTTTGTAAAGCACTTTATACGTAAGTATGCCTTATTCAACTTCAATTATATTTACTTTTGTTTTGTTCAGTTGTGGGATGAAATTCCATGAAGTGATTTTATTCAGTCCCCAACCGGACATTCAAGGTCTTCTCTGCGCAGCCAGAGGTGTGGGGGACTGCTTCCGGCATACATGAATCGACTGGTGAACTGCTTATCTGAAAGCACAACTCGCTTCCTAGTTCTCATTAAGATCATTAGGATTTTCACATCTGTGCGCCAGTTATATCATCAATAGCACCAAAAATAGTGTGCAATAAGGTTAAGTGCATAAGATAATCTCGGAAATAGAAAACGCACCACCGCTTTATCACTCTTGTATTCCAATATTTTATACTGGATTTTAATCTCGACCTTTAAACGGTTTCAGTCCCACACGCGTTCCTGCTGATAGAATGATTATTGTTTACAATAATTCTCGGTTAACCGCCTGATGTAATATGTGCATGGTTTATAACAATGTGATGCAATTTGGGGGGGGGTGTTGGTAATGATGTCTTCCATTGGTAACGCTTTACCTATTCTGCAACAAACTATTTATAGAAACGCTTATTCTTCCATTTACTTCTTGTTAATCAAAATAAATTAGCACAAATAACCTTATGACGTAGGTATCTCCTTGTAGGTACTTGAGGTACAGGAGGAATAAGGGAATGCATCTAGAGCGGTTGTCAAATATTTGAGCTGGTCGCTGTGTCATGGCAATGTAATGTATAGCCAGGAGAGAGAGAGAGAGAGAGAGAGAGAGAGAGAGAGAGAGAGAGAGAGAGAGAATACCTCCCATTTGGGTAGCTATAAACTAATAGCAAGGAATATCTCGGAAATGGTTAACTGCACAAACAAAAATGAATAAAAGTAAAAAAATAACAAATAAAATTAATAATATGCAGTATATGTCCACTGAATTAACATAAAAGTGGCAGTATAAAACTTGATTTTTATGACCAATTCTTGAGTTATGGGTCTTCGCTCTGTGCTGATGCCCTTTATCGATGTCAATTGTGCAGCTTCTTAGTTGATTTAATTTCCCGCGGGGTAACCGAATGTGGCAGCTCAAGCGTCAAGAGCACTTGCATACAGAGCCGAAGAAGCATAATTCGAGTCCGGGCCATGGCAACAATCCTTTTAAGCCGATTTCAACTTTCTCCTGTTCGTTTCCATTAGCGGCTAAGAATAGCTTTCTTCCTTCATGGTTGTTTATAAATGCAATTTAGTTTGGTTTCTTCTTCCGGGCTGCAGTGTTATCTATGGACCCCGTTTCTTTGAATACGGTGACGACGACTTTGCATTTTGCTGCTTTATGACTACGTCCGAGGATTTGTTTGTGTAATACAAGTGCATTTAAAAGTTTATACATGTCTTATACTTTTCTCGACATACACTTTTCAAAGAATGAATGCGCACTAGTTGTTTAAATGTAATGGGAATTTTATTAACAGATCTTACAATTCTGATTATTATTTATGTTGCAATTCTATTGGTTAGGATAAAAATGGGCAATCTTAGAAAACTTTAACTGAAACAGTCAAATTACGCAAAAGTCACCAACGACCATTAGAGTTGGAGATTTCTACAAGTAAAACAATTAAAAAAGAAAAATCTAATGTGTTACATTGAGTTGACTTGATCTATTATACCGCAAAATACTCTTATAAAAGCTTATTCTTCTGTCTAAACCTAAAAGACATGAAGGTTACCAGAAATCCTTTTATTACACATTTTCTTACAGGCTTAAGAGGAGAAAGGGAATACACTAAACGAAAACGATAGTCAGTTTTTTTAAAACTGATTGCCAAGTGACGACATTAGAATTCCGTTCTCTTGGTATGGTCAAGAAAAGAAATAAACTTCCTATCTGAGAAAAGAATAACTATTGTAAAAATTAAACCAATAAAAAGCAATATTTCGAACATGGTTAACTTAAAAAAAAAAAAAAATTAAGTTTACCAGTTATGCAAAAGTCGTCGAGAATAAAAATACTTCAAAAGCTATTCTTGGAATAGTCAGGCTTCCATTTTATTTGTCATGAGAATGTGTTAAACGTACGGAATTTTAATCAAAATCGCAGCCATTTTTGAGAAAATCGAACATTTCAAATGAAGGGTAATTTGGGAGGTGGGGGTTTCCGCGATCACATCCTTAGAACATACTCAATTTAAATATCAAGTTTAGTATTTAACTGGTATTTCTTTTTAATTATGTTGACCACACAGGACCTTTTTTTAATGTTTGTTTTTTTTACTTATGGTGCTTCTAAACGTGTATTTTTAATGAGTTCTTTCAATACATTTTTTGTAGACTATAATACATGCTGTGCCTACTACGTAGGCACATTGTGTGGGGAAGAGAAAGTAAAAAAGGGAAGAAATAAAGTTGTATAACTAAACGGCTACAGATTCCGGAGTAAATTATTGTCCTTTTCACGTCCCTGGATAATCTCTTCTCTAATGATTGTGTTCAGCATTAGAAAAGGTGATGGAGGGCGCTGTAAGGATGTCAATCATTTTTGTATTTAGTCCATTACCTTGGTTAACCAATCACAAAGTGACCTAGATTCAAACGGTCAATAGAATGGCCGTCGCTTAATCATACCTTCACATATTAGTTTTCCCACACTGCTTGCAACCGCTCTGACTCCAAGTACGCTGATCAGCTTAAAACTATCTGATTGGCAGGTACGCTACTGGATAGAAGAAAACAAGTTTGTTATATTCATATTAGTTTTCTCCAGTTCTAACTTTTATATCTATAGCTTCTACAAAATCTTGCAGAAACTGAGGAATTAGTCACATCTTTAAAATGCGAGTATATTAATAGGTAGGTCTGACATTTCATACTCTTCCATAACTTCGGAGAAACAACTGAAAGATGTTTCTAAAGTATTGGACAATTCAAATCATATCTCGAAAATGACTTGACAGCACAAAAAGAGTTATTTGAAATAGTCTTGTCCATTGTCTTAAAGTGGAACACACTTTTTATTCATTAAGTTTTTGTGTCTATAATGGTTTATTATACTACTGAATTATACAAAAGGTATTCCGAATGTGGTGGACTTCACAAGCTACCGCAGAAAATACAACACATGTATTTTATTTGTCATGCAGCGTTTAATCAAAAAAGTTGTGGGCTGTTTTGAAAATATAAAAAAAAAAAACGAAAAATTGCCAATGTAAGGGGTAGAAGTCGGAAAATTTTCTTGAAAAACTCCTCAGTTTCAGAAAAGTGTAAAGCTGATTAAAATACACGGTTTGTTTCACACTTGTTTTATAGCGTTAGCTGTTTTCGCTTTCCGAAGCGTGAGGGCATTATATAACGGACATGGTTTTTCTGTTTTCAATTCTTGTCCACAATGCTCAAGTTTGTTACTAAGATTAAACCCATGAAAGCTGATTAAGCACCTCTACCTTAATTTGAAATTGTATGTATGTATGTATGTATGTATGTATGTATGTATGTATGTATGTATGTATGTATGTATGTATGTATGTATGTATGTATGTATGTATGTATGTATGTATGTATGTATGTATGTATGTATGTATGTAT